>BSBM01000546.1:4092500-4692500 GCA_027924585.1 Larix kaempferi
TCATCATCATCATCTTCATCACCATCACCATCATCATCAACGTCTTCATCATCATCACTATCATCATCATCCTCAACATCTTCATCATCATTGTCATCTCTAGGTTCCTCATCAACATCTACATCATCATCATCTTCTTCATCATCATCATCTTCATCACCATCACCATCAACATCTTCATCATCATCATCGTCATCATCATCATCAAAATCTCCACCACCACCATCATAATCATCATCTTATATCCTCCTCTTCATCATCGACATCTCCCCCTTCCCCATCAACATCTCCATCATCGTCATCTTCTTCATCACCATCATCATCATCCTCATCACCCTCATCATCATCTTCATCGTCATCACCATCATCTTCATCTTCATCTTCATCAACATCATCATCTTTATCATCTTCATCTGCATCATGATCATCTTCATTGTCATCACCCTCCTCCTCCTCCTCATCTTGTGCACTTATACACTTAAGGATTAATGTTTAGAAGAGGGTCTAAAGGTCTAAATTGATTTTAGATTTACAAAACGCGTACGCGTTATGTAACTACATAACGTGTACGCGTTTTGTAACTACATAACGCGTACGCGTTTTGTAGTTCTATAACGCGTATGCGTTTTGTAGTTATAGAACGCGTACGCGTTTTATTTACCTAACCTACATGTCTAATGACATGTTAGGCTCGGGTTTTAACATGGCAAGTGCTAAGTATCAGAAACGCGTTATGTTTTCATGTATCAGAAGCGAGTTTTGAAAAAGTAGGATTGCAACTAAAGTGACCCTCATCTTCTTGCACACACCCTTTTAAATTGTATAGTAGTTGAACTTTTAAATTGTAACTACACATCGAATTTTCAATTTAAATTACAAATTAATGTAAAATTGTAATTTAAATTTTAAAGTGTAATGTACAATTTAATTTTAAATTTTGAATTTGCAATTGTAATGTAATTGAGATTGAACTTTTATATTGTAATCATTGTACATTAAATTTGCAATTGAAAGGACAAAACATAAATGTAACCGTAATAACTATATCTAGATGCAAAATAAAAGACGATCAACTTCATTTAGTCAAGATACAAAATACACATAAAGACATCAATATGATGAAATATATGTAATATATATGACAAAATATATGGAAAAGTCCATATCCAAAATATGTATGTATAGATCATCCAAAACATGAAAACATCCAAAATGTGAAAATATCCAAAACATGAAAATGTATACATCGTCAACTCATTGGCTGCTACCCCCATGAGGCCCTTGATCGACCCTCTGATCGCCTTTACCTATAGTAGGCCCATGCTGGCCTTGAGGCGGTAAACTATGAAAAAAGGCCTCGATCTCAACATACTATAAAAGTTAAAATTGTGAACTTTGTAAGTTAGTTATATTTTGACCAATGCATAATATTCAACAAGAAGTGAAAAATTTTAATGGATGGATGTGAAAATCACCTGAGTTGAGTCAATGGTGATATCTGGCATCTAGGTTGGAATACAGGTAGATGGGCCCTCATCGGGACCACGCGGTCAAGTTTTATCCCAATCATCTGAGAAAGTGATTGCAGCATCGACACCCACCTGTAGTGATTCCTGTGTAAGATGCCATTACATGTAATAAGTTAGATTTATTAAAAATTATTTAACTAAAATACAAAAGTTATAATTCAAGAATTAAAACATAAAGTATAAAATGAAATTACTAAATTTGAAATGAATTGGAACATAAATTAAAATGGACCTCTTTGTCTAGGCCTGGCTGGTCAGGACCTTCGCAGTCCTCATGTGTATCATCTTGAGCAACTGCCTTGCCTTTTCCCTGTACAATTTGAAATGAAAAGTTAGGATCTAAAACATAATGTCTCAAAATAAGAATTAAAAAATAAATTATTTAAACTGATATTAATAAACACAAATTAAATTGGAACATAAATTATAACTTACCTCAACTACTGTGTTCGGTTGGTGGGGACGAGCGGATGGACCAATCGATGGCTCACTACGAAAGAGCTCATCCATGTATGTGGTCCCCTGCATGGAGAAATAAAATAAACCTCTTAAGTATTATTGAGCATTCAATTTACGACATATAATATGATGTAACATGAAAGCATATATACATAATTGTACAAAAATATACCTGTCCTGGAGTGTCGTTTCTACGAAACATCCGAAAGTATGCATCTCGGGCTAACCCAACATACGCCTATATGGCCTGACCATCTAAAAACTAGAGAATGTGATCGTCAACCCACTGTATATCTAGCTATGCAAGTGCAGGGGGTGGGCTAGATGCCTCTCCCTACACAACAGCAATAGCACTACCTATGGCAGTGAACAACGAGTCTGTTATCCCTTGCCTAGCCTCTGTAGCAAGGTGGGATGACTGTGTCACCTCCCTTTCCCTAATAAACACCCTCTCTAGAATAGGTACCAACATCGGAGGGGGTGGCATGAAAGCGGGGTCTCTACGAGCCCCGGGACTTTGGTAGGAACATCCCCTACCCACACCAAAGAACTCAGATCCTATGTTGGTGTAGTTCGAGTGCATGTCTAGAACACACTCTACATATATGTGTTTTTCAAAGTACAAAGGGACATGGTCATCGTGGGGGAATATGCCCCATGCTCCGATGTATCTATCGTATACATATGGTGTAGTGGCCTCAAGCTTAAACTCCTTGAGTCTAAGTGGTTGACCGACATGGCGATCATGATGGATGTCGAACAAAGTACCATTTATGTCATGCCTTCTTGTGGTACCTTTGACATCTTCCCATTTATGGGGGTCGATGGCATCATGTCTTCTCCTCTAGCATGTAAAATGCCAAGCGTCACTAAGAGGTCCCACTTTCCTGTAGAGGTCCAACATATCATCGACTGTCGATAGCATCATGAATAATGAGATTCTAGTGAGAGAATCCTCCCTAAGTTTGCACACACACGAGTGTACCCACTCTCGCTGGGTGGTAATGTCAGCAAGAGTGATGCGTGCAAACTCATCATCATATGATCCACCAGATGCATCTGCGATCCAAACCAGAACACAAATGTTAGTGAAATTATATATTATAAATTGAAAGTGAAATTCAATGCATTCTATATTAAAAATTTACTAAAAGTGTACCTAACAAAAAATATGCACATGATGTACCTGTGTCCTAGTGCACATCCTCCTCGTCAGGATCAATATGTACACCATCAGGATGAATCGACACATTATCTCTCCTACTGCTTCCACAAGCAACAACTGAACCTGGTGTGGCCTCGCTCCTTGTTGAACGAGAGCGCTGTCGATGGCCACCCTGTTGGGTGACGTCAGAACCTCTCGTGTTCCGCTGAGCACGAAGAAATGGATTTCTCTCTTGAGAACTCTTTGCATCACATTTCAATTTCAATTTCAATTTCAAATTTCACATTTCAAATTCAATACAAATTCAATTTCAATTTCAATTTCAAATTTTAAATTTAAATTTAAATTTCACATTTCAATTTCAAATTTAAAATTCAAATTCCAATTTCAATTTCAATTTCAAAGTTCAAAGTTCAATTTCAAATTAAATTCCAAATTCAGTTTCAATTTCAATTTCAAATTCAATTCCAAATTTAGTTTCAATTTCAATTTCAAATTCCAAATTCCAAAATCAAATTTCAATTTCAATTTCAAATTTATGTTTCAATTTCAAATTTCAATTTTATCTTTAATTTAATTTTCAATTTTCAATTTAATTTCAAATTTGTATTTCAAATTTCAATTTCACATACAATTCCAATGTCAATTTCATCTTCAGTTTTCTATTTGAATTTTCAAGTTTCAATTTCAATTTCAATTTCAATTTCAAACTCTATTTCTATTTCAATTTCCAAATCCAATTCCAATTCTAATTCTAATTCCAATTCCATTTCTCAAATTCCATTTCAATTTCATTTTACATTTCAATTTTCAATTTCAATTTCATTTCAAATTTCAATTTCAATATAAATTTGGTTTCATTTTCATTTTCAATTTTGAAATTTCAAAATGTAATTGTCATTGGTGAACACCGATAAGTCACAAGCCAAATTTCAAATTTTTAATTTCCACTTCCAATTTCAAATTCAATTCCATTTACATTTCCATTTCTAGTTTCCAATACCAATTTCAATCTCAAATGTCAATTTTCAAATTCAATTTCAATTTCAAATTTCAAATTTCAAATTGAAATTGCAATTTCAATTTCAATTGCAAATCCAATTGCAATTTCGATTCTCAATTCTAATTCCATTTTCAATTCTCAATTTTCATTTCCAATCCTCAATTTTCATTTTCAATTTCATTTCAAATTTCAAATTTCATTTCAATATCAATTTCCAATATCAATTTCATTTTCATTTTCAATTTCGAATTTCAATGTCAATTTCAATTGCAATTCCACTTACAAATCCAATTGCAATTTCAATTACAAATTCCAATTACAAATTGAAATATGTAATTAACATTTCAAATTCAATTTCAATTTAAAATTCCCATTCCAATTTCAATTTTAACTTAAAATTTCAATTTCAATTTCAATTTTAATTTAAAATTTCAATTTCAACTTCAAAGGTTTTCAAATGTTTTTTTTTCATAATGTTAATGGTTTTTGTTACATGGTTATATGACCTTATATTGGAAAAAAAATGGGGAACGTTTAACCGCAAACTTGTATGTTGCCGGTTTTATTTTGAAATATATATATATATATATTATCCTCCTGGCATTCTCAAATGATTGAAAAAAAATGAGTAACATTTATGCTTGCCAATTCACATTTTAAAATAAAACCAAATCTGGGAGCATTTCTGCTTGTCAATACACATTTTAAAATAAAACCATAGCATAAACGCTACCTATTGATATAAACAAAAATATTACTAACTTAAACAAATAAATACAACCTAAATTTAAAATTTAAAACATAAAACATAAATTTAAAATTGTTACACATGTTTTCAATCAGTTATCAAATGGTTTTCAAATTTATTGAAAACAAAAACTCGCAACCCGCAACAACAATTATTAATTGGATGACATCTTGGCATGGCGGTGTGGCGTGGTGGCATGGCGTGGTGGTCTCACAGCCTCAGTTGAGATAGTTTGATGGGCCGTTGTCGTTGGAATAGTGTCAGCCGGCCAGTTTATCGAGGTATTTTAATAAACCTTCGATGACGTACTTTAAAGCGCTTTGAGGGCTTTAAAACCAAGAATCGTGAACCACCTTCATGGATTGACTCGATCACTTTATTCTATCGATAAAAGTATAGAAAAAAAATGATTATTTCCTAAAAATTAAAAGATGTTAATAATAAAGATATTATTATTAAAAGTAAATAATATTTATAAGAGAAATGGAATCCTTACTTGGGAACAAAGGTATATGGATATGTCCTGATATACAAGAACGATATGTAATGGATTTAGGGAAATACCTAAAATTATGGCTCCTATTATAAACATGTACTATGTATATGTTATTAAAAAGTAAAATTGTAGTTTGGCAACATATGTGATATCGTATGTTTTCAATTGTGGACGATATTTTTTATAATATATATATACATATATATAAATCCCTACTAAATTCTTAGACTTGTCAAAGTGGGAAAGAACCCTTTCTTTAAAAGGAAGCACGTCAAGAGCATAAGAGACACCTTCGCACAATTCATGGAGTCTTTTAGTGCCATTTTATTATACCATGTCCCTTGATTTAAATACTGGTTAGTTAAACAGTTTGAATGCTATTTAATAAAGGCTATCTGTGTTCTCTTAGTATCAGTTTGATCGGTCCCAGTGCTCTTAGTATCGCTGCCTCGATTGGTTAATCTACACCTGTGTTGATCGACCCGTTATCTCATATAGTTGAATATATATATATATATATATATATATATATATATATTACTCTGCATCTTTTATATAAACCTTATAGATGAGTGCTGCAGATCTGTGCATTATAAACATCTAAACTCTGCGAAGTGATCGCTATAGATCTCTGCATCATATATATATAAATTCTATAGATTCGAACTCTGCCTCATGCACTAAATATTGTCGATTCGATCTATGGAGATCACTACATCATATATTCTGTATAAGGAATATGAGAGAGGCAACCTATACTTTTGTTATCAGATAGCGTTCATATCTGGTATGGTTTATTATTGTATATTTATATATATAGTTTACTTTGACATGTCATGCGACCTGAACCTGTTATCTCATATAGTTGAATATTGTATATTTATATATATTTTAACTGTACATATTTTATATAAACATTGTAGATGCGATCTCGGTAGACCTCTGCATTATAAATATCTAAACTTTGCGATGCGATCTTTGTCATGGATCTCTGCGTCATATATATCTAAATTTTGTAGATGCGAACTGTGCCTCATGTAACTAAATCTCATAGATGCGATCTCTGCAGATCACTGCATCATATATTTTGTATAAGGAATATAAGATAGGAAACCTTTACTTTGTTGTCTGATGGATTTCTTATTTAGTAAATTCTGCATTTCGGAACTGCCTTTCTAATGGGTTAATCTAATAGCCATATATACGCCCTCCTACAGTATTTTGAGAAAGTTCGAATGTATAATCGTCATTTTTTTGCAGAAGTATAAATAGGGTTGCTACCCGTAGCATAAATTCTAAATAAGATATGCACTTAATGTGTAATCGATTAAGGGACGGAGATCATAACCCTAAATATCCCTTTTTAGCAATTTCAATAAATTAGTAACACAAGATAGAAAATTGAAGTTAGAAATTTCAATAAATTAGTAACGCAAGATAGAAAATTGAAGAATTTGTCTTAAATCTCTTAAGAGATATATAAGCAAGAGAGTCCTGGTTAGCAAG
Source organism: Larix kaempferi (assembly GCA_027924585.1). NCBI lineage: Eukaryota > Viridiplantae > Streptophyta > Pinopsida > Pinales > Pinaceae > Larix > Larix kaempferi. The sequence goes on from BSBM01000546.1 coordinate 4,099,407, forward strand.
CTTTACCTTAGTGGATACATTGCTAGTTAGCGGTGACCTCTGGGTGGCAGGAATACAAAGAGTCAAATGGTTTAGAGAAAGGTTGCAGTCAAAATTTCAGTGGAAATCTATCGATTCAAATAAATATTCTTCAATATTTTATTGTAAAATATCAAAAATATAAATATATATTGTTATGGATTATCTTTATCTATAAATATTGTGGTATATTGAGCGTTGGGGTTTATAGTAGATTGACTACCTTTGTTAGTTGATCACACTCGCATATTGAAAATATTATGGTACATTGTAATGATATGGTAGTATGTGTTTATGGTATGATCACACTCTATATTGAAAATAGTTAGTTGTCCAAGATCTACAGGATTTTTAGGGTAGGTACTTTTTGTTAGTGAATTAAGGGATCCACATAGAATTAATGTGTATATAAATAAGGATTTAATATCTCGAAATGCTTAAATTTATGTTAGAAGTTGAAGTAGTGATAAATATTATAGAACTTGCATAAGATGATATTATGTGATCTAATGATAATGATGTATACATTATTTATAGGACAACAAACATGTAAATAAGTGGATGAACAAGGATTTAAATTATGGTAATTATGGGTTATATGTTAATATGATAAAATATTGAGTAACTAGCTTTGAATGGTAAGTAAGAAAGTTGCTTTGAGGTTTAAAAGTTATTGAGAAATCCATGATGAATTTATTATATTCATTTATGTGAAAAATGAATTTCTATAGATTTTAATTTTATAAATTTTGAGGGTAGACTTGTAAAGTAAGTACTTTTTACTTTATGATATTTGATGAATTTTAGTTAGTTCATGAGATTGGCATCAAAATAATGTGGGTTATTTGATGAGTGATGTACATGCATATGAGAGAATGATCGATGCATTAATATGACGATAACTTGTATGTATTATGCTTTTGTAATTAGATGGAAATCGATGAAGAAGAAATACACTTATGAAATGAAGTGGTACCTTAAAATAGTTATCATTATGTATTGGATCATCATATGAAGACTTAGACTAAGTTGATAAGGGACATGTTATTCTTGTAATAAAATCTTAAGCTCTCAACAAATCTTAAGTTACGAGTAGGAAGGACATAATTAAGTTCAATATTTTACTAAAGAGTCCTTAATAATTTTATATATAATGTGAATTTATGTAGTGTTTACTCCTATGTTCCTCTTAGAGTTGACTTGTAAAATGATATTCTTGTGCATCATATTATTGGTTAATCTTGTTTTAAATAAATACAATCTAAATCTAAATGGTATGATTATCTAACAACATTGACTATGTTTTAATTAAAGTAAGATTAAAGATTAATTATGAATCGCAAGTTAGATAAATCTACTTTCATAAAATGAGAATGCTTACCTATGACAAGTAGTATTAAAAGACTAACATATTTGCTTGTTGAAGGATTGAAAACAATATATATTTTACCCCATTTCCTCAACATTGGCATTGAGGATTTAGGGTACATTACAATTACAATTGTCTTTCTTATATCTCATGTTTCTGAGTGGACTTTATTTTCCCATACCCTACTATATCCCTATTATCATGGATCAATTCTTATGTCTCATGTTTCCCTTTTACCCATTTTACCCATAGAGAGAATAGTTGTAATGAGTGGACTTTATTTTCCCATACCCTACTATATCCCTATTATCATGGCTCAATTCCATGTGCTTGGAAGATACATGCATACCATTGATCCTCTCTTTCTCTGTGGTCAAGCATCATTTTATCTCTTTTTCCAGATCGTACATGAAAAAGACACTACCGATCATCATTTTATGTCTTTCTTGGGTCCTAAATCCTACACAAAAATGCACTCTCGAAAATCTTTTTATCTATTTTTCTGGTTCATAAAACCTACACAAAAAATAAACTATCGACCATAGTTTTATCTCTCTTTTGCACTTAAAAACTATGAAGGAGACCCATAAAAAAATGGGGGATCATGTTTTGATATGTATAATGAAGTGTTAATCATCTATCATGCCGCCCTTGAAAATGTCACCTATCCGAGTCTTTTTCTTACAGCTGGGTTATAAGTTTCCTAGGAGCCTTTCCATTTATATGAATAGTTTACTCCTTTGGATGGTTTCTCTTCAAGTCAATATAGAGAATGCTTCACTACCTATGGACTGTTGTCATTATATTCATGCTTTTGCTGAATTCATGCTTCCATGTTATCAGTGTGTCATGCCATATGTTTGAGGGAAGTAAGCTTATGTGAGTAAATTGTAGTCCTACTGACTTTCCAACTTGACCATCCCCATGTCAGTTGTGCTCAATGACTCTATCTCTTCACATCTACTCTCGATTTATGTTTCGTGTTTATTGATGGGTGACACATTAAGGTCCTCCTTCGAAAGATGCATGTCAGATGCTTTCCTATTAACGACTAGCTAAGTATCTAAGAAGTGGATCTAGAAATTAGTCAGTACCTTGGAGCTTGTAGTCCTTCAAAGTAGGTTTTCTCATGTTTTCCAGTGGTTTTCCCTTACTAATTCTTGATCAAATGATTCTATGAGAGTTCAACATAAACTTATTTTTTCACACTTTCGAGATTGTAGTGGGTACCTTGGGCACCATTTTCATCAAGTTGGTGGTCTCCCTCGTGTTTGTTAATCGTAATCCTCATTGACTGGTAATCACACCGTTTCTCACATGCTCACATCGACAACTATATTCTCATCTTGTATAACGGTACCATCGAGGTTGAGAGAAATACCTTGGGTCTAGTGGGGGCATTACTCATTCATCTGACCCTTCCAAAGGTATGATGGAGTATGTCAAAATTTTATGAGTACTTTGGAGGCTATAAAGTCTTCCAAATATGTATTATTTCATAGATCCACTTTGTATTTACTCTTGTTTATGATCTCTTTGTTGACATGGATCCACCGTGTATTCTTTTTTTGCCATGATCTTGCATCTTAATAGATGGATCGATAGTGTATTATGTTGGTGGTCATGTTTGATTTGTGTTTCAAGCATGCACATGCTTTCCTTGGGGATGATTTATATATGCTTGGTTGATGATTGGTACTCTTTGGTTCCTTTCTATTCGGCTCCTTCCTTTAACCACCCTATTGTTATATCTTTGTAATATGTTTTTTCCATCACCTTCTCTTATGATCTCACATTATAAGACCTCTATTATAGCTATATTTTCCACCCTTGAGGCTCATTGGGGACCTCTTGATGCCATCTTGCTGAAACACTATCTCTTACCCTTAGTTTCCCCATCTTTTCGACCCGAGTTACTTCCTTCTGGTCATGCAAGGTGTAACCAAGAGGTTATGGTCACTCCTTCTTAGAATTCCAATAGATTGAGAAACTCTAGCAAAGTTGCAGAATATATTTTAGTGCATATCTTAGTCATTGCCAAGCTTTTCTTTTATCATCCCCTTATCTTTTAAAACGTATTTCATTTCTTGTATTTCTTCTAGGGCTTCTCGATATGGGTGATTAGCTATTCTATCATCTACCACAACCTTTCAATTTGTTTGTTCAATGTTCTCAATATTTTTTATTATTGCTATCGTATCCAAAAAAATCACCCACACTACCTTGTAGGGAAGAGACATATTGCAACTTATAACACCAAAATCATAGCTAAAGTGAACAATGGATCCTATATAAATTCCCATTTTAGACAAGACACGCCAAGCAATAATCTCAAAAAAAAATGCCCACCTATTAAAAATTTCTATAAAATTTTGATAAACCAATACAACCTAATAGATTGAATTCCAAGTAAAAAGAACTAAACAAAGATTGAAGTCTCCCTCATTGTCCTTATATATAATGCTAAAACATTATATTTTCTTTATCTTCCATCTTCTTACCCACTCTATTGACTTCTGCGAACCTCCTTGTTTTTCATGCAACGAGCAGTTAAAGTGACAATGACATAGCCCCAACTTTGATTTCAACATTTTTAAGGAGTAGTTGGTGGTGTAAAAACTAAATGATTTGTATGGATCAGTCCTTGGTCCATGACAACTATCACCTCTACTAGGCGCTAAATGAATCTGCTTCTCCCTACAAAATATCTTAGTATCTCCTTACAAATTATCTTTCTTTTTATCCATACTTTTTCATATATGTCATCCATCTTCATATTGTTGTCTCTAAATATTTTTCGTGGCAATCAGCTTTAAAGTGTACCCACCACGCCATAGTACCCTTATTTCATTAGTCTTAAAATTACAAAATAAAAGTTGAAGCATTGTACTTTTAATTGTAAAAAAAAAATATTAAGCTAAATATGTATTCAAACGTTATAGTGTAAATATATATCAAGGTAGTCAAATGAAACTTTTGATCAGTTCTCCTCCCACGGTTATCAGTGAAAAATAATATTTTTCATAAATAATTTGTTTATAATTAAATAATTTCTAATAATACATTAATAATTCGACTAATTCCAAAAGTACAAGAGAAATCAAATTTTGACGTCTTATTCCTAAATTAAGACGACATCATATGCAAAGAAAACCTATCAGGATGGTATTAAAAATTAAATTAACAAAAATATTTATCAATTATGATAAAGTGAGGAGAGAAACAGTATTAATGTGAAACTGATTTCACATAAACGGAAATGAACCCTATTATTAAAGAAAAATGCAGTAATGGAAAGACAAAAGTGATATCCCACAGAAGTGATTTACAGACGGAAATATATCCATGTTTTATTAAGGGAAAATGCAATAATGGAATGAGAAAAAGTGATATCCCAACCCAACAAGACAAACTAGGGCCCTGAAATTTGGACCGTAAAGTTGATGTTTGCTTAACCCTAATTAATGGCAATAATGACACTTTTGAAGCTTTAGAAAGAATGGCACGATTAGAATTTGTGATGGATGGAAACTGTTACCTAACTTGAAGTACGTGTTTACTATGATTAATTTCTGCGAAAGCTAAGCATTAAGCTGCAAAACATTAAATGAAGCAGCTCAGTATTTAGAAGCAGTTAGATTTGAAAAATACCCCTCAAACATAGGGCCCTCATTTCTCAGACTCATATGATGATTTGTCTGGTACTGCCATGGATTTTATAATCAATTACTAGTCACGCCGTGGCAATCAGCCATTAGTCACCCTTCCCTTACTAGTCAAACGCAGATCCTTCGCGGAACTGAGCGTTTTCAACCACAAACTTATCTTGCTTGCCTGCAACTATTTATTTCCCTCGTCCAGGCAGCTGAACTCTCATAACAACAAGTTTAGGATATAGAAAAAGCATCGTTCAAAGCCTGCTAAACTAATTTGGTCTGCCTGGACATTGGGGTATTGATTCTTTTTACTTTCTCTTGGAGCTATTACAATGTCAAAGGTATATATATTGTCCATTATTAATATCTCAAGAGTTTCTTAGGTGAGTTATTGAAGATTCTATCTTTACATCATTAACCATTCTTTGGATGTGTAGAAAATGGTGTTTAAATCAAGCATAGACGATCAAAAAAGTAAGACAAAGGTCATGACGGCTGTTGCAGGGTTTGGAGGCACGCATCTTCATTACCATGTTAATTGCATTGTATGCAGTCAAACGTTTTCTGCCCATGATTCGTATATGTTTGTTCTTGTTTATTGAGTTGCTCATGTTGTCAATTTTCTGTTTCAGTGGACTCTATTGCAGTGGACACCAAGAAGGGAACGATAACTGCGGTTGGAGAAGCAGATCCTGTGTGTCTTGCAAAAAAGCTCAGGAAATTGGGGTACAAAGGTGAGCTGCTGAGCGTGGGTCCTGCAAAGGAAGATAAGAAAGACGAGAAAAAGGATGATAAGAAAGACGAGAAAAAGGATGGTCCAGTTGTGTATCATGTGATTCCCAGTATGGCTTACCCACCCTACGTTAAAATAGACGAGTATTCGAATGGCTGTATCATCTTATAATGATACTTTAGGTTAAGGCTGTGTGGCTTTTGTGTAAATTTTAGGTTCTAATTTCTGAAAATAATTATGTTTTTTTACATAGTTAAGTGTTTATATTTTAAAATTTGGGTTGAATTATTATCTATGTTTTTTAAATTGAAGGAAGATTGAAATAAGTGTATTGTCTAGATTGATTTTATGGTTATGATTCAAAATTCAAAATAAACAATTATATTTATATATATATAATTTGGGAAAAAATCCTTATTTAACAATGTGTATGTTCATTAACTTATAGTCTAGCTGTATAACAACAAAAGTTTATCCATTTTCTTAGATGCTTAACTATTTCAAATTGTATATTTAAATTATTTCTATCATAGAATCTTATAAAATGAGAATATTGATATCTTTATAATCAGTATATATTGCATTTCAATTTGGTTGTTAATAGTTTGTAAATCTTGAACTTTGTTTCCATCCAATCTCAAGTCAAACTTGTTGAGAGATGTTTACTTTGTATATTTATGTATTTTTAATTAAAATAATTGATTATGAAACTTAATATGTAATTGCAATTGTAAAATTAACTCAAGATATAATGTTTTTAGGAGTTTATAAGATGAGTCCCTATTTCAAGCTATGTATTTAATGAACAATTCTTTATTTATATTTGGAATATTTTTATGAAGATATATTGCATTTCAATCTTGTTGTTAATAGTTTGAAGATTTTAAACTTTCTGTATTTAAATTATTGAATAGTCATACAATTTTGAATGTTGAGAGTAAGAATTTGTGTTATATTTAAAAATATGAATATGTTTTATAATTAACACAATCACATTTTAAAAAGTGATTGATATATATAAATTAATTTATATCTATGTAGCCATTAATCACTTTTAAAGATGTGATTATACTAATTTATTTTATTTTATGAAATATTTAGTTTTAAATTAAACATTAACCCACCAAGAAACTTATAATTCCATAGTTTATGGCCTTTAAATATAGCTAAAGCTCTTTAGTTTTGACATGCATAAAGTGATATGACTGCACAATATGTATTAATGTGCGCAATTATATGACTCTTTATTGAATGATCATACACTCCCATTGGATTTTAGCACGCTATTGTTATATAAAGAGTTACACATATTGCCAAGTGTGTATATATATATATATATATTCATGGTTTCAAAGATGAACGAGCGAGTTTTACTGCTTATATCCTTATAATATATGTCGAATGAAATTGAACAGAAGATTCAAATTTGATGTCGAGATTAATTACATATCGTATTAATTACATATCCATTATCTCTAGCTAAATTGATTCTACAATTTTCTTAATTCTTTCCATTCTGCCTTGGGTGGCTTATGGTTGCACCAAAGTTTTTAGAAGGTGTTTAGAGAGATCACACATTAAAGTGATGATATAATCATGTTATTTTTCTCATAGAACCTTGGATAAAAAATTATATCGTTTCTCTGATGAGGCCTTCAACAAAAAATTGTTATCAGATATCCATGATTTTGTTTCTTAATGTGGATTAGAAATTGTATATTTAAGTATTTTGTTTTTTTAATGTGTTAAATTTCAACTTTTCATCATAGCAAAACTACAATCTCATTTATTCAAAAATAGATGTTTTTGGAGTTTCGGAAAAATCCAAATGCAATATTTGTTCAGCTGCCAAATTCCATAGGAGTGAAATGTTTGTGCAGACGTATAAACCTAGCCACTCAAAGCACGTTGTTAATTTTTTACGGGAACGCCGAACAGCTTAGAAAGGCAAAATCATCCCAGGACCTCAGTCACCCATACAAAAACAGGCAATTAGGTATCGTACAGTTCCGTCTTAGTAACTACGACCGCAAATGTGTTGGCCACTGCGAAATTGGCGAACAGTCGCCATTGCCGTAATGAATGAGAATTGAAAAGTCGGTCCCAAACAGACTGCTGACTCTGAAAGTCCTTCCAAATGAACTGTTCTGTTGCGGGTCTTATGTTTCTGCTATCAACATCTCACTGGTGCTGGGATGAAGGGCACTCAACCCTTTTTTCTTAATTGTTTTTGTTAAGAATTCGTTTGGAAATCTGTTCAAATTATTTTTTATTTTAATAATGGTGTATTGAAATTATTTGATGGTACGATTTAATAATGGTGTATTGAAATTATTTGATGGTAGGATATTTGTGGTTGGTGAAGCATCTGGGTAGTTATTTATGTATTTAATTTGATGGTAGAATATTTGTGGTTGGTGAAGCATCAATAGGTTATGCATTTACTACCAATTATTTATATATCAACTATCAAATATTTATGTATAGTTATAAGTTATTTGGAATTACTGTCATAAAATCAATTTCAACAATACATTTATTTCATTCTCCTACAATCTAAAAAAACATAACCACTAATACACCTCAAATTCTAAAATATAACCACCTAAGTAGTTTTGAAATTCATCCAAAACAATAAAATTGTGATTTTGTCGGAATCCCACACGTAGAGCTCCTTTTAATAAATGTTATTTGCAAGCCCCGGGTAGAAACCCTGATATTTCATACTTATAAACAAAAAACAATTACGAGACTTTTGTCGTTGTGTATGACGTTGGCAAAGGATGACGTGATTAAGGATTTCATGCCATGAATTTGTGAAAAATCTGCGTTTTGCATAGCCAGTGGAAAAATGTGACCTGACCACAATGAGTTTTTCCAGGTCTGGTCAATGGCCACTTTCTTTTACTTTGCGTCTCCACTCGGATACCAACTACCGTCGAGTTCATGCAATTCAGAGGACCGGCATCCTTTGGCCATTGTCGGCTTCGTGGTCATTGAAATTGAAATTACTGTTTAGATTTTTTTTAATTATATAGTTTAGGTTGATAATATATGTTTACTAGTATAGACATTTAATTTGTAGCTGGTGAATATTAATAAGTCATAATTCTCCATGTTTAATTGTAATTACTTGTTGTCTATGCCTCAACTACCTGTTATTTTTTTGGGTTGTCTATTATTACATGTTATCCATGCATGTATGAGCTTTTAGTTATCCACCCATCAACTACAAGTTATTTTTTATATTTTTGTTAGAATTGGTTATTTTGAATTGGGAATGACTGCCATAGAATCAATACACTTGTCTCATACTAGTGCAATCTAGGAAAAGCATAGCTGCTAGTCCACCCCAAATTCTAACATATAAACACCCATAAGTGTAACTAGCAACAGCCACAATAATAATACTAATGTGTATGGATACTCCAATAAGCTTAAATTTGACACAAATTATAGAGAAAAATATGATCAATGTGTCAAATTTACGAATATCGACACATTAATATTATTAATGTAGTTGTTGCTAGTAATGAGTGGATGCATAGAATATTGCAAAGTATTAATAGAATACTATTGTCTAATTAATATTATAATTAATTAAAAATAATATCATTTAATAAAATAATAGTCATAAAATGATGTTATTTATTTATTTAATTATATATTAATTAATAAAAATGTGATTTTTTATATTTTAAGTAAGTAATTATAATATTATTGATTAAAAAAATATGGTATTTAATTAAAATATTATAATCAAAATAATAATTTAATATTATTATTAAATTCAAAATATTATAATTTGAATATTAATTTTTCTCTGTAATTTTAAAGTTAATTATTATATTATTTTTGAAATATTTAATTAAATTATATTATTTTTAATAAATTAAATATTTCAAAAATAATATAATAAATAATTAAAAAATAGTCTAAAAAATTCTTAATAGTATATTATAATTTAGTTAAAACAATGATGATGCACATGCATCATATTCATATATATATATATATATATAAGTAAAGTAGATATCTTCTTAGTATTAAGAAAATACAATTGTTTATTTAATTATTTTTATTAAAATTAAAGAGTAATTAAATAAAATTATATAATAAAAATATTAATTAATTTAAAATAATTTTATTTAATTAATATTTTAGTATAGTATAAATCTTATTATATATTCATTTTACACAAATATTAAAAAATGATAGAATTTGATTAAAAACATTATTATTTAAGTATAATAATATAATTATATCTTATAATTTATATTAGTGAGAAAATAATAATGCAGATTAGAGGAACACGCTATAAATAAAATATTATGACAATAATAATAATAATAAAAGAAATTAAAAATATTTGTTTTATAAAATTAAAAAATATAATACTTGGGTTGGCAAGTGTGGGTGGAGTTAGTTTTGATTCCGAGGGGAACAAGCAGAGAGAGTATGCCTAGGGGATTGGGAGAAAGACGAACATTGGTGTGGAATGGTTAGCCTTAATCAAAAGGTTGGATCTTGCAAGGGAAATGGGCATTGAGGAAATGGTGGTTATTGGCGACTCGTTAATGGTCACACAAGAAGGAAGGAATACAACAAAGAATCTAAATAACCCTTCTTCTAAGATGCACTATCTACTCAAATGAATTGTCAATGAATTTAAAGCAATCAATTTCTTCCATGTTCTGCGAGATTTTATCAAACAGGAAGACATCATGGCTAATAAAGGAGTAGGATTAAATTGCGGCATCCTGGTGTGTGATCAAATTACTTATGATGGAAAATGGATCCCCTAACTCAGAGATTCAATCTTCTAGAAATGCTGGAACAATGAGAAATTCTTGGAGCAATGAGAAGGCTATCCCAGAGGGTGGAGTCAGCACCCATCTCCGTCTCCCTATAGTTTTGAATCCAAGTTTTGGTAGGGGCACATTTAAACCCACAAATCAATTCGCAGATCATTCCTGGATCCTCTCTCATGCTCAAATTAAATGCATGAGGACTGTCTCAGGCTCAAGAAAGATGGATCACATGCACTTTACTTCTCCGATGGATTGTTGGGATCGAGGTCATTCTGTGAGGAACCTGCAACAATTAATTGAGAAAATGCACAATATATGAGATCAAAGAATATTTTATTGATCGCAGGCCACTTCGAGGGGGCAACCTTCTTTGAGCAAGATCAATACAAATAACTTCACCGTTCCTTCATTGGCCTCAACACACACTTATATACTAAGTATATGCCCAATACTATGGGTCAGTACCATGGTACATATAATACTATGGGACGACTTACAAAGCATATGCATCCAATACTATGGGTCAATACCATGGGCTAATACAAACTATGGATCAACAAATACTACGGGACAACTTACAAAGCATATGCGTCCAACAAAAATATACTAACAAAGTAAAGAGAAGGGTTGACACGGGTTCCTAACATCCCCTCTCCCTTATAAAAAGATTTGTCCTCAAAGCTTTAGATGTGGAAATTGGTGTAGAATTTGAAGGAGTGGTTCCCCTATAGCATCCTCAGGTTGCATTCTGTGCCACTAAATTAATACCTGTGTGATAGATTGAGAGAGAAGCTGACGCCTTTTGAGTTTCAGGGAGGATTGCTTGGAAGGATGTAGGTGAAGAAGAACCATATCAGCTACTTGAAAAGTGCGGTTAGTACGGTGTTGATCGGCTTGTTGTTTCATTCAAATTCTTTCCATGTGAATATTGTTCTGCAGAATGACAGGAATATGATCGTGGTTTCGAAGAACCGAGTCAATTGCCTAAACTAGGGAACTGCTGAGGGTGTATGGAAGAAGAACTAGCGGTGCATGTCCATAGACTACTTCAAATGGTGTCATTTTAGATGTGGTATTGTACCACCAGAGTGCTTCGAGGAAATCCATAGAAATAGTTGTCCAAATCTGTGTAGGGATGGGAAAGGGTTTGAGCAGTCCCGAAAGGAGTGTCGTTTCAACCTAGTTGACCTGGAAAGTATCACAGTCAGCCACCATCTGTTGAATTATCATTTTTTAGTCCCTGCCAAAAGAAGTTACACTGTTCCCGGTCATACGTTTTGAGGAACCCAGAGTGCCCTGCTGGTGGAGAAGCATGGAGTTCATAGAAGAGATAGCCCTATTGAACAGATTGCAACCAATTTGGAAAAAATAGAGAAATAGCTGTAAGGGAAACTGGGTCATCAAATGTGCGAGAAGGAGCATTAGCCACCAGATTGTCCTTACCCTTCTTGTAAGTGATCGCATAGGCATAAACCATGAGTTGGATAACCCATTTTAGGTGTGTTGGGGAGGAGGCCCATTGTTCGAGGAAATTTTCCAGATTATGGTGACCAGTCTTGATGCTAAAATAATTCCCTAATAGGTATGGCTGCCACTTTTGTAATGCATGCAAAATAGCCATCATTTCCTTCTCAGATCTAGATGCAGCTAAATTCTTACCGGAAAGGTCTCTTGAAGGTGGCAATCCCACTAGTTTAGCAAAGACACTTGCATATCTATCCAAGGAAGTAGTGGAGACCATTGATGGGTGCATCTGAATGGAATGGGGCTGAGCGATGACACCATGTGAATTATTCTAAAGGAACTTTTCTAGGAAATGTGAACTGATGATGCAGAGAGACGATGGTTGTAAGACCGTAAATTTGTGTTGTTTCCTATTGACTGAAAACTGCATCCAAAGTTCAGCAAAATCCCATAAGATGTGGCCAAGTGTGCGTAACCATTGAACACCCAAAACCACATCACATCCTCCTAAGGACAAGGAAAACATGTCAGAGTGCAGGTTATAATCTTCCAGAGATATACGCACATTGTGACACTTCCTCTTGCAAGGTAAGGTGCCTCCATTGACAATCATGACTTCAAATCTGGAGCAAGGATGGACAAAACAATCAGCCTGTTTGGCAATCCAATGGTCAATGAAAATATGAGTGCTACTAGAATCAATGAGTATTGTAAGAGAGATCATATTGAAGCAACCCCTGACTCGCATTGTTTGTGGGGTGGTGACTCCGGCTAAAAGAAGGAAAGATATATTTGAGTGGTCTTCTAGAGACGGAGGGTCAACATGTGGCTGTTGAATGTCGACCTGGTCATCTAGTGTATCTGGAGCTTCTGCACCAATTTTAGAGGTAGGCGGAGAATCCACATCTAAGAGATAGAGCTCTTGCTCAACACATCTATGTCCCCAAGTGAATTTCTCATCACAATTATAACAAAGCCCTTTTTCTCTACATGCCTGCATTTGTGCTTTAGACAAATGCTTGATAGGAGTGGTGTGAGGAGCTGGTGTGATGGGAGGTCATTGGGAAACCATATTTCCAAATGGAACAAAAGTGGATTTGGAGCATTGTTGGGCTGTGATCTTGTCCTCCGCCAACTTAGCCAACCTTAGGACTTCCATCATTGTGTTGGGACAGAACATTTTAAACTCTGAGCGGATTTCATCCTGAAGACCACTGATAAAACAACTCCTATAGAATTCATCAGACAATCCTTGTGTTTGATTGGCTAATTTCTCAAATTTCGTCTGATACTCTCTCACAGTGCCAAATTGGCAAAGTTTAGTGAGTGCTCCTTTGAAGTCATTAAAAGCATTGGGACCAAATCGTTGCAAAAGGAGTTGTAAAAAATCTGTCCATTTTGGCTCATCATGAGCCTTGATGTACCAACGGTACCATTGAAGGGCTTCCCGTTCCAAATGAAAGGATGCAAGTGGAACTTTTTGGACATCAAGAGTATTATGTAGACTGAAATATTGTTCTTCCTGATATATCCATCCAGTTGGATCATTACCATTGAAGCGACGAAAATCAAGCTTAGGCCCACGAAAATTGCTGGAAGAAGAGAACCCATTGTTCATGGCTGAATCCTGAAGATGGAGGCTAAGAATTTTTTCATCCAAATCTTGGAGTTTGTTTTTTAGGGATGCAAGTTCTTCCGCCATGATTTGTGCTCCTCCGTGGGTGACAACCATAACCAGGAGTTTTTTTTTTTCGGGGGGTATATGTGTAGAACAACACAAACAAAAACTTATTTAGTAAAGGGAAATTGGGATTTGGGAAAAACTCTGATGGGTAATTGGGGTTTGACTAGGTTTTGGACACTTTCGAATGGACAGGGAAGCAGAAAATGTGGATTTCAGAAGCGGGATGAAAGAATGGGAAAATTTGTGAAAGAGGGACAAGGAATCAGAAATAGGGAATGAACATGGTGGCAAAATTTGAAGGCGATTGGGTGAAAATCGAAGAAGTTATGGCAAGCCCTAAAAAAAGACAAATGTGGGATTTCTTGTTTTGGGAAGTGGAATTGGGAATAGGGTCCTCAGTAATTAAATATGCTGAATGGGATTGTAGGGGTGTCAGTGAAGTTTTAGGGAAAACAGAGTTAAAACAAAGGAGATATGGCGAAAAAACAGAATTTTATACTCTCTTTTTTCGGAATGGATCTGAAATGACTCGGAATGGAGCGAAAATAGCTAGATCTGAAATAGATTTCAGAATGGATGTGAAGTGGTTAGATATGTAGCGACACGGAAGTGATCGACAATAGATGGATCTGCAACCACACGGAAGTGATCGACAACAGATGGGTCTACAATGATGTGAAAGTGATCGGCAATAGTTCAGCTGAAAATAGATATGGACCCCAGGTATGCTCGGCTTGCTAACAGTTCAGGGGTTTCACTTGTCCACCAATGTTGTCTTACGGCTTGCGTATTGGGGCAGTACCCCTCGCTCCACGGCTCAGGTAAAGCTGATAAACGCTTTCCCACAAATGACAACTCTTGGTTTACCTCACAAGTGGGAACCAGTCAATCAGGTAGGGGTCATTGCCCTTTTCGCTGGCAGGTCCTCTCAATGGGCTAGCTACTTTGGGGTTCCTGTGGTACTCCTCACAATGATTTTTAGGGATTATGCCCATGTACTTCCCACAATTAAGCGGATAGGGATTATTCCCAAATCCGAACCTGCAACAGATGCGATTTTTTTTTTGGCAGAAATTCCACCCAATGAGTCCAAGAAAGTGCTCTGATACAAAATGTGAGGAACCTGCAACAATTAATTGATAAAATGCACAATATATGATATCACAGAATATTTTATTGATCGCATGCCACTTCCAGGGGGCAACCTCCTTTGAGCAAGATCAATACAAATAACTTCACCGTGCCTTCATTGGCCTCAACACACACTTATATACCAAGTCTATGCCCAAAACTATGGGTCAGTACCATGGGGCATATAATACTATGGGACGACTTAAAAAGCATATGAATCCAACAACAATATACTAACAAAGTAAAGAGAAGGGTTGACATGACTTCCTAAAACATTCTTCAAAGCCCGGGGAGAGCGAAACTGGCTACTTATCCGGGAGCCCTGTTGCTTGGTGTTTGTGTGAAACATTCGGCGTAATGGAAGACTTCAACCTCGGGCCTTCAAACCTGGGTTCTGCTTCGGTTCATACAAACTGCCTGAGGTGCAGGAAGCCACTTCGGAAGCATGAGGGAACCCAAAGCTTGGATAATGCAGTGATGGAAGGTGTTAGAGTCATTGCGCAGGGAGAAGAAATTTAGGTAAGCTCGCCTGTTCATGGCCTTTGTCAATATGATTTTATGGGAATGAAAGAGAGGTCGGACACCACTCCGGAGAATATCGACTTTACACAGAGGACTGTTAGCAATTCAACTCCTGTTGAGGTTAAGAAATACTTGAAGAATCTGGAAGAGAAAATTTGTTTGTCTAGAAACGAGAATCTTGAATTAAAGAGGGCTCTAACACGCCTATTCACTCTCTCCAAAGAAACGCACTCAGAAGTCAAATATTCAAACAGTAAGTTAGCAGAGAGGGTTCTAAATTTGGAGGAAGCCATGGGTATAGCTCTTCCCCATGAGGTCAGCAAGGAAACAGAAATGGATGATGTTAATAGAAATATCATGGAAGTGGGACGGAAGATAGATAGTTTAAAAAATGAGCAAGTCAAATCGGAGCTACAAACAAACACATGCTCAACGAGGTCAAGAAATGTAGAACCTCTGGATGGCAGTCTTCAACAAAGGGACACTTCTCTTCACTTCTAGCTATCTGGTCTTTGACTCCTCTTTATGTTTTCTGGTTATGTAATGATTTATTTTTGTAAAATCTTGATAGCTCGTTTCACCCTTGTCTTTTTTACAGAGGTTCAAGTTTTAGGAAATTCTAGTACAGGGTTTTTGCGTGTGGATATGTCAAAGTCATTTACGACTCTGAACTCTTTTTGGATAGAAAGAAAAGCCACCTTTCAAAGCTATGTTCTGTTTCTGTACTCTTCTTCTTGGACAGTTTGTAAGGAGCTATAATCTCCATAGACTAGGAAAATTTCATGATAGTTATAGGATAACAAAGGATGAACAAGGAGTGGTGGATGCAGTACTACTTTGGGAACAATCCTTCCTAAAAAAATTGTAATCATTGTTTTTTATATAATCAAGATCTCTTCAACCGTTTTGGTTAAAAAAATATTAAAAAATATAATAAAATAATAATATTATTAATTAAATACAATAAGTAATTAAATAATAATATAATCTAAATATAATGATATTACTTTTAATAATATTATATTGTACTATTGTAAGAATATAGCATTTAATTAAAATATTATAATCAAAGTAATAATTAAATAATATTATTTAATTAAAAATAATATTATTTAACTATAATATTATAGTATAATATAAATTATATGATACAAAACACTTTTAAAATCATATTGATAAATGTCACAATGTGACGATGAATGCCATAATGCAACATAACTCTAAATAAACATCACAATGCGACATAGCTCCGGGATGAACGTCAAATGTCAAATTATTCATGTGTCACATATTAGTAATTGTCGGTGTATATCATTTTTTCAACCTTAATGAATGTCAGAATGGGGCATAACCCTTTGTCATGTTATGCATATAACCTTTGACCAATGTCACAATGTGACATACGACTTGATAAACGCCACAACGCAACATGATCATGGAGGAATGTCACAATCTAACACAATCTGAGATGAATTTCGTAATCCAACATAACCCTCGATGAAGGTCATGATGCAACAAAACCATTATTGTTTGCACCACGGAGGAATGTTGCAATTCAACATAAGCCTTGATGAATGTCATAATGCGACATAACCCTTAATGAATGACAAAATTTAACGTTAATGAATTTATGTCGCATTGCATTATCAATATAAATGTGACATAACCTTCGATGAATGTCAAAATGTGACAACAACCATTGATGAATGTCAAAATTCAACATAACCTTTAATGAACACTGTAATCCAACATAACCCTTGATGAACATCGCAATGCGATAAAACCAGGGTTGACTTTAATGAACCATGTTTGACGTTGGTTAACCATCACTGGCCTTATTTTGATCATAGTTAACTATGTTTGACTTTAGTGGTCCATGTTTGAATTTAGTTAACCCTAATTGACTTTATTTATCATGGTTGACTATATTTACCAAGCTTGACTATATTTACCATGGTTGACTAAGTCTGATTATATAGTTAACCATGGTTGAATATTGTTTGAACATGGTTGACTTTAGTGAACCATGTGGTCATAGTTTATCATGATTAATTATTTTTGAATCATGCTTGACTTTAGTTAACCATAGTTGACTTTAATAAACCATGGTTGACCTTAATTGACAATGGTTTAATTTAGAGAACCATCTTTGACTTTGGTTAGCCATGGTTGACCTTAGTTTAACCATAGACAATATTTGACTTTCTTTACCATGGTTTACTATATTGACCATAGTTGACTAAGTTTGACCATGGAGGAATGTCACAATCCAACATAAATCTTAATGAATGTCACATGTGACATAACCCTTAATGAATGCCACAATGTGACATAACCCTTAATGAATGACAAAATTTAACCCTGAAGAATATTGGATATGCATGCTTACAGGAACCTATTCAACCATAATGCAATAACTACAATTATCATAAAATAATTATGCCGGAGAAGTCTTCCAAGAAATGAGTCTATTCGTAAGATTTATGAAATGCCACAAGAAACTTATTAAATTTTAAATTCTGTACTCACTAACCTATCAATAATGCTACAAGAAACTCATTAAATGAGGCCTACGAGCATGCATCATAGTTAGAAATAAATCTATATATTTTTGTCGCACCTATGGAAACAACAGCCAGGGTTCGAGTCTTTGAAACTCCTACGCAACACAACAATAGAGAGCAACAACGCCATATTGAGGAGTTTGACCAAAAATCTATTATCTAGGAAACTACACAAATATAGTAGTGTCAGGAGTATTTACCTGAAGCAAGCCGGTGTAAATAAATTTGAATCTCGAACAGTAAATGAGCACGAAACTGTAAGAACCTGGAACCTAAAATCATAATCCAATAAAACTTATGGTTAACCCAAAAGAAAAAGGGACCTGTTAACACTGACTACATGAAATCAGATGCAAGCAATTACCTATAGAAACACAAAACAGTCTGAAGACACGAACGTGGAACCTAAAAATAAAACATAGAAAATAATTCAAAAGTCGATTGCATTCGAAACTTGAAGAAAGGTGAAACAATGTAAATAAGTTTGAATCCCTTAAACCTACCACCATGCATCATACATTCACGGACACCAGGCACCACGCCACCAGAACGAACTGCACCATGGGTCGTATATTCGAAGCGAGGGGGGACTCAGGACCGTATATATCTCTTATGAACCTGACGCGTAGAAATAGCTCCATTAACGAATCTTCACCCCACCTTAACTAAACCCTAATGACGTGCATTTAACCACAAAAGAATACGACGACCATTGAAGAGATCGCGACTGCACACTTGTCACAACTAGAATAATCTTGATGATCTACTCAATCAAGTCTGATTCAAGTCCAAATAAAACATCAGACATAAACTCCTATCGGCTTGATTATATTATTGTCTCTCACAATATATATGTTTATTATATTGCCATTTATTTTATTCAACGTCTATTTTTTAGTATTTGTGAGCTTTTCAATTGTCTTTTTTTCTCATTTTCATTATACTTACATTTTATTGTATAATGTTTATTTTCCTTCAAATAATATTGATATCTTATTTCTTCATGAAATAGTTGCTTAAATTACTGTAATGGTTGTTTTGAATCTAGTCATTGAAGTCAATGTTGTAAAAAAGAATTTAGAGTCAACCCATAAACTTTTCTTTTAAAAACATATATATATTCAACATTTTTTTCATAAATTGAATTCTTATTTAGTATATATTAATTTAGGGCAAAATTGAGTTAAAAGAAAAAGTTAAAATATTAAATATTGAAATGAGTGATATAAAAAATCATATATATATATATAATTTAAAATATTCAACGTACTTTTCTTCTAAATCGAATTCTTATTTGATTTAAAAAAAACAAGTTGAGATATTAAATATTAAAATTAGTTATATAAAAATTCATTTAAATTTTAAAGCAATATGAATGATAATAAGAATGCCATATGCAAAATCCAAAGTTCAAATAGGAGAACACAAAAATTCAAATAATTTTCCATGAACGACTTAATTTAATATTGAGAAATCAAAATCTTTTTCAGATTTATCGTTTTTTTATTTTGTATTATCATTAAAATCAGTGCAATATCATTTTGTATGTATTATTTTAAATATTATATTATTTCATATTTTTTTTTAATCATTTCATTTTATAAATATTTAATTTAATATTGAGAAATCAAAATTTCTAAATCTTAATAAATTTTCTCACATCCATATCCAAATTATTATACAACCAAATAAAGCAGTATATAAAAAAAAAAATAACTATATTACGAACATCCTTTTCATTTATAAAATAATTCCTAAATGAACAACAGAGAAGGGGTTCATAGCAGTACCTCCTTCCTAAGCGATTATAAAATAATTCATGAATGAACAATAGAGAAGGGGTTTATAGCAGTACCTCCTTCCTAAGCGATTATAAAATAATTCATGAATGAACAACAGAGAAGGGGTTCATAGCAGTACCTCCTTCCTAAGCGATTAATTAATCAATGGGTAGGTAGTTTGTACTTAAGTAAAGGGTACCCGCATGAAGCTGGTACCCAAAAAGACCGCAACAGCAGCGCGTGAGCGGAAAAAACAAAGCGACATGCACGCGCATCCAAATGTGTGTACGCGTCGCTACTTCGGCAATGTCGAATGTCCATGTGGACAAAAGGGGCATGCATGCTCCTTTGACACATACACACAAAATGACATGCACGCATTAATGGCGCGTGCACACCTCTGCTTTTTTATAAAAAAATAGAGCTCACGGGTTTGTCATTTTCAACAAACCCGTGAGCCCACTGTGCAACCCCGCGAACGCGTCTTCAAGCAACCAAATCCTCCTCAACACCAAGAAACCGCCCCTACACCAAAGTGCCATCCATTTCTCTAGGTAGGTGCTCTTCAAAGCACAAATTTGTGTTTATTTTGTTTGTTTTCCATTTGAATTTGAATTTTAAAAAAAAATTACAATCCATTACAAAACCAAGAAAATTTAATTGCAGGCCATCTACACCTAACAAGATGTCAGACACACCTAAACCATCCGATGAAACCAATGAAACTCGACCTCCAGAAGACAATATGGGAACCGACAATGAACCGAATGAAAACTCCGAAGATCAATTACACCAAGACTTAAATCAATTGAGGGCACTAAGTAATGAATTGAACAGTACCAAGGAACCCTCTCGGGTTTTCTTGGCTTAATCACTTCAAAACATTATTATATCCATCAATATTTCACACAGTGAGATAACAAAATTGAGCCGATACAGAGCTTGAATGAGGGAACACTACTCCACTGGGTTGTCCAAAGAGCAAATAAAAGACCTCAACATCACTAAAGCCCAGTTGTATAGCAAGTTCATAGTTCCCTCAACGGGACATCCTCCAGCTGTGACGAGGGATCGGGTTTGCATGGACTGGTGCATTTACCAGCCGTGGAGAGATAACTGGAGAAAGAGGTGGTTCATGCTATTTGACAGGTCCCTGTGCAACAATTTGGAGGTCCCACAATATTTCCTTCGGAAATTGTGGGTTGAGTTTGAGCTAGGGTACCATGCACCTATTTTGACATCACTGAGTTTCAGGGTGTCAGTCTTGGCTCTACCCAAGATCAATCGCAAGCACACTGCAACCCACTTAGAGGACCTCCTGCACCCAGGAGAGAGCCAAACCCCCCTCTTCAACCACCCGGGTTTGGTAGCGGCCGAGATGAGATTCATGACTCCGTCAGACATGCCACACTTGACTTGCTTAGAATACCAAATTTGTGGCCATGTCTTCCTAGAACCGGGAGGACACCGATGCGACACAGATAGCTGCACAGTCTATGGGTGGTGGTCGGGACATGCTGGGTACAGGTGGAACCCAGGCGGGGCCTTCTAGTTATGCTGGAACAACGAAACATCATTGTTCTCACTGTGGTCATTCTTGCCATGGTGATACGCAACAACATGCCATAGGGAGCTTCATGGATCAGGTTTGCTATTGTTTTATTTAATGTTCAAGTATTTGTTGTATTTTATTTGATATCGTATTGTTTAATATATTTAACTTTGAATTACACATTGTTGACTTTATTTGTTTTAATGTACAGTTATTCAGGATCGGGTCTCCATCCCCTAGGTGGGAGGACGTCGGTTCCTTTAACCTCGATGGAGCCATGGCGGCAACAGAGGAGATTGCAGCACCATACACACAGGTAACTTCTTTACTTTGAATAATTAGATCCAGTTACGAGTAATTTTTGTTCAGTAATTACAAATTAATTAGCACTGAGTAATTACCATATTATCATCATATTTTATAGTTGTATTTATAATATTGTCTAATTTATTTGAGAGCTATAAATTTGTATAATCCCACCCAAAAAAAAATGAAACCTTATAAAACATGAAAACCTAAGAAAACTAGAAACATTTGTCCATGTTCACTTTAGGCATCCTAGACCTCTGATGATTATACAAATGGGAGAGAAATTTCCAAAATCTGGCATTCTTACTTGACCAATGATGAGCCCGCAGCTGGGGTTTTGATGATTCCCATAGTGTCCTTCATCCTCAGACTACCATCCAATGCTTGCTTTCTCTTCCTATGCTTGACCAATGCCATGTGTGTTATTCTTGCTTTGCCATTTGTCACCATGTCATCCAAGTTATCTTTGCCATGTACTCTCCTTGTCCAAATCATCTTCAAATGACCACAGTATGGGTCATTTGACTCTTGGCTCAATAGGTGTGCCAATGGCTCCAATGCCCATCACTTTGTCCACCAAATAAACCTTTGTTGCCATGCCCTTATGCCATGTGTTCTTCAAGCTTAAAATTTGAGAATATATTACCATGGTAATTATCACTTTCCCTCGTATTCTACTAATAGGTTCTTTTAATGGTAAAGGTGGTCAAATCACTTCTATGCTTCTGCTAACTTTGTTGCATCAATTGAGTTCACTGAGATGTTGTACTTGTCACTTTTGTATCCACCGAGACCAATAGGAAAACTATTTATTGCTATGAATTTTCACTGCATTGTGCAAAACTCTAAGGAAAAAGAGAATCATATTGGCCAAGCTTCTAGAAATTCAAGAACACAATGTTTCTCATGTCCTTATTACCCTAGTGTATTATCACGGGATTTCCAATTTATTCTAATACTTGAGACTGAAAGTAATCATACTACTACTCCTAGAACATGCTATTAGGAAAGACATATAAACAACGTAAAACAACTTATTACATGTATTGTCACTAAATTTTTTGAAAATGATGTAAGGCCCATAAGGAAGAGCGATAATCTTACAAATATGGTCTTTGGCGCCTTGCTATTATCTTGATTCAAATACAACTTGGTAAAACATTTGGCATCAAGAATACTCATTTAACTCATTTCACTTAAGATTTCTTTGATTTCAATCAAGTGATATCATTTTGATAACATAGCTATTCAATCAAGAACACATAATTACTCATTCAATGCAAAAGAACATGGCACATTCAAGCTTGTAAGTAAGTTAATCATGAAAAAGATTTCTCTTTCTTCCTTTTTCTAACGATCAACAATCTAAAGTGTATTAAATAACATGCACACTAATTTAACTACTGTTTAGCACCTCTTTGCAAAATGAAACCATGAGATGCCATTTTATTTGATGATGTAAATGTTATGGAAATAAAGGGACTGAAGATCCTCACTCTAGGGATGCAAATACTTTTCCACTGGGTGAATCAAGCTTGTAGGAAACTAAAAATCTATAAGAAGACGTCAAAACCTAGGAACTCTTCATCAAGCACCCAAACACATTACATAGGTTTCCAATTCAAATTTGTAAATGGACATGAATTCCGTTTTCTTATGAGGCACTACACATCTCTCTAGGGCCAAAGGAAAAGCTCACCTACTCATGGAGATGACTCTGGAAAAGGAAAATCTCACCATGTCACCTTCTATGCCCTGTCACCTTATTTAATTTTAATTTCATGCCATGCCACCTTCTATCCTTTCAAAATATTGAATATCAATGACAACTTTTCCCATCAAACACTTCAAGTATAAAATGTCAACCTTCCTTGCCACATTATCTTCAATGAATGACCACATAATGGGTCATTTGTTCCATTGTGGGTCAAAGGACTCGATCCCCACAACCATGTTCTTTACCAAGTCTTGAACAAATGGACTACACCAATACAATAAAAACATGGTATAATATCCAAAGCCCATCAAACCACCATCATGTAACTTGAATATAAATTAATTGCAGTCATGTTTTTTAAGTACCATCATTGTCATTCTCATTTGCATTGTGTTTAATATTGTTAATATTGTTTTTATAAATTCAGTCTAAAAATTGTAGTGTTCGCACAGGTGTCCGCGGGCTCCAGTGACCAGCCATCACCACCGGGGACCAGCAGTTCTTCACGTGTGTAGGTATCATGTGTATTAAAGCATAAATTTAATTTCAAATATGATGACTTGTCTGTGTATATTTATATTTTTCTATATTAAACTATGAGGTTATAAATGTGTATGTAGGTGCAAGCACCTCGGCCTGCCAGTGCCGTTATTCCTCCCTCCCTGACCTTTTGGCCACCCTATATGCCAGTTGTATCCCCTAGCATAAATGCCCCATTCCCCAACCCCTTCCATCCAGACCCCCCTCCTATATAGCACCACAGTTCCGTCCAGATCCCCCTTATGTTTCATATCCACCTCCACCTCCGTATTAGTTTCCCATGTTCCAACCCTCTCCCATCCGACCACGGCACACCACCCATCCACGGTCACCCATCCCTCTACCGCAACACAGATCTCGCCCCCCCCACATTCCCCCGCCACACTCGCTTCCCCTTCCAGGGTGCCCCGATCCATATTACATCCAGTTGGGGTTTATATCCCTAGACATCCATCTCCACTTTGCCCACCAGGGAAAATTTTAGAGGCGAAATTTAGCCGATGGGCGAAATTATAGCGATAAACAAAAAATGGTGGACGCATTTTTACTATGGAAAGGGTTTTTTTTAATTTAATACATTAGTCCAATACTTATTAAATCCACAATGGTGAGAAATCGAATTGCCAACACTGTGAGAGAGGGAAAAAGGAATTTAGTCATGTCAAATATACCTAAAATCGTGAGTTCGCCCCAGTATTTCCTGTAATGGAGACCAAGAGGAGTTGGTTCGTCCCGATTCTTTAGCAATGGAGGTGAATAGCGTTGCTTCGCCCCCGATTTTTTAGCAATGGAGGTGAATAGCGTTGCTTCGCCCCCGATTTTTTAGCAATGGAGGTGAATAGTAGTTGCTTCGCCCCTGATTTATGAACCATGGGATGAAGAGCAATTAGTTAGCCCTCGATTTGAGGTGGTGGACTCGTGGAGCGATTGTTTCACCAAGATATGGATCGTAGGGTTCAATTTTCCCATTGATTTCATTAGTGGAGGTTTCAATATTGATTTTGACCTCCATATTTCATGGTAAATGAGGAATTCAGTGGTTTTAGCCCCCAAATTTGCTAGGTGAAGAATTACTTAATTCCAAAATGATTCATATTTGGGGAAAACATGGAACAATTTAGTAAAATGGGGACAATTTTGTCCCTATATAATGCCACAATAGTCAAGAATTGACCCTATAAAAATGCACATGAAGAATCATAAGGTCTTTTCATGAAACTTGATTTTTATTATAGTGGTTGAGTGGAAATCTATTTGATAGTGGTTGAGTGGAAAAAATATGCATTTGTTCAAGGTTCCTTGGGGTCTGCAGTCCTTACAGAGGTTAGTTTCCATAGAACTAGATACTATTTAGTGATTCAGTGAACTTTATGTTTCTGTCATTCAAATTTGAGTTTCTGAACTTCTATATCTCCTTCAAAGCACATTCATAATACATACAGGAATGTTTTCCATGCTCTGTAACTAGACAAAATCATTGCGTTGTTGATCTATTTTCTATCTATATTGAGAACATTTGTGATTCCATTCATAGTCTATATCTTTGCTGCCACTAATGATTTGTTTCACAAAGAACCCAATTTTGGTGCCTTGTGTATGTGTAAAATGGAGATTGATTATTAAGGTCCTAGAATCAAATGGTATTGTCACTAGAACTAGTGGCCAGATGACATCAATCAAGGTTGAATGCTATTGAAGAAATCACTGCTATATGACACGACATCCATAGGTTAACAATTTGACCACAAAATCCAAATATTATAAATCTTGCTTGGTTTGTGGGTCTACACTCAATGCATTTTTATATCATGTAGATTCCATTCTGGTCAGTACACATTGCAAGACATATTCATCAAGTTTTGATACCAACTAACTTCTAGTTGGTAAAATCTCTTATGAACTAAACATTTCTTGAGCATAATCATATTCATTTCCAGATAAGTTGGTGAATGGAGTCAAAATATAATAGGGGTTATGCAGTTTGAATTTATAAAAAGAATGCATTGTAAGAGTTGGCAATTGTTTTCTGAAATCCTTGTAACTATTTTATATTATTGATGGAAGTCAGAACCTTCATTGGATATGTGTGAGAGGTTGATAATTATCTAAGGGATCCTGCAATTTCACTAAGCATGGTGATTACCCAAGCATGGTATCTTGGCATGTCAGGTTTTTAGTGACACTAATCAAGGGTCCATCTCATCAAAGCTTCTCTTTACAAAGTAATCGCTAATACTCTGTAGACATTGGTGTGAAGTATGTATTTCTAAGCTACTGCTAATACGCCATAAATACACCTAATTCTAAGTAAAATTTGCATTTGGAAATTCTTTGCGTATGCAAAGAATTTGCAGATGCAAATTTTACTTAGAATTTAGGTTTTAGAAGAATTGGCATCACTTGAAATACAAGCCAATTGTTGCAGGAATCTAGGGAGTTGTCATCACTTGCATACAAGCCAATTCTCCTACAACAATAAGGACCAGCTGAGCATTCAGGAATCCTTTTTCACTGGAGATAAGTCAAAGAGACAATGAGAAGTAGTACAATTAATCCAATAATAATCAGACTTAGAGACTAGACAACAATTCATCCAAAATACATAAATGAAACTTTTCACCTGGCTCAACAATGTTTCTTACTTATTAACTGCTTGAAAATTCAAGTAGCATCATACATTGATGGTTATATTATGCGAAACACTAATTTGTAAAAGCATGTTATAGGGTAAAGTTCTTACTATAATTAAATCTCTATTACATTTCTTAATGTTTTGTAAGATACTAAAGAAAATAAACCCTAAAGATAACTACTTATTATATGAAGGATAAAATAAGATATTATAGTTCTACAAATGTCCACAAGTGACCAAAATAGGTCGTTGAGACTACATAATGCAGCCACAATGATGATCTAGAAGTGCATAGGAAACTCCCAAGGGGAAGATCAATAAATATGAAATGAGACAAAGAGGTAGTGAGCAGAACGGGGTAAAACCTAACAAAAACCAAGGATGAGTACATAATTATGCAAAAGGATAAAAGAGGAAAGCCACTACTTTACACCACACTAATATCATGAGCAAAATGGTTAGAATCATTCTGCTATATATGTGCATCAGACTTCAAGGAGCCAGTAACCTACCTTAATTTATGAAAATATCCCAAAAATCATAAGAGATAATCATGTGTTGACACTAGATCCATCTTAGAAACTCATAGAGCTATCTTTAAATTAACATTTGTTCCACCTAAGATACCAATAAGTAAAACTTTCATTAATGGACCCAATCTAAGTTGTCCATTGACCTATACAACATAAACTTGATTTTTTGTTTCTTGTTTTTCTGTGATCTTAATGTAATCTCCACTGTTGTTACATGGTTGATAGGGTCCATATCCTATAAAGAAGTTTTGAAACCTGAATGGGACTATGTTATTGTTATTTATCTCAGTGCAAATCGTATTAAACCTAGAGGAAGATAGTGTTGACTTCATCTTTGAAAAAAGAAGGCAGATTCAAAAACACAAGTTTTTAACTAGATAGACAATATGAAACTTAGCGAATTTCTCTGATTAACGACATCATTCTGAAAGAAGGATCAACAGTTTCAAGTTCTCATACATAATACAGATTTTCCTAAAGAATGGTCATATTACAAAGAAATTATTTTTACTAGTAAAGTCATATTCTCCAACTGAGGTGTCGAACCATGCTCTAATCAAGGTCCTTATATTCCAAAGAGGATTTTATTCTTGCTAGTTGAGGGAGCATTGGAGGAGCTAGCAATGGATAGTTTGGTTAAAAGATTCATGGTTGACATTGAAAAATGATGTTTCAAATAATCTATGGTTATAGATATACACTTGTGACCCTTAGGACCTAATTTCTTCCATTTCTCATCAAAAAGATGATCCCATGCAAGAAAACCAAGAGTTTTAAAATGAGCAATAAAAAAATTAATCCTACTCCATACTTTTGTAGAGTATGGTATACCACAACTTGTGGAGGACTATAACTGAGACTATAGAACGCACATGCAACTGCTTATACCCAAAAATTTGCTCCATTTTTCTTCCATGCATCATAGACTTCTATTTCCATCAAGGTCATGTTGTTACACTCAAATACACCATTTTGCTATGGATTGTAAAGCATTGTATGTTTACACAATATCCGTTGTTGTTGAAAAAATGGCTTGACTAATGAAATGAAGATTTCCATCCATTACTCTTTCATTTATCATGTTAATTTGCTTCATGGGGATTTATTTAAACTTGGAACAGTTTTAAGTACTTAATAAGTTTGATGTCCATAATTAGTAGCCATGGTAATGACTTCATCAACAACCCCCCCAAACTAAAAATAGATTTTCCCTGAGTTATATGTCAATCAAAATTAGATTATGGTTCCCGCGGTTCAAAAGATCATTTATATAGACAAAATTTCCTCAATCCCCTTGTTATTTGTCTTCTTGATCACTCTTAAAAATATAAATGAAATCTCTCTTAAGTTTTTAAAGTTTTTTTAATTGATAATGATGTTATCTCCTTAAAACCCATCCTAGGCACTCCAAAAGGATATTTGATTCATTGAGGATACCCCTTAGTCCAAGAGTTGGATCAAAGGTCTAAAGCAATGGAGGAGTAATCCTCCACTGATGCCCTAACATTGTTCCTATGTAAGTAGGTACAACTCAGGGAAATGAAAAATTGGTTCCATTACAGGGGAGTGAGTTATCCTTGGGAATTTAACAAAGATGTGGCCACTCCATTAAGGAATCAATCCATATTCCTGTTACTGCTAATTCTCTGCTACTTGTGTTGAGCAAGTCGAGGTTCTTGAGGCAAAAATATCTCACTTGGTGAATCCACGTTGATCCTGGGTTTTGAAAAATCCATGAATTATATATGTTATTGCTTTTTTACACAACCATTTTTAGGGAAAATTTAAATAATATTTGAGATTTCATATATTTGTGCCATGTTTTTAGGTTCGAATACATACTTTTAAGAGTTAAAAATGAGTGTTCATGTTTTTTCTTGAACATGAAAATAAAGAGACAAAAAAATGTGTCTTCAACAACTGTTATAGAGGCTTGGTTTCAATCTTTCCCTAAAAGTTAGTGCAAAATGTTTTATTATGTGTTGCAGGTGTCCCATTATGCGTTGTAGAGGGTTGATTTACAACTATAGAGTCTAGTCTTTAGTTATTAGAGTCTGACATTGCATGGAAGTCCACTTCGCTTTTGATTGTGTTCTAAAATCCAAATTCATGTTACATAAGGATGATTTGCAAACCCACAAACTATGTTTAAAAACCATTATAAAATGGGCAAGAACTATTTTTCCCTAGCAGTTGTTATAGAGGTCTGATTCAATGTTGCATATGTAGAACAAGTACATATCTGCAAGTGGTGATCACTTCCATGAAAGGGGAAATGGTTGTGTTTTAGACACAAGCATTATATGTTAGTATCCACTTGATTCCCTTTGACAATGTTCAACTTCATCTTTATATATAAAGGTACTTGGTACTCATATTGTATCCTAGTAAAGGTTTCCATTAATCTTGGGTTATTATATTCTGTGCATAAACCAAATTGGCCTTTTGTGTTAAACTTAGATTCTAGCATTTTGAAGACATAACAATTTTGTGAGATTTCAAGTAAAACTGTTAAGACATAACAATTTCTAACATTTTGCAGTTTTAGTTCTAGCAATTCCCTGTCAACCCCATCTGAAGATGATATCAAGGCTTGCACCAACTTGGTTACCCTTAACATAGGCTCCAATTTAATGTCAGGCTCCCTTCCTTTGCTTGCACCTATGCACAAACTTCAGCCTCTAGATGTTTCTCACAACAGATTGAATGGGCTGTTTGGCCCACCATTTCAGAATTTGACAGACCTCACAGTGCTCAAGTTGACATACAATCAATTCATTGTCCCAATCCATTCATTGTTTTTAGGTATGGGGATATTAGAGGAATTAGTTCTCTCTCATAATGCTTTTGTGGGTGAATTTCCCCGAGAACTTGCGGAGTGCACCAATTTGGCTTTTCTAGACCTCTACTTCAATGGGATGAATGAAAAAATCCCTAATAGTATTGTGAGCCTTCAAAATTTAAGAACTCTGATTGTGTCATCAAATAATTTCTCTGGAATGATTCCTGAAACATTGGGTCTTCTCCGCAATTTGACCCACTTCTCATCGAATAAGAATCAGCTTAGTGGAAACATACCTGTTCAGTTAGCTAACCTCACAGGATTGCAGTTTCTCAATCTCAGTTACAATTGGTTAAATGGAAGCATTCCTCCAGAATTTTTTGCTTTGAGCACCTTGCGGACTCTAGACCTTACACATAATTTTCTTTCTGGACGGATTCCTCAGAATTTCTCGAGGAAGTTGTTTAGGCTGCGAATAGGCAACAATTCTCCTAGTGGAAGCATCCCTTTTACAATTGGGAGTGTGCCTGGATTGACATACATAGAAATGAATGACAACTTACTAGATGGTAAGATTTCACAACAGATAGCAGGTTGTACCAGTCTTAAACTACTTGATCTTGGCCACAACGATTTGATAGGATCATTAACCTATCATCTGGCTTCACTCCCACAGTTGCAAGTGTTGAAGTTGCCAAATAATCATTTTAATGGAAGCATTATAGATTTGTTGTCAACTAATTTTTTATATATCTATTTAAGTGATAATATTCTATCAGGGCCCATAACCTCAAAAAATTTCAAGATTCTGTGGCTGCAAAATTTATGTCTCGAGAACAACCTTCTAACAGGAACAATTCCAAAGAATGCTAAAGACTGCCGGTACTTGTTAGAGCTCCAGTTGGGTGGCAACATCTAACTGGAACAATTCCATTAGAAATTGTCTTCATCAGAAAGTTGAAAATTCAAATCAATCTCAGCTACAATTCTCTAGAAGGGCAAATTCCAAATACTCTTTCCAATTTGTACCTGCTAGAAATTTTGGATCTTTCCAACAATAAATTGATAGGAAAATTTTTGGGTTCTTTGATAGCTATGATCAGTCTTACACTGTTGAACCTGTCAAATAATTAATTAACAGGCATCCTTCCCAATTTCAGAAAAGGGTTTCCTATCAATGATACAGGAAACCCTAGTCTCTGTACTGGGCAATGTGTTCCTGCTACTGCCACCACTAAAAAGAAAAGAGTCTCGGTAAATTTTTTGATTGGAATTGCTACTGCAAGTACTATTTTTGTCATTGGGGAAATTGAATTTTTTATTGTGGCATGCAAATACTTTCAGCGCGGTGAGTATCAAATGCCAGAAGTGCAGCTAGTCTATCAGATCGAAGGCCAATTTATTCACCTGGATAGTACCCACAGGGTAAAGATTGAATTTGAGAAGGGTGTTGAAGCCACTCTAGATCCTGCAAATGTGTTTCTAAAGAACAAGTTTAGTACGTATTACAAAGCTGTCATGCCTTCTGGCATTAGTTATTCTATGAATAAGCTCAACTGAACTGACAAAAGTTTCAAATCAGGAAATTACCGAAAATTTTGTGCAGAGCTGGAGAAGCAGGGGAGGCTAAGGCATCCAAACATCCTGACACCCTTGGCACATGTTCTAGACACAGATGGTGTTTTCCTTTTCTACGAATATGTTCATAAAGGAAACCTCTCAGAATTTCTTCACACAAGTAATGTCTGTATATTGGATTGGGCATCACGTTGCAACATCGCTATAGGTGTAGCGCAAGGTTTGTCTTTTCTACATGGTTGTCAACAGCCAATCATCCATCTTGATCTCACTGCCAAAAACATTCTTCTGAAGTCTTTAAGAGAGCCACAAATAGGTGATATTGAGCTTTGCAAGATTATGGATCCTTCCAAGAGCACAGGGAGTATTTTTGCAATTGCTGGCTCAGTTGGATACGTCTCTCCAGGTATACTCCAGCTACTCACTTATGCCAAAACAGTAGATGTTGCAGAACATACTATTTTATAATTATTTTTGGCTATATAAGAGACACCATGCTACAATTTTATTTCCAATCATAGCTCATTATGATTTTAGAGCTTCTCAAGTAAATAGGAGTTACAATGGTCAAATTAGGAAAAGTCTACAGGATGGATCAGAATGTCTGATACAAAAGTTTATTTTTTATTAGTGTTACTTATGTTCTCAAGATGGAGATTATGACTTAGAAAGTTCAATGCTTGCATAATTCATAGCGTATATTTGTTTGGTGGTAGAAGCTGTTAAGGATAGGGGCCGTAGCTATAAAATGCTTTTGGAATTTTGAAATTCTCCATATTTTCTTCCCTTGCTATAAATTGATACATATTAGTTGTTTTAGTCAAAGTGTTGATTACAAGAAGATATGCCAATGAACACAATAGAGAAACAAGATTCGGTAGATTCGGGGAGTCTACTTGGCCCAGCTCTGAAAGAAGTCGAGTCTCTTCATTTGTGCCAAACATTGTCAAATCTGGTAAAATTCACAAATTTTCCAAGACATTGAGTTCGACCAAGTATGGATGGGCTACTTGTTGAGTTTGACAAAATTTCACATTGCGGACAGGTCTTGTAGTATCTCGTCAAGTGAGAGAGAGAGGGAGCAATTTTTATTTTTTTTTAAACCAACCTTAAATGTATCGGAGCTATACTATTCTTATCTTAAGTCAGTAATCAAGATATTACTTGTTGGCTTGGTTTTGCAACCAAGCTTAGTGCTATGGGCACCTATCAACAAGTGATAGCAGTTTCAAATATTGAAAGCAAAAACAATTGTAAATCTAAATCTAAAACTAAACTAAACTAGTATGTGCATATAACAAATATAATTTTCTAATAATGATTCAAGAACAAGAAATAAAAAGAATGAGTATTGTATTAAGAATATGGGCAAGCAAGTGCTTGCAATGGTGATACCTCCAAGTGGTGAAGATTGTTGAGTAGCTCCAAGCTCCAATGGTCTCTTCTCCAAGATTGCTACAATAGTCAAAAGCTCATGAGAGATTTTGACAACATGAGGATAGGATGATGGATGGATGGAAAGTGATGAGCCCCTGCCACCTTTTTATAGGTTTTGGTGGTGGGGAATACCATTATGGTTTTTGAGGAAACCAATGGTATTGACCAACATGGTTTAGGTACATTTTCCCTCCTTTTTCCTTTTTTGAATATTTTTAATATTTTTATTCCCTTTTTAATATTTTTGGGAATTATGGACCCTTTTTGAGGGTTTTTTATGCTTTTTGAGGAAAAATATTCACTTTGAGTGGAAAAAGGGGTGTACTAAGGTCTTTTGGTGACCTTTTGGTGGCTTTAGAGGCTCAAATGGTGGAAAAGTGGACAAATGGGTCATGTGAATAAGGAAATGAGCTAGTGAGCACTTTTTAGGTGTTAACAGATTGCCCCCTGATGTGTGAGGGCAGGAGCTCATCGTATGGCCGATAGACATCATAGTTCTTTTGTCTTTTTTCTGGGGTTTGGGGAAGAGAAGAGACCGTTTGGAGACTGGATCCACGGCCCTTGAAAGCTGCAAAAACAAAAAATGTTACATGGCCTCAATATGAATGAGGAATAATCTCTGATAATGGACGAGGCAGGCATACCCATGCTTGTATCAAGACATATACATAACAACTATTCCCAAGAGGGGAGACCTAAGAAATACATAAAGAATCTGCTGGTACATCGTAATGGTCCAGAGGGGACATTATTTTGGGATGTACTCATGATCATAACATGACTGATCTCAATAAATGATACACTGGAATAACTGATGAACTGTTGAAACTGAAGGTGTCCAACATCTGTAGGGACTCAAAGACTATGAGTCATCTCTGAGAATTAATGTAATTGTATACTCAAGGGAGTATAAAAATGGGGTACATCTGAATCCTGTCGCCATGAGCAACCTGGATATCTATAGAAAAAATGTAACTGGTTGTTTCCATAGGTAGACTCTCAAATGTGGAAGAGTCAGGTGGTATCCGGGGTCTTCGACTAATAACTGAGCGGACCAATACCCTGTGCGAGTCTCAATGATGCGATTAAGGTGTTGAAGTTGAGCATGTGAGAAACAACCATTTGGAGAGGCACTGAGGACTCTTCTCGAAATGATTCGTAGGCACTCATCATAAATGGTGATGAGTCCAAGACATAGGGACCTCTAGGTCTATCCTCTGGAATAAATTTGGTTGTCGTCGACAGAGGGAGACCGACAACTAACAAGGCAATGATGTTTCCTTGAGAGGAGCACGAGGTGTAGAACTGAAGT
Organism: Larix kaempferi; assembly: GCA_027924585.1. NCBI lineage: Eukaryota > Viridiplantae > Streptophyta > Pinopsida > Pinales > Pinaceae > Larix > Larix kaempferi. Next base: position 4,133,532 of record BSBM01000546.1, read on the forward strand.
GTGGTAGTACTGATGGTAGGACTGACATACTTGTGGGGATGGGAAGTAACTGGGGTCATAGAGTGGGTAGACTCAAACTTCCTTTGTTCAGAGCATGATGACATGGTTGACCTGGCAGCATAGGGAACTGACTTGAAGATGTGGGGATCATGAATTTTAAGGAATGAAGGGTATGTATTAACTCTGGGGGGGAGGACGAGCTTATGGCTGCTGTCGAGGGATTTTTAGGGTGATAGACTGCAGAATACTCTTTTCAAAGGCAACCAAAATGGGGAAGCTGCCGTATGAGTAGACGTGATTTGTTGTGGCACCAAGAAACACCATTGGGACCTTCTTCTTAGTTTTAATGAGCTCCAAGAAGGGATAAAAGTGTGCTCTGAAAATGGTACTGTCCTGTGGATTTTGTGAGCCCAGGACTGTTCGTGCTCATTGGTGCTTTAATTTTTAAGGACTCTGAAAACGATAAGAAGACTCTGCAGTGGTTGTGAGTATCACCATGTGGGTTTTACGAGCCCAGGATGGTGATTGCTCATGGTCGCTTTCATGTTTAGAGAGTCTGAAAGCGGTAAGTGGACTCCATTGGTGTTCTTTTTCGTGAGTTAGTCTCCAAGGCCCGAAAAAGTATAAAATGATGCAAATGGAGAACTCTTCTAGCCGATGTGACTAGAGTATTCCTTTTTCGTAATTAGTCTACAAGGTCCGGAAAATGGGTAAACTTATACTAGGTAGACGCCCTTTCAGATACGTTTAGTGAGCATGAAAGGAATCAAGGTTGCTCGGCGATCTTTTCATTGTTTTAGGAGATAGAAAAGAGCTTAACAGAAACTCCCTAAGTGCCTTTTTCGTAAAAGGGATTGCTAGGCCCGAAAAAGGGATAAAACTATACCGAACAAAAAGGGATTGGTGAGAGCAAGAAAAGGTCTCAAGCACCATCATGAGTGCAAAAAGCTGCTTCCGGTGACATAAAGATTGTCAAAAGGGGGCTACGGTTAGTGTGGCACGCAAACTGAGGCGACAAGAGGGCATGGGAAAAATGCCCAAAAAATATGGGCGTGAGAGCGAGAAATGATCTCAAGCATCATTACGAGCACGGAAAACTGAATCCAGCGATATAAGACTCATTAAAAATGGAGAACGGCCGATGTGACACGCAAACCGAGGTGATAAATGGCATTTTGAAACATGCCTAAAAAATCTGGGCGTGAGAGCGAGAAATGATCTCAAGCATCATCACGGGCATGGAAATATTAATTCGGCGGTGCAAATGGTGTGAAAAATGGAGGTCATAAGGACTCCAGAATGGTCAAAGGAAATAACTAGGTGTATAAAATCAAATATACCAGTGATATGTGACCTCAAAAATGGTTGAGATAACAAATGTGAAAAAAGTGAGCAAGGTTAATGACCTGCCCCCATGCTATGTGCATGGGGTTTGTGATTGTGGATCACATATGTGTTGGTTTGAACGATGGGCTCATTGAGGTGTTGAGATAGAGATGACGGGGAAGGTTCAAAATGAGTGATCATGCCCCCTATCCCGGGGTTGAGGTAAACTATTATGCCCCCTAACTCAGAGGTGTCAATGTGGTGCAGATGTTGTCTCAGAGAGAGATCAATAGGGCACTGAGCAACTGCTGGCGGGGTGTTATACCATGAGGCTGTGGGCTGTGGTGGCATACTGAAGTGATGATATGATGATGGGGGATTCCCTTTGTGGGGTGGATTCCCCCAGTATCTCCGACGAGAATCACGATGATGATGAGTAGGCAAGGTTTTGGGCCTACCCCCATGGTGTGGACATGTGGTTTCCTCGTCGATTTGAAAGGGTTGAACATGTGTGTCAAAGGGATCAATGGAAGGGGCCGACTGGACGGAGGGGTATCCAGTGGAAACTGTGTAAATGGTGTTAATTTCTTCCGAGGAGGAAGATGGTGGGGGATGAATTTCCTCAATGAAAAGAGGGGATATCTCTAGGTCGACGTTGTTCATCTCATACAAGGCTGCTCTATAATCTGGGAGATCAGGGCAGTGATGTGAATAATGGCCGTAGATTCCGCATATTGCACAAGGATGGTTTGTGTGCAATGATTTATCATGAGGCTTAGGGGTTGGATCTAGTTCGACAATCGGGATGTTGGGGTCGTCGTCAAGCATTTGCATGTGTTCCTGTAATGTAGGTAATTGTGGACATTGATGAGTCGGATGGCCTAACTCATTACACAACGAGCATTTGGGGGGAGCACGAAACACGGGGGGAGGTTTAAATGCTTTGGGAGGAGGTACGACAGTGTATGGTTGTGGGCCTCTGCCCCCAGTGGGCTTGATAAGAGGAGGGGGATTCGTAGAAGGTGAAGGGGTAGTGACACCGGGAGGTGGTTGAGTAGTAGTGACAATGGGTTGCATCGGTTGCAGGACGACATTTGGTGTCGGTGGGGGAACGGGAGGCGAAATATACCACACGGGTAATCCCAAGGTTAACCCGGGGAGACTAAGGGTACCCATAACCGGAGCGCTTACTATGCCCGAAGGAAGGAATAGGAAGGGGATTGTGTGGATGGGTGTAACACCAATGTGACTAGGGACCAACGGTGGTTTGGGTAACAAGGGTGGTTGATGCATGTCGGACGATGACATCATAAGGAGATGATGAGTATTTGAATCCATTGGTTGGTTTGTGTGTGCAACATATGTGATTTGTTGTTGTGGTGCTGTGGTTCCTTAAGGAGGATCCAACAGACGACTGTTCACCACTCCTTGTGTGGGCAAAGGATTCTGCAGCACCATGGGTTGTGGTTGAGGAGGTGGCGCTGGTTGTGCCGCGTGCCCTTGCTGTTGGGCATCATTAGACCACAGTTGGCGTGCTTGCCCCAAATCGGGACAAGTGTGTGTATAATGGCCGTATACCCCGCATATGGAACATGGGTGGTTTGTTCGTAAATTGGGGTTCTTACCCTGTTTCGGTGGTCGATTAGGGTTTTGGTTGGCGGGGGTAGCGTTGTTGTTGTTTGGAGGATAAGTCTGAGCGATTGGAGGTTGTGGTGCAGCAAGGACTACCTGTGGTGGGAAATAAGCCGTTGGGGCTTGTGAGTGAACAGGAGCATGTGTGGTCTGCTGATGGTAATACGTTGGTTGTGGCGGGAACTGAATTGGGTTCTGGGTGGCTGGTTGGTTATAGTATGTGGGTGGTACATATGTCGATGGCATTTTCCCATAGCAATGTTGTGGACAAGAGGGTCCATGAGTGTGATGAGTCTGATTCGTTGGAGCATACGAAGTTGTCGCTCCAGAATTAGATGTAGCCCTAGAGAGGTCTGGGGCGTTTATGGTGCTCACCATGCTAAAGGATTTAATTTGCAGTGTGAGATGGCCGATAATACCATCAGTGGCATGTGATGCCCCGGGCGCGTCACCGCGTGAAGAATCGCCTCATGGGGCGTCTGGTATGATGGTGTCGAGATATCTTGATTGGCCATAAATTAGGTCGAATTCCTCAGTTTTTAGGATAGCTTCTTCATTTGACTGGGGTCGTTCGGAAGCTACATCTTTTGCTATGAGGGGTAGGAGTGATTTAAGAAACCAGTCCAAAAATATATGGTCATCCAGTTTAATGTTACAGAGGCTACGGCGCTTGTGCCACTCATGGATGTGGTCTGTGATGTGGGTAGCAGTGTTCTGTCTGCAAGACAGTAGGATCTTGACTCCCGCATCATAGCGGACAGGTAACTGAAAGAACTGTAGGAAGTTCGAGGCAAGGGAGGTAAAGGAGGCATGGGTCCCATGGGGCTGCTCGATATACCACTTAGCTGCAGAGCCAGTGAAGGTGTGCTGTAACAGACGGAGGTGGACAGAGTCGTCCACTATGGAGTTGGAGGAACACCATAGATGGAAGGACATAATATGGTTCTGGGGGTCCTCACCTGCCTTGCCCTCAAACTTAGGGATGTCGGAGGGGAGTTTGGTGGGCATGTGAGGCCACGCAGGGTCATGTCTGATAGGATCATTGGTTAGTCTGGCTAAGTCTGGCAAGTTCAGACTAGCCATGTAGGGTAGACTAGCAGATGGGTTTGGCATAGTGACTGGGACATAACTACTCATGGTGGCAATATGTAGTGGTCCAGTAGCTCCTAAGGGTATGCTAGGTATTGAAGGTATGTGTCCTCCAACAGTTGCGGATTGGTATGGGCCAGCATTTCCAAGTGCAACATGGGTTACACTAGGGTTAGGAATAGCGTCAGGAATTCCTGGGATCTGAGTTGTGGTAATGAGAGGGGGCGTGACCCCTATGTTGGGAATACCCATAACAGGTGGTGGCCCTGTGTTGGGGATTCCTATAACAGGTGGTGGCCCTGTGTTGGGCATTCCTAAAGGTGGAGTGTCCCCTATATTAGGCATGCCTAGAGGGGTGGTTGTTGCCATGGATGGCACCACAATAGAAGGGTTTGTGGATGTATCTCCTATAGCACTAGTAAAAAGTGGGTCGAATTGTGTTCCAGCCATGAGGTTGGTTGGTGATAATTCAGTAGGGTTTTCTGATTCTGCCTCAGAATCAGATGTGAAGTGAGGCATGTCAGAATCGGATGACTGTATGTGTGGCCGATGACGTGTCGAGTCAAGGGATAAGGCTCGACGTTGGTGACGTGGAGAGCCAAGTAGACTGAACTCTGGGGGTTCACCCTGAAGACGACGAGATCGTCTAATATTCTCAATGGTGAGAAATATGTTTTTTGTGTAAATTTTTTTTAATGTAAGATGATGATGTATGAAAAACTCGAATCCCTAATGCAACCAAGAGTGCAAAAAGGGGAGTGAAAATAAAGGCTCTCAGGCCAAAAAATCAACCTCAAAAAGCACTTATTATAGCAGCTGTGCTATAATAAGTGGAGGGATGCAACAAAAATGGTCAGAATACCAACAATCAAACAACTTCTAGAAAAAAGAGGTGCTACTAGACCAAAGGTGGATTGTATCATGCAAACACCTAACTAAAAGTATTGTGAGTCAAGAAACGATATTCTCTGCAAGGTGATGAAATCCAAGTCAGACAATATTGAGTGTTGAATCAATGGCTAGATATCCCCCTACCGGGAGGGACACCGGGTAGTCAATCCTAAAGAATGGAAACTAGGATACTCCGTTCATGACACGTTCAGAAAAGGTAAATCTGCTGTTTGGTCCTTTTACCGCAATACCTCCATACAGGGATATCCCGAGAACTGCGAATGGTAGCCTTCGGTTACTGAATGGATTTCGGTATTCCACTTAGGCTTCCGGAACCATCCTCGCGACTTCAACCCTCCTAGGGGAGAGGCCTTCCAATAAACTGGTTGTGACCGTGCCAAAAAATACTAGGAGATTTTGGTTCCCTAATGGACAACAGCTATGTCTCAAATGTAATAACTGACGGGTGTTATTGGAACACCTATCCCCTCAATTCTACCTAGCTACAAGGTTCTTTTAAGTGCTCCCCAAGTGGGGTTAAAAGTTGGTTGAAGTTAGGGTAAATTTTAAGGCTCAGTTTAAATTATGTGTTTGAGTGGGTACACATGTGGTATTGTAAACTGAAATTGAAAAATTTAAATGTTTTGCAAAAACTATTAAAAAACAAAGGATCTTTTAAATAGGAAAGTAAATAATATGAATACTTCAAGAAATAAATGGATTTCTTTTTTAAAAATTGCTATGGGCAAAATATCAAGGAAGTAAACAGTAAGCTTTTTATCTAGATAAAATGCTAATAAATCCTTCCTTCAATTTCTGAAAATTTTTAAAAAGACTTTTTGTAAAGGTGCATTCTAAATAGTAAAAAGATTTGTATGGCTGTGATAATGTAGAAATTTTTTAATATTGTAAAATAGCTAAGTGGGCAGAAAATACAGCAAAAAATTAGTTTTTTAACGGATTGGCCGAATGGAAAAAATTTGCATCGCGGGTTTTGACGAAACAGCCGCGATGGACCACGCGGGTTTCTGTCACATAGTCGCGATGGGCAGCGTGGGTTTCAGCTGCGAAGCCGCGATGTGAAACGTGGGATTTCGTCACACAGTCACGATGTGCAGCGCGGAAAATGGCCGCGAAGCCACAATGTGCAATGTGTAAATTGGCCGCGAAGCCGCGTGAAAAAGAGCCGCGTGGAAAAGAGCCACACAGTCGCGATGAGTCGTGCGACTGTTGGGAAAAAGCCACGAGGCGAAAGCCGTACACGGACGCCAAAAAATGAACCCGAAAATGACGATTTCGGGCTGTTAATGGCAATAAAAAGGGGAAAAATCTAGAGCAGTAATAGATCTGCTGTCTAGGATGGCAGATCTATGAATTAAACTGACTAAAATGAACAAAAACTAAGATCTAAAGCAAAAAATAAAATTTGAGATCTAAGGATGCAAGCCAGCGGAGTCGCCAAAAACTGTTGGCTTGGTTTTGCAACCAAGCTTAGTGCTATGGGCACCTATCAACAAGTGATAATAGTTTCAAATATTGAAAGCAAAAACAATTGTAAATCTAAATCTAAAACTAAACTAAACTAGTATGTGCATATAACAAATATAATTTTCTAATAATGATTCAAGAACAAGAAATAAAAAGAATGAGTATTGTATTAAGAATATGGGCAAGCAAGTGCTTGCAATGGTGATACCTCCAAGTGGTGAAGATTGTTGAGTAGCTCCAAGGGTGAGCAGCTCCAAGCTCCAATGGTCTCTTCTCCAAGATTGCTACAATAGTCAAAAGCTCATGAGAGATTTTGACAGCATGAGGATGGGATGATGGTTGGATGGAAAGTGAGGAGCCCCTACCACCTTTTTATAGGTTTTGGTGGTGGGGAATACCATTATGGTTTTGAGGAAACCAATGGTATTGACCAACATGGTTTAGGTACCTTTTCCCTCCTTTTTCCTTTTTTGAATATTTTGAATATTTTTATTCCCTTTTTAATATTTTTGGGAATTATGGACCCTTTTTGAGGGTTTTTTTTATGCTTTTTGAGGAAAAATATTCATTTTGAGTGGAAAAAGGGGTGTACTAAGGTCTTTTGGTGACCTTTTGGTGGCTTTAGAGGCTCAAATGGTGGAAAAGTGGACAAATGGGTCATGTGAATAAGGAAATGAGCTAGTGAGCACTTTTTAGGTGTTAACATTACTCCTTCACTAAACATATTCCAACAAAAGTATTTAGATGACATCCCACTCATGAATTTCTCAAATTTATTTATAGTGCATAGAATATAATACAAATAATGTTCGACGGTTAACTCCTACTATGGATTACATTAAAAGAATGTTATAACATGATATAACTAATGACATCTTTTTTCAAGTACAAGGTAATCATAAAGAAATATTAAGTGACTCTCAACCCTATAATTCCCAATTCTAATCATGCATGATAATTTAAATCACATTCTATTTTAAAATAAGAATAAGTAACAACGACTTTCATGACAACTTAAAAGCACATTCTATTTTAAATTAGAATGGCTACCAAAGACGACGTGATAATTTAAATCACTCTCTATTTTAAATTAGAATAAATCACCAAGACTTACCTGATAACTTAAAGCATATCCTATTTTTGAATTATTATTATGTAATAAAGGTATGACCTCTAGGCTAAATCACGATGCACTTACTCTTATGATTATAAAACAATTAAATAATAACTAAAGACTATATCAAGAATATAACGGAGGTAAAACTACGCAGGTAGAGTAATAATTAAGGTATTAACATTATTTGCAGGTGACATATGTAGGGTGACATGAACCGCAATGTAATTTCACAAAATTGCAGTTACAAACTATATATAAAAACAAATGCCAAGTAATAGGGGCGTTGGTTAATCAGATAGCTTAAAATAAATATAAGTAACAGAAGCAGGAATGAATTGATTGGCTCATATCTGATAAGTTCTAGGCGTCATATTAGACCATAGAAGCTACAGGTAGAGGGGCAGAACCGTTTTACTCTTTTACTCAATCAATACATAACTATTCAATGCTTTCATGTGACTTGACAAAATCAAAACCCATATTGATATAAAGTGCACAAGAAACAATTTACTTTCTTGAAATCAAATAGAGATGAGCAGGGAAAAATAAAATGTAACTTGCGTTTCATATGAAGACGAAGTTTTCAATAAAACACAAAATAAACCAAGCCTGGAGATCGATCTTTGAAACTAGGGGTGTAGAGTCATTCCTAGTGAACTCTCATCATTAAAATTGATAGGAAGTATCGATTCAATGTGATGGCAAGACATTTCAAAATAAAATAATATGATAAACCAGATCTTAAAGATCGATCTCTGTAATTAAGAGTACAGAGTCGATCCAAGCATATCTTCTACATTAATCTTAAAAAGGAAGTGTTGATTCTATGTGAAGGAAATGTATTTCAAAATAAGATAATACAATAAAGCAGAGCTTTATAGATCGATCTTTGAAATTAAGAGTACAAAGTCGATCCAAGCATATATTCTTCTACATTAATCTCAAAAGGAAATGTCGATTCTATGTGAAGGCAATGTATTTCAAAATAGGATAATACGATAAACCAGAGCTTTAAAGATTGATCTCTGAAATTAAGAGTACAGAGTCGATCCAAACATATATTCTTCTACATTAATCTCAATAGGAAATGCCAATTCTATGTGAAGGAAAAATATTTCAAATAAAATAATACGACCAAACTAGAGCTTAAAGATCGATCTATGAAATTAAGAGTACAGAATCGATCCAAGCATATATTCTACATTAATCTCAAAAGGAAATGTCGATTCTATGTGAAGGAAAAATATTTCAAATAAAATAATACGACCAAACCACGGCTTAAAGGTCGATCTCTGAAATTAAGAGTACAAAATCGATCAAGCATATATTCTACATTAATCTCAAAAGGAAATGCCGATTCTATGTGAAGGCAAAATATTTCAAATAAAATAATACGACCAAACCAGAGCTTAAAGATCGATCTCTGAAATTAAGAGTACAGAATTGATCGAAGCATATATTCTACATTAATCTCAAAAGGAAATGCCGATTCTATGTGAAGGAAAAATATTTCAAATAAAATCATACGACCAAACCAGAGCTTAAAGTTCGATCTTTGAAATTAAGAGTACATAATTGATCAAGCATATATTCTACATTAATCTCAAAAGGAAATGCCAATTCTATGTGAAGGAAAAATATTTCAAATAAAATAATACGACCAAACCAGAGCTTAAAGATCGATCTCTGCAATTAAGAGTACAGAATCGATCAAGCATATATTCTACATTAATCTCAAAAGGAAATGCTGATTCTATGTGAAGGTAAGATATGTCAAAATAAATAATATGATAAGCCAGAGCCTGAAAATCGATCTCTGAAGTTAAAATACAGAGTCGAAGAACAATACACTCGAACTGAATCACTTAACCGTAGGTCCAGTCTGGGGACAGTTCATTAACTTGAGAATGGAAGACAGAGAATTATAAAATTTTATTCGGCATAATAATGTTAGCACCACACAAATATCAAACACTCGACAGCAAAAAGGATTTATTTTCACTGAGTCTACAGATCTGTTAATTCTTTACTTTTTCTGCTATATAACGCAAGAATTTGAATACCTATGTGGTTCAAAGTAAAATAAGTACATCCTATCTAAACGTAGGACCAAAGCGAAATAATTTACAAATTTATAAATTGAAATAATTCATATAGAATTGTAAATAAATTATTTAAGCAAAAGAAACTGTGGTGATGATAGCTCCGATCGAAGGGTGGAATTCCTTGTTCACCGCAACTTCAAATCTGTTGCTGATCTCCATGATCACTGAAGGACACCTCGGTTAACTACCCTACCACTCTGGAATTGCTCTCCTTCCTTCCGAACCCCCGAGCTATTCGGGCCGTAGAGTTCCCACACGTATCTCAAAAATCCAGCTTGGGTTTCCCCCCCACCAGTATTTCTTAGCGAAACCCTCAAATAGCAGCAAGTATTGAGGTAAGTCGAATATTACGACAATCATCCAGTCTCTGGGTCCCTTACCCATTCCCCAATCCTTCCTTATAAAGGAAAATCTCATGCGACACATGTCGCTCCATGCATAATTAATTATTTAATTAAATACAACTCACCCATCCAAGTGTCAGTTTCTCTAGGAGATGCACCAACATCCCTAAATTTGCTCATGTTTGTTCCCCAGATATTTTAATTACCTCTTAGATTTTAGCTGACTAGGTGTCCAAGCTTAGGATTCTACTTTGCTCCTAAATAATGGTTTATTATTATTTTAAATGCTCAAAAATAATAATTCATGTGCAAATGCCTAGAATATTCCTATGCATTTTATAAGTAATGATCTAGGGTTAATTTTCTAATATATTTTTTTTTATGCATTTAAGTTTTTATCAACCAATTTCACTAGGTTACCGGTGCCGCGCCATTGGGCTTTCGCCATTCCTTAATTTGAATTTCCTGACATGGCACCACTCCATCAGGTCCATTCATTCATGGTTTTCATTCCTCGACAAGGTACTGCATCGTTGGGTCCTTGCGTCTATTCTTTTCGTTCTCGACAGGGTACCTGACCGTCGAGACCTTTTGTCATCCTCCTTCCGTTTTGACTTGTGGGAAATTCATGTAGGGATTTCAGGAATCGTTACCATCCATCCTTCATCTACACACTATTAGGGACTAATGGCGCTGAGGAGTGAGTCCGTTCTCACTGCATGCCCCCCAACTCGTACCCGACCAGCTCCATCGTGCCCCACCTTGTACGCCCTCACGCATTCCTCTTGAGCAAGTGGATCAATGCTTATCTGCCCATGTGTGGTATTCCATCAGAAGTCGACATCATCGTCGCTCCCTCTGTGTGTGATTTACCCGTACTCTACGACCCTTCGTATTCCTTTGTGTGTTCATCGGTGAACCGTTTCACTTATCACTACACACATTTCTCACAAACAAATTATTAGTAGTATTGTCGTGAATAATCATCATTTTATTCATAAATATGCTACTTCGTTAAGCATTTAAAATTCATTCAACCATTTACTCATTCATCAAATTAAATATGCATCTCGTCGCTAAACTTTCTTCGTTCTCATCATATATTTGTTGTTTAGCATCTTCCATAAACATATTTTTCATCAACATAGTTAATCGTTAAACACATTTAGTCATTCATTTACATCTACTGTTCCGATATACATACTCAAAATAAGATTAAAAGTTATTTTATTAATGTTTCAATTGGTTGGGTCACTCAACAGGTGCCCTCAATGTCTACAAAATTCTAGGGGTACTACATACACCCCTACTTATTTAGAACTTCGTCCCGAAGTTCAGAATAAAAAAGGAAAACTATGACGCATCTCAGTTGCGTCTTCCCAAGTGGCAGAGCTAGGACTATAGTGGTCCCACTACACTTTGACTTGATCAATGACACGGTGCCTAAGCTACCGTGTTCGCTGGTCCAAAATCCGGATCGGCTCAGCCATCATGGCCCTGTCATCCGTTATGTGCACATTGCTCAAATCAATGACATGTGAAGTATCAAGAACATAGTGACATAATACAGAAACATGAAAAAAATTATGAATTCTACTCAAAGATGACGACAAGTCAAGACGATAGGCAATTGGTCCTATCTGTTCCAAAATCCTAAAGGGTCCTACAAACCTAGGTGAAAACTTGTCTCCCTTTCCAAACTTTATAGAACTCTTCTATGGTTTCACCCATAGGAATACCCTATCCCCAATCTTGTAGTTCCGATCTGTCCTATGCGCATCCGCATAGATCTTCTGTCGATCCTGTGCTTCTTTCAGTTGAGCACGAATCGTAACCATCTGATCTTCCATCTCTTGTATCACCTCAGGACCAAGTAAAGTCCTATCCTCCAGCCTATCCCAACTTATGGGAGTCCTACAAGGTATTCCATAAAGAAATTCAAATGGTTCCATCTGAATAGAACTCTGATAACTGTTGTTGTATGCAAATTCTACCAAGGGTAGATATTCTTCCCACTTCTTTTGTTGATCCATTACATACATTCTTAGCATGTCCTCTAACACTTAGTTCACCCTTTCCGTTTTTCCGTCTGTCTCAGGGTGGTAGGCGGTGCTAAAGTTAAGTTGAGTACCAAGAGCCTCTTGAAAGCTCATCCAAAACCTCACAATAAATACTGATCCTCTATTCGAAACAATCTTCTTCGGAATCCCATGTAGTCTCACTATCTCATTGATAAAAACTCTAGCTATCTCCGGAGCTTGATACATATTCTTAATTGGTAGGAAATGTGCACTCTTGGTGAGAGTGTCAACGACCACAAAAATCTTGTCGTGTCTCTTGTTGGTTAAGGGTACACCAACTATAAAATCCATCGAAATAACTTCCCACTTTGATTCTGGGATTGCATGTGGTTGCAGCAATCCTGTTGGGTGTCGATGTTCAGCCTTTACCATCTGGCACTCCATACATTTTGCCACAAAACTTACCACATCCCTCTTCATACCATGCCAAAAGAACAAGGGTTTCAAATCTGTGTACATCTTCTTTATTCCAGGATATGCTCTATAAACTGCTCTATGAGCCTCAGACAGTATTAAACCTCGAATTTCTTCATTATTAGGAACATATATGCAACGATTATACCGTAATAAACCATCCATGTCCAAAGAGTACCCCTCAAACTTGGGTATACTCATCTGCTCATTCTCCAACTTAGCTTTTACTTCATTATACCAAGTGTCTTCCTGCTGTAGTGTTAGGATCTTTTCTTTTAAGTTGGTCTTCATGGGTATGACGGAGAATATCCTTGGTCTACGACTAAGTGCATCAACCACTTTGTTTAAGGTCCCCTTTACATAAGTAATGTCGAAGTCATACTCACTGAGTAATTCCGACCATCTTCTCTGCCTTGCATTTAGGTCACTTTGAGTGAAGATGTGTTGTAACCGAAAATGGTCAGTCTTCAACTCAAACTTTCTCCCTACCAGATAGTGTCTCCATAACCTTAGGGCATGCATCACCGCAGTCATATCCATATCATGGGTCGCATAATTCTCTTCATGTGGCCTAAGTCTTCTGGATGTGTATGCAATTACTCTCCCCTCTTGCATCAATACACAACCAACACCATCTTTTGATGCATCAGTACACACCAATAAATCTTTATCCATATCAGGAACCCTTAGGATTGGTGCCGCCGTCAAAAGTTCTTTTAGTTTAGCAAATGCTTTCTCGCATTTCTCCGTCCAAACGAAAGGACGGTTCTTCTTCTATAGTTCGGTAATAGGTCCTGCTACTCTAGAGAAGCCTTCCACAAAAGGTCTATAATACCCTGCAAGCCCCATAATGTTTCGTACATCATGTACGTTGGTGGGTGCCGGCTAGTCCCAAATGGCTTCAATCTTAGCTAGATCCATAGCTATCCCTTCACTGGATATGATGTGTCCAAGGTATTGAATTTCTTTCTGGAAGAATGAACATTTTGATAATTTTCCATATAGATTGTTTTCTCTTAAACATTGTAAAAATATCCTCAGGTGTTCCTCATGTTCTTCCAGCGTCTTTGAATAAATTAGGATGTCATCCAAGAACACTTGTACAAACTTGTCAAGGTGCTGACGAAACACACCGTTCATCAGGTTCATAAATACACTGGGTGCATTTCTTAAACCGAAAGGTACTACGACAAATTCATAGTGCCCAAACCTGGTCTTAAAAGCTGTCTTAGGAATATCTTCGTTCTTGATTCTCCACTGGTGGTACCTTGACCTTAGGTCAATTTTTGAGAATACAGTCGCACCCTTCATCTGGTCGAAGAGGTCATCTATCCTAGGTAGGGGATACTGATTTCTTATAGTCGCCTTGTTCAGTTGACGGTAGTCAATGCACAAGCACCAGGATCCATCCTTCTTCTTTACAAAAATCACAGGTGCTCCCCATGGGGACACGCTAGGTCTAATCAACCCTAAATCCAACAACTCCTGAAGTTGGATTTGCAATTCTTTTAACTCTGGTACCGACATTCGATATGGTGTTCTAGCTATAGGTTCGGTTCCAGGTTTCAGTTCTATGGTGAAATATAGTTCATGCTGTGGCGGTAAGCCAGGTAAAGCGTTAGGAAACACATCCATGTACTCCAAGAACAAGGGGTGGTTAATGATTTCTACCTTATCTCCTTCCTTGTTCATTGCAACTACTGCATATAGTTGACATCCTTTCCTCATGCTCTTCTTTAGTTGCATGGCTGATATCATTCTCAAAGAAACCTTCTTCTTCTTCCCAGTTAACATTCTCTTGTAACCTTCATCATCGATGAAAGTTAGTTCCTTGCTTCGACAATCCATCACTATCGAGTGTGCTTCGAGCCAATCCATTCCTAGGAAAGTTAGTTCCTTCAACAGTCCATCACTGCCAATTGTGCTTCGAGCCAATCGATGAAAGTTAGTTCCTTACTTCGACAGTCCATCACTGCCGAGTGTGCTTCGAGCCAATCCATTCCTAGGATTATATTGTAAGCACCCAATTCTGTAGCATAAAAGGATATTCTAGAGGAACATACTCCTAATTCTACTTCATAGTTCTCTACCTTAAGACCCACGCTCTGGACACTACCGGATGCCATCTCGATAGTATCGAAATCATCTTGACTCACTGCCATCATTTTACTATTTTCTAAAACTTTTAAGGAAATGAAAATTTCAGTAGCTCCAGGGTCTATAAGTAATGAAAATACGTTACCATATATCTTACCTGTGGTTTCGAGGACAGTGGACTGATGCTCAGCTTGGCGGTTGTTGACAGCTGCGTGAATACGATGCGCTCATCCTAAGTCAGCTGCGGTAGTCTGTCGTGGTGCTTGATCTCTCTGGTTTCCTTGGTCCTTCCTAGGACATTCGCTTTGAAAGTGTAGTCCTCCACATCTCCAACATCCAGCCTTAGGTCCTCTAGTATTGTTTCTAGCAGGAGCATTGTTTTTCTTCGGCCCAAACTACGTTGGTTTTGCAAATGGTTTTGCATGATCATTCCGCGGTGGCGGTCGGTATGGTGTTCTGTCGTCTCTGTTAGACCCTCCGTTGAAAGGTCTCCTTCCAAAATTCTTATTACCATACTGGTGTCTGGGTGCATGAGAGGATTGACTCCCTCGGTCAGCATTGGTAAAGTTCTTATTCTCCAGTATCTTGCTGGGAAGCTCTTCCTCAGCTATGAGAGATTTCTGGACCGCATCATGCAAAGTAGAAGGTGTCAAAATATGAACCTTGTCCCGGATAATTGGGTTCAATCTGTAGATGAACTTATTGACTTTTAGTTTTTCTATAGAAACATGGGGTGCATATCTCAGTAACTCCATAAAACGGATCTCGTACTCTTGTACTGTCCGCAGTCCTTGCTTTAGTGCATGGAAATCATTCAGCTGTCGCTCGATGAATTTGTCAGATAAGTAGTGCTGACTAAAGTGTTCATTGAACAATTACCAAGATATTTCTTCAAGCTCCAGACCTAACTGAGGTCGCAAGGTCTTCCACCAAAGGAGGGATTCCCCCTTCAGTTGCAGTATCGCCATTCATACCTTCATGTTTGACGTGTAGTCTCTCAATGAAAAACACATGGCGATGTTCTCCAGCCATGCCTCCATTGTAGTTCCCTCAGTGGAACCCCAAAATTCAGGAAATTTCACCTTTTCCAACTCTTGGTGTATGTTAACCGGAGGCGGTGTCTGCGGCACAGCAGTAACTTGAGAACCAACGTTCTCGTGGTCAAGTCGCCTCATCAATGCCTCTCTCATTCTGTGGTAGTTTCTCATCATTGTCATAACCTCGCCCGCAGGCAGGTTAATGGTTTCCTCAGCTCTCGGAGGATTATCCATAGGGGTTGTTGGGGTTGGAGGGCATCCAGCTCGTCCTCATCCCCTTTCGGCTCTACCCTGGCGAGTTCTTCGATCCATTAAGAAGTATGTTTAGACGTAAAATAAAATTTATTAGTCAACAAAACATTATTAATTGTTTCACGCAGAATGTCTAGGTCCGAACTAAGTTCGACCTTGCTCTGATACCAAATGTAGTATCTCGTCAAGTGAGAGAGAGAGAGAGGGAGGAATTTTTTATTATTTTTAAACCAACCTTAAATGTATCAGAGTTATACTATTCTTATCTTAAGTCAGTAATCAAGATATTACTCCTTCACTAAACATATTCCAACAAAAGTATTTAGATGACATCACACTCATGAATTTCTCAAATTTATTTATAGTGCATAGAATATAATACAAATGATGTTCGACCGGTTAACTCCTACTATGGATTACATTGCAAGAATGTTATAACACGATATAACTATTGACATCTTTTTTCAAGTACAAGGTAATCATAAAGAAATATTAAGTGACTCTCAACCCTATAATTCCCAATTCTAATCATGCATAATATTTAAATCACATTCTATTTTAAAATCAGAATAAGTACCAACGACTTTCATGACAACTTAAAAACACATTCTATTTTAAATTAGAATAAATAACCAAGACTTACATGATAACTTAAAGCATATCCTATTTTTGAATTATTATTATGTAATAAAGCTATGACCTCTTGGCTAAATCACGGCGCAATTACTCTTATGATTATAAAACAATTAAATAATAACTGAAGATTATATCAAGAATATAACGGAGGTAAAACTACGCAAGTGGAGTAATAATTAAGGTATTAACATTATTTGCAGGTGACATATGTAGGGCGACATGAACCGCAATGTAATTTCACAAAATTGCAGCTACAAACTGTATATAAAAACAAATGCCAAGTAATAGGGGCGTTGGTTAATCAGATATCTTAAAATAAATATAAGTAACAAAAGCGGGAATGAATTGATTGGCTCATATCTGATAAGTTCCAGGCATCATATTAGACCATAGAAGCTGCAGGCAGAGGGGCATAACTATTTTACTCTTTTACTCAATCAATACATAACTATTCAACGCTTTCATGTGACTTGACAAAATCAAAACCAATATTGATATAAAGTGCACAAGAAACAATTTACTTTCTTGAAATCAAATAGAGATGAGCAGGGAAAAATAACATGTAACTTGCGTTTCATATGAAGATGGAGTTTTCAATAAAACACAAAATAAACCAAGCTTGGAGATCGATCTCTGCAACTAGGGGTGTAGAATCATTCCCAGTGCACTCTCATCATTACAATCGATAGGAAGTATCGATTCAATGTGATGGCAAGACATTTCAAAATAAAATAATATGATAAACCAGATCTTAAAGATCAATCTCTATAATTAATAGTACAGAGTCGATCCAAGTATATATTCTACATTAATCTCAAAAGGAAATGTCGATTCTATGTGAAGGTAAAATATTTCAAATAAAATAATACGACCAAACCAGAGCTTAAAGCTCGATCTCTGAAATTAAGAGTACCGAATCGATCAAGCATATATTCTACATTAATCTCAAAAGGAAATGCCGATTCTATGTGAAGGAAAAATATTTCAAATAAAACAATACAACCAAACTAGAGCTTAAAGATCGATCTCTGAAATTAAGAGTACAGAATCGATCAGCATATATTCTACATTAATCTCAAAAGGAAATGCCGATTCTATGTGAAGGAAAGATATTTCAAAATAAATAATATAATAAGCCAGAGCCTGAAAATCCATCTCTGAAATTAAAATGCAGAGTCGAAGAACAATACACTCGAACTGAATCACTTAACCACAGGTCCAGTCTGGGGACAGTTCATTAACTTGAGAATGGAAGACAGAGAATTATAAAATTTTATTGGGCATAATACTGCTAGCACCACACAAATAGCAAACACTCGGCAGCAAAAAGGATTTATTTTCACTGAGTCTACATATCTGTTAATTCTTTACTTTTTCTGCTATATAACACAAGAATTTGAATATCTATGTGGTTCAAAGTAAAATAAGTACATCCTATCTAAATGTAGGACCAAAGAGAAATAATTTACAGATTTATAAATTTAAATAATTCATACAGAATTGTAAATAAATTATTTAAGCAAAAGAACCTGTGGTGATGATAGCTCCAATCGAAGGGTGGAATTCCTTGTTCGCCACAACTTCAAATCTGTCACCGATCTCCACAATCAGTGAAGGACACCTTGGTTAACCACCCTACCACTCCGGAAGTACTCTCCTTCCTTCCGAACCCCTGAGCTAGTCGGGCCATAGAGTTCACACACGTATCTCAGAAATCCAGCTTGGGTTTCCCCCCCACCAGGATTTCTTAGCCAAACCCTCAAATAGCAGCAAGTCTTGAGGTAAGTCGAATATTACGACAATCATCTAGTCTATGGGTGCCTTACCCATTCCCCAATCCTTCCTTATAAAGTAAAATATCATGTGACACATGTCGCTTCATGCATAATTAATTATTTAATTAAATACAACTCACCCATCCAAGTGTCAGCTTCTCTACGAGATGCACCAACATTCCTAAATTTGCTCATGTCTATCCCCCAGATATTTTAATTACCTCCCAGATTTTAGTTGACTAGGTGTCCAAGCTTAGGATTCTACTTTGCTCCTAAATAATGGTTTATTATTATTTTAAATGCTCAAAAATAATAATTCATGTGCAAATGCCTAGAATATTCCTATGCATTTTCTAAGTAATGATCTAGGGTTAATTTTCTATTTTTTTTTTTATGCATTTAAGTTTTTATCAACCAATTTCACTTGGATACCGGTGCCGCTCCGTTGGGATTTCCTCGTTCCTTAATTTCAATTTCCTGACATGGCACCACTCTGTCAGGTCAATTCATCCGTGGTTTTCATTCCTCGTCAAGGTACCGCATCATTGGGTCCTTGCGTCTATTCTTCCGTTCTCGACAGGGTACCTCACCGTCGGGCCCTTCTGTCATCCTCCTTCCATTTTGACTTGCGGGCACTTCATGTAGGGATTTCAGGAATCGTTACCATCCATCCTTGGTCGACACGCTATTAGGGACTAATGGCGCTGAGGAGTGAGTCCGTTCCCACTGCACGCCCCCCAACTCGTGCGTGACCAGCTCCGTCGTGGCCCACCTCGTACGCCCTCACGCATTCCTCTTGAGCAAGCGGATTAGTGCTTATCTGCCCATGCACGGTATTCCGTCGGAAGTCGACATCGTCATCGCTCCCTCTGTGTGTGATTTATCCGTACTCTACGACCCTTCTTATTCCTTTGTGTGTCCGTCGGTGAACCGTTTCACTTGTTGCTACACACATTTCTCACCAACAAATTATTAGTAGTACTATCCTGAATAATCATCATTTTATTCATAAATATGCTACTTCGTTAAGCATTTAAAATTCATTCAAACATTTACTCATTCATCAAATTAAATATGCATCTCGTCGCTCAACTTTCTTCGTTCTCATCATATATTTGTTGTTTAGCTAGTTGTTAAGCATCTTTCATAAACATATTTTTCATCAACATAGTTAATTGTTAAACACATTTAGTAATTCATTTACATATACTGTTCCGATATACATACTCAAAATAAGATTAAAAGTTATTTTATTAATGTTTCAATTGGTCGGGTCACTCAACAGGTGCCCTCAATGTCTACAAAAGTCTAGGGGCACTACAGTTCTTGACAGGGTTTGACAGACATTTGTCAATTTTAAGTATTTTTTGAGATTTTTTATTTGCAAGGATCATACCGAGTTTCTCCAAGTCCAATTCATACTCTTACAGTTTGGATTTGCTGATTTTTCCCGGTCCCAAGTCATATGACTATTTAATAGACCCAAAATATCTATTTTGTTAAGGAATTTATAATTCTTTTAAATCCCTTACCTCCATTTTTTTCCTTCCTTTGCTCATTCTCATTTTCATATAATACCTGTTGTGTACTGAATTTTATGAGTTCATTTAATATTTCCTTCCTCTGAGATCTACGTTACCTTACAGTTTGAAATGCCATACTTTGTTGTGCATGGAAGCTATGTCAATGTTAACATATTTTACAACGGTAGTAGGAATATATTCAACAAAGATGCTTGTTTCGATTTTGACCTTCTCTTTACTTCAGTCTGTACAATTAGGAGCAGATTATCCTATAAGGTCTAGTAATGATTTTGGTGCTTATTGAATATGTTTCTACAGAATTTGCATACACTATGAAAGTGACTGCTGCTGGTAATGTCTATAGCTTTGGGGTCATTTTTCTAGAGTTATTGACTAGAAGGCCTCCCATCACCAATGGAATGGATCTTGCGAAGTGGGTTCAGTTGACACTCTCGACGGAGGAAACATTGAAACAAATTCTTGACACAAGAATCAGAAAATTTTCCCTCGAAACACAGAATGAGATGATCTCAAAGTTGAAAGTAGCTCTCAGTTGCATTAGCTCATCCCCGGACTCAAGACCCAAAATGAGAACTGTAGTGGGAATTCTCCAAATGGTTAGGAAAGTTGCCTAAATGAGGTTTTACTTCATTATCAGTATATGAATGAGATTTTACTACCATTCAATTTATGAGTGGGAACAAGATACTATGTTTTATCTTTCTAAGAAGACTTAAATCTTAATAGCATGTAGATTTTCACACTTCATCATATAGCTGTTTAGCTGTTTAATTTTTGGATATAACTCATGTTCCCTAATGAGGGGTGGTGTGTCAAGCTTAAATCTGTCTAATACTCCCTATATGATAAGGGTTAACACATTGTATTCAGACATGGAATTATGAGGTGGTTAGAATGTTGATTTTTTACTTTACAGTATATGAATGACATTTTACTGCCCTACAATTTATGAGTGGGAACAGGATACGGTGTTTTTATCTTTCTAAGGAGACTTAAATCTATGTCGGTTATTACCTATATGATAAATGCTAACATGTATTCAGACATGCAATTATGAGGTGGTTAGAATGTTGATTTTTAACTTAGTTTTTCCATTGAGAATGCACAGTTGGGCATTTATGCACAGTAAAGTGCTTATGCTAGATGATCATTTTATGGAGGTGAAAAGTAGACATTCAATGCCAATAAAACTTGCATGTGCTATCATGGTTGAATTGGTCTTGTTTCCATCTTATCTACCCCACAACTTAAGTTTTTGCAAAATATTGGTTGTTGCATTCTTGTATATTTATGTCGGAGAAGTAGTTTCACGTTATAAAGAAGTAATATAGTATATTATATGCTTTTGTAACATCTTAGGTTCACAACTAAGCCTCCGGAGCCCTTCTGAAAATTGGAGGGTCTAGACTAAACGAAATTAAATGGGCATGGATTCAGTTGGTCATCACTAAGAAGTGCATCAAGTAGGAAAATGCTCATCATACACACATGAGATTCAGTATGGACAATGAAGTGGTGCTAAATAATAAAGGTTTGTGCAAGAAAGGAGGCCACAGTGTAACTTTTCATACATATTCTAACAAGAAATTCATTTCTATGGAAATTTTGAGTCAAATATCTGCCCTTCTTAGTTACCTATCGTACAAACCATTCATTTTGCATTAAAAACTAGTTTTAAGTTTCTTTCTAACGTACAAATTGAGTGGGACTAAAAATTAAGAACATGTTTTTTATCCTAGGAGGTCACATATGTTCAAACCTATAATAAATTTTCTAGGTGTCAACGATGAATTATATTCTTGTGGGAGGGGGCGAACCCATAAAAGCCTCGACCGCCCTCCGAATGACCCGAGGCCATTTTTCGGGTAGACCCGATAGACAACGCATTCACCACACCACCCTTCACACGAAATGACACTTCCACTGGCAGAGAAGTACGTGATAGGCATCATCGAAGTCACTTAACCAAAAATCTTGGGACCCAACAACCGAATATGCAAGCCCTCATTGGGAGCCACAACAAGGGGGTAGGGTATGTACACCTCGGTATAATTTAGTAGTTAAATTGTTGCATGGATGGGGCCCCTTGTTCCATAAATGCGGGGGTCTCATACACGAATTTGGTGTCTGGCTTGGGTTTCCAAAAAATCATACATGTTTTTTTTTTACTGTTGGTTTTGAATTGTCTTGATGTATGCCATCATGAACAAGTGTTGGTTGTGATGCTTTTTGACACCTTTCCTTTACCGAGGGGAGAAGTTCATCAATGTTGAGAATTTGCTTAGGTTTGGAAATCAAAAGGCATTCCCTCTTGTTTTTAAGAGGCATTTCTCCTCGATGCGTATATCAAAGGGAATGTTCTCACCATATACTTTTCTAGTGAATACTAAATAGATGTAAATAGAGTTAAACCAAGAAACAGAATGAGAGTTTTGAATCTCAATTCTATTACAACATAACACATCTAGACTCTATTTTCAGTGATAGAAAGAAGCTTTTTTTGTTTCCCTTAACTTCATATGCCAATTTTTTAAACAAAAAGTTTTAATATATGTCATACATTATCACCTTCCATTGAAAAAGGTAGAGACTACCTGAGAATAGGACCGTGCAGCAATAACACAAAGTCTTCAACAAGGTCTTTTAATTTTCACTCTTATTGTTCTACATACAGTCTTCATCTCCAAATATTTGTTCAAGGTTTAAGAATCTCATACATAGATTCATAAGAATGGGACTATGAAAAATTAAAAATGTGATAGATGGTCATTAAAAATACTTGTTGGGAATTTTCCATTACAACTTAAAAATGCATTTATAGGAAGTATATTAATGAGTTTGTTTGACAAAGAGTTTGAGTCATGATCATATAAATCATGCATCCTCTAGTAGCTTTTTGAGGAGATAAAAAATATTGTCATAATCCCAAACTATAATAATTCAAGAGTCTAAGAAATTTATCTATTGAAAGCAATAATACAATGAAATTTATATTAACGGGAATAAATGATTTTGAAAATGAAAATGTGTTTTCCTTCGAAGATTGGGATGGGTTTCCTGTGAATCAAATAATATGAAGAGAAACCTATTAGAAGGAAAAGTGAAAGCACACCGAATTGTGATTTCTTAGGATTCAAAGAGATGGTGAGTCTTCTTGGCATAAGATTTGCCAAAATTTTACAATATTTTATAAATCAGTGAAAGATTCGCCAGTTTTTACAATTTTTTATAATGCAGTGAAATATTCGCCAAGATTTTACAATATCTTATAATTTAGTGGAAGATTCTCCAATATTTTATAGAATTATATAATAAAATGAAATATTCGCCAAAAAATTATATATCCATATTTTATTGTTGATAAAATCGCCTTCAAATTTTCCTATATATCGGGGAGATTCGCTCATTTTTTATACATAAAAATTTGGGGGGGTTCTTAAAATTTTCCCTGTCGCCCACCCCAGTCCATGCCTCCTTCTAACACCCCCCCTTCTTCCATTGTTCCCCCTAGTGGTGTAGCCACCGTCGATGTGGCTACATCCTCCCCTTTACCATCCACCCTAGCATCGGAGCAAGCTGTCCAGCCGACTACTCCATCGGCCAGCCCCGAAGACCAGCCGATTTTGTTCACGGTGAGATTGACTAGTTTATGAAAATCTCATTCAATTTTAACGAAACTTACTATATGCATATAGCTTCAGCACTTATCTGATTGTTCTAAATGTTGCAGGGTGGCATTGTCGAGAGACTAGGATCACAGAGGAGGGAGACCCCCTCATGACTTATAGTCTTGCATGCGGTGAGTTATCCAAGATTTGAAAACTATTTTTATTTTGAAATTATGTTTTATACTTGTATAATTGTCAAGAAAAGTTGACATATTATTGTTGTTGTTTCAGGGCTCAGGGGGACGTGCTCAAAGACGCTGGAAGGACCCAGCTTCCTATAGCACGAAGAAGAGGAAGATCGATTTTGGAGATGCACCTGGGAGCTTTGAGGGTGGGCAGGAGGATTGAGAGACCCTCCTATGTACACTAGCCACGATGTGGCATTTTCGGCATGAGTTTCCATATTTTGTATAGGGCACGAGTTGCCTTTTTTTGTACGGGGAACGAGTTGCCATTATATAGACGCTAGGAATGATGTTCCATTTTTCCAAAAAGTGTACATGATTGGATCATTTTTGCATATTAATAGATGGATCTGCACTTGTGTATATGATTTTGTCTTTGATTACATTTTTGCATACCTGATTTTGTCTTCGATAAAAATGTTACGGAAAAGTGCTCACATACATATAGATGTTATTTCTAGACACCAAGTGACCTTCATATGATTCCCTTGTATTTGAATGGGTCTTGCATCTTTTCCTTTCAACAACAACATACCTAACCAAGCAAACTAAGGAGTGATATTTACATTACAAAGTGTTGTGACTTTAGGGATACAAAAAATTATATAGGAGACGATGACTTCTTCCATACTTATCCTTGTAATGGTTATAATAGTCAATTCTAACAAGCATTGCATCATATATTATATCAAATTAACCTAGATATATGAGAAGTTCATATGTGTGCTTGGATGGAAGGGTTAACCATATCACTTGAATTAGTTCAAACATGAGGGGTGCGCATAAGTGCAAATGGATTGAGCAATAAAAGAGAAGTGTTAATGTAGTTACATATGGATCGTTCTTTGTGTGTTAGTATGTGCCTTTAATGAAAGCATGGTTAATGTGTTGAACTACTACTTGCACAAGTTGGCATAGACCGTTAGTGTTGATAATGTCTTCAATGTTTTGGTAATATTGATAATCACTCTTTTCAATTTAAGTATCTTGTATTTTTTGAGGTTAAGACACATATTGAACATAGTCAACTCAATGGTTCAAGACATCATTTTACCCCACAATCCATGGAAGATTCATTGGAGTCATATGAACCTCGTTGTCATCACCTCAACCATGGTCCCTCTCTTTAGATCCATGTCCTTAGCAATGCATAAATTATATCTTCTACCTCTACTATAACCCTTATGGCCTTTCTGTTCAAAACAACCCAAACCCCATTAAACCCCCTCTTTATCATCACCAAGAACCTCCTCCCTAGATATTAAAGAATATCTATTACCTTCCACACTAGGGCCCTTCCTATTTTGATTATTTACCTCAAAATCCCCATCGCTAGAATCAAACCCAATAGGGGATCCCTCAGTAGAATAATTGCAACACACATATCCTCGAATTTCCTACCCCCCTTCAATCCTTTCAAAGAGAAAGACAAACCCTAACAACTATCCCCAAATGAGTATACTATCCCAAAATTTTCAAAATCGAAGGAAGGATATTGCAAACTTAATGCGAAGTCTTTAATAGACTTGCCAATTTCCTTTTGGCATTGATCTAAGTGAGGCTGAGCCTCCATTGAAGGTGACCGGAAGTCCAGAGGAAGACTAAGACACTTCATCGAAACTAGAGCGATGTCATTCATGTTCAAGTATGAATAAAAACAAGGGGACCATTGTTTTAGCATAAGCAAAATCATCTCCCACTTCCAATCATGGGCCAAAATATTCCTCAAAATCCTCTTGATGTATGAAAAGAAACCCTAGGTAACTTGTAGTTGATATAAATAAATTAGGAATGTACCCAAACCTAAGAGCCCATCTTTCCTATAACTACACCCTTAGAGACAACTCCCCCACCTTTTTACCATGAAATCTTCCAACAAGAGCATGGGAATCCATTCCCACCACCTCATGCATTTTGATATCCTTTCCTAGGACTAGCCTCATAAGAGAGATTTTATGTTTTACACACTTCTTCCTCTTCATTTTGACACTACCAACATCATTCACCTGCATCCCTTTGTTGGATTCACCTTTATCATTATCAACATGCTTTAAAGAATTGTCTCCTCCATCTCTAACCTTCAACCAACTACCATCCTTTTCCAAAACAACCCTTCCATCCTCGAGATCTATAGGATTCACCCTTGGACTTACTAAGTCCATAATAACTTCATATACAACACCTAAAATAATTTGATTATCCTAAATTAATCCATTTGAAATAGGACCCTTGCCACATATATAATGACTAGTCTATCATGATCCACAACACTCATCTATGGATTAGCCCACCCAAAACCATCAAAATTCCTATAATTAAATTGCCCAAATGGAATATCAACACCATGCAAAGTAATTGAGTCAACACAAGGAAAATTACCTCTTTGTGCAACTAATTCCAAGCCCCGGTGAGCTATTTTCTCACCTAGCAACCTTAACTCATTTCAAAAAAACCATGGGTTCTGGCCCTCTTCAGCACACAAAAGAAAATGCATTCCATGGATGGGTTCCTAAGAAAATATCCGTGTACCATCCTTATCTACAGACATTATTTCCTCCACACAAATCTCATCAAATCCACACCAACTTGAGACCTTCCATTAAATCATTTTCTCTATTCTTACACCTCAACCCCAATATCACTTGAACCCACTTTTCCAATAATACAATGATTTTGAGAATTCCGAACCATACCCATGACCAATAAGCTTTTTGTATCCACTCAAAGGATCCAAAGGAGAAATGTATTTTTCCTTAGGGTATAACTTTGTAGCTTGGGTGTTGGAGCCTAAATACCCCATCCCACCACCCAATGCCCAAACCTTGTTGTTTAGAGAATGGTTTTGATAAGAGAAATGAAAACTTATCTTCCATCCCATGGATCTTCCAAGTAATCTAATGTGTCCTCATACTGATCCATAGAAAACCAACCTAAGGTATACTTATATTAACATGCTATCAACATCATATACTCATTTCTATGTCCGCTAATAAATGACATATCATGTTGAAATCATTACAAGTTTTATGCAAAGGTAGATATATCCCTTCATTAATATTCTATCGAAACATTGTCAAACACCAAAGGAAAATCAACAAAATAAACTGAATTCAAAATAACCCTCAAAGCTAATGAAAACCTTGTTTGGCACTAAAGAATGCCACCAATTCAACTAAAGTATTACTTCACATATACATTGAATTTCATGAACGATTATTTATTTGTTTAAAATCTAAGTATCAATGTTCTTAAAACTATAACGTCCATGTCCAATAGCAGAATGACAAAGAAATCGATTACGGGTTCTAAATTAAGCATGAAGGCCACATACAATCCATAACAAGAAATAAATGTGTGTGTAGATGCCAAAAATAAACACGTCGGAATTAAACTTCATCCATACTCATAAAACATGCATTTACTAGCATAAATCATCACATGCATAATCATAGCAGCATTGCAAATTCAAATAACAGTGAATAACCGATCAAGCACATATCGGCCTCATATGTCCTCACCTTATCATTGTCAATACCTAAAGACCCTTCCTTAGTGCACAAAACCTCCAAATGGAATCCATATCCAAAACAAAGGCCATGTATCCCATCTAGAGAGCTTGTTTAGTGATTCAAGGACTTGTTCACGGCTCATGAGCATGCAAATATTCATCTAGGTTCAATTTCCTTCTATAACTCTAGCCCTAACCCTCACCCAAACCCTAGCACTAAACCATCTTCTTCATCCTCACCATTACCATCACCATCACCATCACCATCATCATCAACGTCTTAATCATCACCACCATCTTCATCATCATCATTAACTCTAACTCTAACCCTAATTCAATTTCCTTCTATAACTCTATCCCCAACCCTAGCACTAAGCCATCTTCTTCACCATCACCATCACCATCACCATTACCATCACCATCATCATCAACGTCTTCATCATTACCACCACCATCATCATCATCATTAACTCTAACTCTAACCCTAATTCAATTTCCTTCTATAACTCTAGCCCTAACCCTCACCCAAACCCTAGCACTAAGCCATCTTCTTCATCATCACCATCACCATCACCATCATCATCATGTCTTCATCATCATCACCATATTCATCATCATTGTTAACTCTAACTCTAACCCTAATTCAATTTCCTTCTATAACTATAGCCCTAAGCCTCACCCAAACCCTACCACTAAACCATCTTCTTTGTCATTACCATCACCATCAACATATTCATCATCACCATCACCATCACCATCACCATCACCATCAACGTCTTCATCATCACCACCATCATCATCATCATCATTATCTCTAACTCTAACCCTAATTCAATTTCCCTCTATAACTCTAGCCCTAACCCTCACCCAAACCCTAGCACTAAGCCATCTTTTTCACCATCACCATCACCATCACCATCACCATCATCATCAACGTCTTCATCATCACCACCATCATCATCATTAACTCTAACTCTAACCCTAATTCAATTTCCTTCTATAACTCTAGCCCTAACCCTCACCCAAACCCTAGCACTAAACCATCTTCTTCATCATCACCATCACCATCACCATCAACGTCTTCATCATCACCACCATCTTCATCATCACCACCATCTTCATCATCATTGTTAACTCTAACTCTAACCCTAATTCAATTTCCTTCTATAACTCTAGCCCTAAACCTCACCCAAACCCTAGCACTAAACCATCTTCTTCATCATCACCATCACCATCACCATCAACGTCTTCATCATCACCATCACCATCACCATCAACGTCTTCATCATCACCACCATCTTCATCGTCATCATTATCTCTAACTCTAACCCTAAATCAATTTCCTTCTATAACTCTAGCCCTAACCCTCACCCAAAACTTAGCACTAAACCACCTTCTTCATCATCACCATCACCATCACCATCACCATCACCATCATCATCAACGTCTTCATCATCACCACCATCTCCATCATCATCATTAACTCTATCTCTAACCCTAACTCTAACTCTAACTCTAACTCTAATTCTAACTCTAGGCTCCTCATCAACATATCCATCATCATCATCTTCTTCATCACCATCACCATCACCATCACCATCATCATCAACGTCTTCATCATCATCATATGTGCCCGGTGGACGATTTTCCAAAGTTGACCCCCGTGTGCAAAAATTGCACACTCCCTTGCTGAGCAAAACCCTAGTTTCCAAGATGGATGTACAAGATGACACCAGGACCATGGGACTAGAGGAGAGGGGCACCCCTAGCACTATCCTGGCATCCTAAATCCAACGGAGTTGACGGTTTGTCGATCGGAGCCACGATCGTCATTCTATGGCTCGTTCCATATCGCATCCAAAAGGCCTTCAGGGACACCTGCTGGATACCTGCCGAGGGCATAGAACTCCAACCATGAAGCAAAACCTAGTTCCAGGGAGTCCTACAGGTGTGTCTAGGTAGGTTCGGATGGGAACGCTAGCCATAAGTGCCCGGTGGACGATTTTCCAAAGGTGACCCCAATGTGAAGGCCATCCAAATTTGCTCAAGGGGGAGATTTCTCGTCCAGAGGCACCCGGGCGTGCGTGGCCACCGTGGACAGGTCCAAAATGGCCACGTGGACCTATGGGAGCCGATGAAATCCAATTCTGCTCACCGGTTTGGGTTCTGTGGCCCCAGAGCAAATCCCCAAAGTGTCTCTGAATGGCCCCAGGATGACCGACTAGAATGCCTGTAGCAGCCAAACCATGGCTCCACTCTCAAATCCATTGATTCTGCTGGGTCCAGGATGCCGGGTTTCAGCCAGGGGACCCCTGACAGCATGCCTTGAAGACCTTGAAGCAGTGCCAATGGGCCATCTCTGGAGCTAGGGTTTTTCTTAGTGATGGCCATTCCAAATTCTCTAAAGGGGTGCATTTCTTGTCCGGAGGCCCTCGGGCGTGCGTGGCCACCGTGGATAGGTCCACTATGGCCTTGTGGACCTATAGGAGTTGACGGAATCCAAGTTCGCTCGGCAGTTTGGGTTCTGTGGCCCCGAAGCAAATCCTTTAAGTGTCCTTGAATGGCCCCGGGGTGCCTGACTAGAATGCCCGTATCAGCCAAACAGTGGTTACATTCGCTAATTCGTCGACTCTGGTGGGTCTGGGATGCCAATTTTCAGCTAGGGGACCCCCTACAGTGTGCCTTAAAGACTCGGAAGCAGTGCTAATGGGCCATCTCCGGAGCTAGGGTTTTGCTCAGTGATGGCCATTCCAAATTTGCTAAAGGGGGGCATTTCTCGTCCGAAGGCCCCCGGGCATGCATGGCCACCATGGACAGGTCCAAAATGGCCACGTGGACCTGTGGGAACCTATAGAATCCAATTCCGCTAGCCAGTTTGTGTTCCGTGGCCCCGGAGAAAATCCTCAAAGTGTCCCTGAGCAAAACCCTATCTCCGGAGATGGCCCATTGGCACCGGTTCCAGGTCTTCAAGGCACACTGTCGGGGGTCCCCTAGCTGAAACCTGGCATCTCGGACCCACCGGAATCAACGTATTCGCGAACGGAGCCACGGTTTGGCTGCTACGGGCATTCTAGTCGGGCACCCCAAGGCCATTCAAGGACACTTTGGGGATTTTCTCTGGGGCCACGGAACCCAAACCGGTGAGGGGAATTGGATTCCGTCGGCTCCCACAGGTCCACGTGGCCATTGTGGACCTATCCACGGTGGCCATGCATGCCCTGGTTCCTCTGGACAAGAATGCCGGAATGGGTCAAATTTGCAAAATCATCGACTGGGAAGGTATGGCTAGCGTTCCCAGTTGGAACCTGCCTAGACACAACTACAAGACTCCCCGGAACCCGGTTTTGTTGCACAGTTGGAGTTCTATGCCCCCAGCAGGTATCCAGCAGGTGTCCCTGAAGGCCTTTTGGATGCAAGACGGAACGAGCCATCGAATGATGACTGTGGCTCTGATCGACGAACCGTCGACTCCATTGGATTCAAGACATTGGGATAGTGCCAGGGGTGTCCCTATCCTCTGGTCCTCTGTAATTGATTTGAGCCAAGTGTCATCCAACATAATTCATGCTCCGCCATCGAATTTTCCTACTATGATTTGTTTTGAAACCTGCACAAATATGATTGGACAATCTAGTAGCACATATGCATATACATAAAATTACACCTGCAGCTAGCTTGTATTATTCGTTAAAGCATCACATCAGTCATTTCATAAGAAAAATCACTCACTCATAATTTGAAATGAAACTTCAACTATAGGAGCTAGATCAAACTTATAAAAATAAATTAAAAATTAAAAACAAAATAAGCCAAAAAGCTAAACAAAACAAAATTATGAAAATAATTCAGCAAAATGAAAAGATTGGAAAAAATCGTCGATTAGGAAGGTATGGCTAGCGTTTCCATCCAGAACCTACCTAGACACAGCTGCAAGACTACCTAGAACTCGATTTTGTTGCACGGTTGGAGTTCTATGCCCCTGGCAGGTGTCTAGCAGGTGTCCGTGAAGGCCTTTTGGATGCGAGAAAGAACGAGCCATAGAATGACGACCGTGGCTTGGATTGATGAACCATCGACTCCATTGGATTCAAGACACTAGGATAGTGTTAGGGGTGCCCCTCTCCTCCAGTCACATGGCCCTGTTGTCATCTTGTATGTCCATCTTGGAAACTAGGGTTTTGCTTAGTAAGGGAGTGTGCAATTTTTGCACACGAGGGTCAACTTTGGAAAATCGTCCACCAGGCACATATGGCTAGCGTTCCCAACTGGAACCTACCTAGACACACCTGCAGGACTCCTCGGAACCCGGTTTTGTTGCACGGTTGGAGTTCTATGCCCCCTGCAGGTATCCAGCAGGTGTTTGTGCAGGCCTTTTGGATGCAAGATGGAACAAGCCATAGAATGACAACCGTGGCTCGGCTCGACAAACCATCGACTCCATTGGATTTAGGATGTCGGGATAGTGCCATGGGTGCCCCTCTCCTTCGGTCCCATGGCCTTGGTGTCATCTTGTACGTCAATATTGGAAACTAGGGTTTTGCTTAGTAAGGGAGTGTGCAATGTTTGCACACGGGGGTCAACTTTGGAAAATCATCCACCAGGCACTTATGGCTAGTGTTCCCAGCCAGAACCTTCCTAGACACACCTGCAGGACTCCCAGGAACCTGGTTTTATTGCACGGTTGGACTTCTATGCCCCCGACCCATATCCAACAGGTGTCCCTGAAGGCCTTTTGGATGCGAGACGGAAAGAGCCATAGAATGATGACTGTGGCTCCAATAGATGAACCGTCAACTCCGTTGGATTCAGGACGCCGGGGTAGTGCTAGGGGTGCCCCTCTCCTCCGGTCCTGTGTCCCGAGTGTCATCTTGTATGTCCATCTTGGAAACTAGAGTTTTGCTTAGTAAGGGAGTGTGAAATTTTTCCACACGGGGGTCAACTTTGGAAAATCGTCCACTGGGAACTTATGGCGAGCATTCTTAGCCGAAACTTTCCTAGACACACTTGCAGGACTCCTCGAAACCAGGTTTTGCTGCACGGTTGGAGTTCTATGCCCCCAGCGGGTATCCAGTAGGTGTCCCTGAAGGCCTTTTGGATGCGAGACAAAATGAGCCATAGAATGACGAGCGTGGCTCGGATCGACGAACCGTCGACTCCATTGGATTCAGGACGTTGGGATAGTGCCACGGGTGCCCCTCTCCTCCGGTCCCGTGGCCCGGGTGTCACCATGTACGTCCATCTTGGAAACTAGGGTTTTACTTAGTAAAGGAGTCTGCAATTTTTCCACATGGGAGTCAACTTTGGAAAATCATCCACCGGACACTTATAGTAAGCATTACCAACCGGAACCTGCCTAGACACACTTGCAAGACTCCCCGAAATGAGGTTTTGCTGCACGGTTGGATTTCTATGCCCCCGACAGGTATCCAACAGGTGTCCCTGAAGGCCTTTTGGATGCGAGACGGAACGAGCCATAGAATGATGACTGTGGCTCAGATCGACGCACCATCGACTCTGTTGGATTCAAGATGTTGGTATAGTGCTAGGGGTGCCCCTCTCCTCTGGTCCTATGGCCTGGGTGTCATCTTGTATGTCCAACTTGGAAGGGAGTGTGGAATTTTTGCACACGGGGGTAAACTTTGGAAAATCATCCACCGAGCACGTATGGATAGTGTTCCCAGCTGGAACCTACCTAGACACACCTTCAGGACTCCCCAAAACCTGGTTTTGCTGCACGATTGGACTTGTATGCCCCCGACAGGTATCCAGTAGGTGTCCCTGAAGGCCTTTTGTATGCGAGACAGAACGAGCCATAGAATGACGACCATGGCTCGGATAGACAAATCATCGACTCCGTTGGATTCAGGACACTGGGATAGTTCCAGTGGTGCCCCTCTCCTCCGGTGTTGTGGCCCCGGTGTCATCTTGTATGTCCATCTTGGAAACTAGGGTTTTGCTCAATAAGGGAGTGTACAATTTTTGCACACCGGGGTCAACTTTGGAAAATTGTCCACTGTGCACTCATGGCTAGCGTTCCCATTCGGAACCTGCCTAGACACACCTGTAGGACTCCCCAGAACTAGGTTTTGCTGCACAGTTGGACTTCTATGCCCCCGACAGGTATCCAGCAGGTGTCTCTGAAGGCCTTTTTGATGCGAGACGGAACGGGCCATAGAATGATGACCATGGCTCCGATCGATGAACCGTCGACTCCGTTGGATTCAAGAGGCTGGGATAGTGCTAGGGGTGCCCCTCTCCTCTGGTCCTGTGGCCCCTGTTTCATCTTGTACGTCCATCTTGGAAACTAGGGTTTTGCTCAGTAAGGGAGTGTGCAATTTTTACACATGGGGGTCAACTTTGGAAAATCATCCACTGGGAACGTATGATGATGATGATGGTGATGATGATGAAGACATTGATGGTGATGGTGATGGTTATGAATATGATGATGAAGAAGAAGATGATGATGATGGAGATGTGGACGAGGAACCTAGAGTTAGAGTTAGAGTTAATGATAATGATGGAGATGGTGGTGATGATGATGATGTTGATGATGATGGTAATGGTGATGGCGATGGTGATGGTGATGGTGATGCTGATGGTGATGATGAAGAAGGTGGTTTAGTGTTAGGGTTTGAGTGAGGGTTAGGGATAGAGTTATAGAAGGAAATTGAATTAGGTTTAGAGTTAGATTTAATGATGATGATGAAGATGGTGGTGATGGTGAAGACGTTGATGGTGATGGTGATGGTGATGGTGATGGTGATGATGAAGAAGATGGTGATGGTGATGATGAGGAAGATGTGATGATGTAGATGTTGATGAGGAACCTAGAGATGCTAATGATGATGAAGATGGTGATGGTGATGATGAAGATGGTGATGGTGATGATGAAGATTGTGATGATGATGAAGACGTTGATGGTGATGGTGATGGTGATGGTGATGGTGATGATGAAGAAGATGATGATGATGGAGATGCTCATGAGGAACCTAGAGATGACTATGATGATGAAGATGTTGATGATGATGATGATGGTGATGATGATGAAGACGTCGATGATGATGGTGATGGTGATGGTGATGGTGATGGTGGTGGTGATGTTGATGATGATGGTGATGGTGATGGTGATGAAGATAATGATGATAAAGAAGGTGATGATGATGTAGATGTTGATGAGGAGCCTAGAGCTGACAACAATGATGAAGATGGTGATGATGATGAAGACGTTGATGATGATGTTCATGCTGATGAAGATGATGATGATGATGACGAAGAAGATGATGATGATGGAGATGTTGATGAGGATCATAGAGACGACAATGATGATGAAGAAGATGATAATGATGAAGATGTTGATGATGATGGTCATGGTGATGAAGATGACGATGATGATGACAAATAAGATGATGATGATGGAGATGTTGATCTGGATCCTAGAGATGACATTGATGATGAAGATGGTGATGATGATGAATATGGTGATGATGATGAAGACGTTGACGAAGATGGTGACGATGATGAAGATGGTGATGATGATAAAGACATTGATGATGATGGTGATGGTGATGATGATGAAGACATTGATGATGATGGTGATGGTGATGATGATGTTTATGATGATGATGACAAGTCCCTCTAAGTGGTTATCTATAGGAATCAAGCATCAATCTCCAACCATAAATGATCATGTTTTAAAATAAATTGCTAGGGTACATATCTAAGAGTCTCAAAGATCTCTATGCATTTTTCCATCAAATTTGGTCAAGGAGATTCTAGTATCTAGTTAGAATATATTAGTGGAAACCCTAGGTTGATGACACGATGCTTGGATTAGGGAAAAAACAAAAAATCTAGCTAGATTTGGGTGAGCATTGAGCACAGGGAACCAAATCTATGAATATGTGTATTGTTAAATACAATTTTGTTTTGTGAAGCCAATAAACAACATAATCATCATAATATAAGAGTTTTTTGGGTTGGGGATATACCTCAAGGTACCCAAAGCATGAAAAAAGTTTGGGTGGGCACAAAACCAAGAGAACAAAAAATGTTGAAGAGGACGTGTAGGGTGGGAGGTCGGCCTCCAAAAACTCAAGCATTAACATGAGTGAGGTAGGTCTAAAGCAACTTCTCTCATACCAAATGAGAGAAGTGGTAGGGCTATTTAAGGTTAGATTAGTGTTTCTGGGGCTAGTTTAGGTTTTCTAGGACTAGATTAGGTTTATAGTATTCTAGCTTAGTTTTCTAGTATTAAATTGGAGTTTCTAGGGTTAGTTTAGCTTTCTAGGATTTCTAGGGATAGATTAGGTTTGTAGGGTTATATTAGTGCTTCTAGGGATAGACTAAGTTTCTAGGGATAGAATTAGGTTTCTAAGCATTAATGACAAAGGGTGAAATGATGACATGGCAGATGGATGTATCTCTATGTATGTATGTATCTATCTCTATGTATGCATGTATCTATATGTATGTATGCATGTATGTATAGCAAAGACATGTATGTATGTAATCAACCAAAAATGCATATACCAACAAAATAACATAAAACTACACATACCTCGATGTAGAACACAACATTATTTGATGCAATTCTTTCTCTTATGTAAATTTGACTAGCCTCATTCAATAAATCCATCTGGATCCTCTCTGTTGCTAATTCTCTCCATCAATCTCTCGTGCTTTGAATGAGGCAGGTAGTAGCATACCTTGGTTGAGCTCTTGCTTGACATTGTCTGAACATGGATGTTTGTGCCAACAATCAAGTTTGTGAAGTGATACACCATTGAACCTGGTTTGTAATCCATGAATACATGCCCATTAGTCTTCCTTGACTTCCCATCTAATGTAAGATATTCCCCCTTAACCACCATCGAGCCAATAGGAAATTCAATGCCTTCATTGTCGATCAATGATGCATATAGGGTTTGCTTACCTTGGATGCACCGTTCCAACCAATAATCCACGCCCCATTCATTTCCTTTCGGGGAAACAACTACGTATATGTGTCCTGGTTGTACAAGATCTGAGATATCGTCGTAGTTTGTCGAAATTGCTGACTGACCCTCCTCTAAATTGATTGTTTCAACAACTGCATGTTGGTCTACTACAAGTGACACACGATCCCATTCATCAACCCAGTCCATGCATTCGCATTCATCCCATTCGCCACTGCTGCAAGGGATGCAAAAGCATGCAAGCTTTTGTGTCCATATTTCAAATAAGAGGTTGTTTGAGCTTCGAACTGAATTAAATCCATGTGTTCCTTGTACTGTGCCGCAACTATAGGAATGCAATCGGTCTATGTCAACCACTAGCCAAAAATTTCTCACCACACATCCTGCCACTAATGATGTTTGTTGATCTCTTGCTCGGTTTGACATTGTTGCAGAGCACCATTGAACTATGGATTCTGCATTTAGGATATGAGATTCCCTATCAAACCTCATCTCTTCCCTTCGTAGTGCGGTCTTGATGCATGCATCGGCCCCATCATGCTCGCCTTTGTCGTGCCCGGTCTCAAAATAGTTCCAGATATGCGACACATTATAAGTCTTATGCAAAGTACTCATCCATTGGAATACTCAGGCATTTTTGAACTGACCCGCACAACCATCCAACCATATCCAATGCTGATCCATCTGTATATCTCTCTCCTTCAACTGATCATAGAAAATTTGAAAACAATGTTGCACATAATGCAGATCATGGGTTCTATCATCACTTATGTAAAAGTTTGTATCCTTCAGTATTATCCTCTTGTCATTGCTACTCTTTGTCTCATGCCTATACATAATATGTAGCATGATGTTGACTTGGTTTGAATGGTAGTATTGACTCTGGATTTAATTTTGTGGCTGAAGGGTGTAATTTTCTGCAAAATCCACAATTGACACTATGGTTCCAATGGGAAATGTGTCCTTGCATTTTTTGTATTGCTCATCTTTCCATCACGCTACATGCACATGTTGAACATACTGCTTTGTTTTCTCGTAGAACTCCGTCAAGAAGTCACATACCGATACCTGTTACCATGGAAACAAGGAAAATATTACAATGTGGCCTTTGGAAAAATGTATATGCCATAAATTGAACGTGTAATATGAAAATTATGCAATATTCATTTGTACATGTGACTTCACCAATGCAATCTTTTTACTTTCTCTGACACTGTCTAATTGATAGGTCATGTACTTGAAGCTCTACATCTCCACACCCATCATGCCAAATTTTTGCTCCTTGCTTTCATGAATGCAACAGTTCAAAAGAGAAAACCCACTGCACCTAGAACATGTCCCATATAGACACAATTTTTCATAATACTTTTGTCCTTCGAGCCTTGGACACATGATGTTGTGGATAAACTCTCCTTATGCATTCGGTGGTAGTATGGATTCATTGCAGCCCTGCACAATGTTAGTATGCAAATCACAAAATATATTTCTATATGTGTCATAATAATATTCATATTCTACGTGGTATCTATAACAACAAGTGTTCCGATCAATGCATAGACGAACATACCATGGTTTGGATTTCTCAAACAACCTTTGGCCCAAGTTCAATTGTGTGTGCTCGTTCTTGAATCTCTCATAGAGTTAAGTCTGTCTAGTGGCAAGGAAGTGTTTAACATGGGGTTCACGTTCAGTAGAACCCTTTCTCAGTTTTAGCACGTCTCTTTGGTTTGATGAAGGTCTAGTATGATCATGCCAAAAATTTTGTAGTAACTCCTTAACAACATCAATTAGCTACCTATCTGCACAAGGAAACCTACCAACAAAATCCCAACAATCGTTTCCACCCGAAGTGTCAATATTTTCTCTTATATCAGAGTACCTTTTAATAGTTTTTATATTTAATTTGAGTATGTGAGAAGTGTGTGATAGTAGGCGACGTTGCCTTATGGAATTGCTTACAATTGATTACGCTAAAACACGACGAGCTGCACAAAGATATTTTGTACTAGGCGTATTCCCAATCGCATTAAATCCATATTGGAGATTTCAAACAATATGACTGTTGGCCTCTAAAATTTTAACCATCTTTATGCCCAAAATTCTCCTAACAATAGCTAAAGAACATGACTTTAACAAACGTAGCAATAATTGACATTTACCTGCATCACCTTTAGATTCAAAATATTCTTTGACAATTTTGTTGCATTGCCATTCGATAGTGCATTTTGGAAACTTGCCTTCAAGCCCCGACATAGCACTCTCATCCACATGAATACGTTTAGGAGTTCTTCTTCTTGCACTGGACAGTTGAGGTAGGGAGGGTGGACATGAGACATGAATGCCGGAGCTTGTTTGTTGTGGTGCTTCATTCATAGATTGGGCCATAATGGGAGTGTGTTCGACATGGTCTTGGTCTTCTGGGGAGATTGCAAATTAAGCATGGCTTGTATGCCCATCTCTACACATGCAGCATCTCCCAAAATTCTTATGTCATGAGGAACTTCAGCATGACTCGTTGATGGATTGTTGGTTGGAGATTGTGTTGATGTTGGAATTTGAGTTGGGTCCGTTGGACGCGACCGCTTTACTCGTGGTTTTGAACAAAAGGTTGTTGTGTCAACAACTATGTTGGGATCAGTGGTAGTATCCAGGGAAATTATAGGAACATGTCTCAATCTTTCCATTCCCAACTTGGCCTTTTCTCTTAAGTCATTGACCTTTTCAATGGGAAGATTCCTTCTATTTTTTTTTTGCGTTTCCTGAGTTTCCCATCTCCAAAAGTCTCTTTAACATAACTATCAGGCCCACCCCTGCAAATGAAACAAAAAATAAGATATTAGTGCCATTATACAATGAACCTGACACATTCCAACATAACTTAGCACTTTACAAATTAACATATACAACTACAGATTATGTTCGTTTATTTTTGTTCGAATAAACATCATTATCCTTTACAATTCTAATCAATATAGATGATGGTTGGTCAAGTGTAGAGAGGAGAAACTAGTGTCTTTTCTAGCCATGAATTCATAAAAATTATGGTAGTAACACCCTACAACAGAGATGGCTAGAGATGCCTTGGGAATAGTTTGATAGTTTTTCTACATCAAATAAGGTAACCTTAATTAGTTGCATTTTTGGCTTTCTCCCTTAATGTTATCAATTCTAAATTTTGCACCTAGTTTGATTGCTTTGTATTCATAGTGGAATGGTATATCCTTCCATTTGAGGCAATGTCCTTTACCATCATAAATTACTAGGTTATATAACACCTTAAGGAGTTGAAGAAACAACAACAAACTATTTGCTTATCTATAAACCTTGAGATGATAGAATGTGATTTTGAGTTTAAAATACCTATGGTTGAATTCATCAATGCATCACAATAGAATGAATGTATACCTTGTATTGTGCAAGACCTTAAGGAGGTTTCAAAGGTTCCTGACAAGGATCATGGTCTTGGGAAGGGTGATTAGGGGGAATATAATTTGACCTTTCAATGTGCAATATCTAGGGTGGGGAGGTGTTGGAGAGTGGGGAACTAGGGACTATACCAACAATGATCATGTTGAATAGAGCATGAAGTGGGAAAGTCTTGGTTTTTGGAAAAAAAATCATTATTAAAGGTGAGGGGATATTGTAAGGATGGTAAATATGGATGAATATTATCATATTTGGATTCATAGAGAAAGGAAAGGTGCATATACTTACAAATATCCTCATTCCATACAATGGTATTGAATAAGAAATAAGAGAGTTGAGGTTTTGTGGATCAGTTGAAGTGATATTTTTAGTCATGTTTAGTGAGAGTGTGGTATTTTTTGCTAGCATAATATGAGGTGAAAAGAACAAAATTAACTTGGGAACTAATTACACAATAAGGAGGTTGCATACTTCATCTTGTCTAGTGTTCATATGAGTTTTTTTAGATGTGAACTTGGGAAATCTTCTTCTCAAATTCATTATTGTCTATGAATGGATATTGTTGTGGGCATATGATAAAAACAAAAAGGCATGGGCTCATCTCAAATCTTATGAATGAAAAGGCTTATTTACAATTCACCATACCTCTCTAGAAATGATCTCCACTTGCAATGGAAACTGGTAGCTTGAATGAATCCACTAGATTCCAAGACCACTAAAGATGTTTGTTAGATTCCAAGGGTGATTTTATGTCCAATAGATCCAAGAGTGTCCAAAATATCAATGAGTGTGAGCCAATAAGAAACCTATGAGAGCTTGAAACCCGCGGAAGAAGTGAAACCCGTGTTTTTGGTGGAATTCCCGAGAAACAGAGAACTCTGATTTTTTTAACTAGCAATAGGGCCATGCATGCATGTTTTTCGTGCGTACATGTCAGAAGTATGCACGCGCCCCTGTATAACGTTTACACCATTTATTCCCCAACATTTACACTATTTAATGCCAAACCTTCCCTCACTTCGAAAATATTTGCATAAATTTGACTTGGTGATGAAGTTTGAAGGGTGGGTCTTAATTTTTATTGGAAGGGCTTACTCTTTGACACATTTGATAGTTTATGGCTATCTATGCGCCTTGACCCAATTGACATTGTAAGGTGAGGATGCGCATGCATAATAATCCTTATTTATGACTATGTGATGAGGATTTAAATGGAAGAGGATGTAAAGATGTGTTATTTTTATACGTATTTTGATGGAGAGTGTCGAAGAGAAACATGGTGATAAACCACAATTCCTGAGCCAAAAATTGTTTTTTAAAATTTTATTAATAAGCATTGTGGTACTTTGGTCCAATTTTTTTTTCTAACTCATTGTTTCTCCATATTGTGTGCCTACTGCCACCTCTCTATATCAATGCGTAAAATCAACCTCTCCTTGGTTTGTGGTTATAGTTGCATGCCATTGAGTGTTGTTTAGAGTTGTCATGAGTCTATGACATTCATTCAATAAATGAAGTCTTGTAGAGGAGGATTCATCAAAGAGGTAATTTGAATTTCATTTTGACAAAAAACATATTTTGTAAAGATCAAATGCCATGAATGCATCCTTAGCCTACCATGCAAGAACGTGGATATGTTGAAAAGCATTGAAAATCATCGAATAATGAAAACAGGTTCCTCAAGATCTTATTGAAGCATATTGAGCTCAATTGAATTCTACCTGGGCCTTAAATGAAAATTCAAGACATCACGCGTCATCAATAACACATAGATTCCATGACACTATCCCTCTACAAGGAGCCTCCTCCTCCTCCTCATAATCATCTTCATCATCATCAACATCATCATCATCATCCTCATCATCAGCATCCTCGTCATTGTCATCATCCTCATCATCATCATCATCTCCATCATCATCATCATCAT
This sequence comes from Larix kaempferi, assembly GCA_027924585.1. Classification (NCBI taxonomy): domain Eukaryota; kingdom Viridiplantae; phylum Streptophyta; class Pinopsida; order Pinales; family Pinaceae; genus Larix; species Larix kaempferi. Next base: position 4,175,031 of record BSBM01000546.1, read on the forward strand.
CATTATCACCCACTTCCTCATCATCATCCTCATCCTCCTCCTCCTCCTCATCGTCATCTTGGTCATCATCATCATCATCATCTTCTTCATCATCATCATTGATAATGATGATGATGAAGAATATGATGATGATGATGAAGATGAGTACAAAGATTAAGATGATGATGCTGATGATGATGAATATGATCATCATCATCATCCTCCTCCTCCTCCTCCTCCTCATCATCATCTTGGTCATCATCTTCATCATCATCTCCATCATCAACATCATCATCATCATTCATTGTATTCTTCTTCATCATCATCATCATCATCTTCGTCATTGTCATCAATCATCATCATCATATTCGTCATCATCGACGTCATTGTCATCAATCATCATCATCATATTCGTCATCATCGGCGTCATCATCTCAATCATCATCACCATCGTTATCACCCACTTCCTCATCATCATCCTCGTCCTCATCATCATCATCATCATCATCTTGGTCATCATCTTCATCATCGTCATCATCATCATCGTCATCATCATCATCAACATCATCATCATCATATTCATCATCATCATCTTCTTCATCATCATCATTGATAATGGTGATGATGACGAAGATGATGATGATGATGATGATGAAGATGATTGATGATGAAGATGAGTATGAAGATGAAGATGATGATGTTGATGATGATGAATATGATCATCATCCTTATCCTCATCCTCATCATCATCATCATAATCATCTTCGTCATCACATCATCATACTCCTCATCATCATCATCCTCCTCATCATCATCTCCATCATCATCATCATCGTTATCACCCAATTCCTCATCATCATCCCCATCCTCATCATCATCGTCATCATCATCTTGGCCATCATCTTCATCATCAACATCATCATCATTGTCATCATCATCATCAAAATCATCATCGTCATCTTCATCATCATCCATCATCATCATCATGTTTGTCATCATCATCATTATCGATGATGACATCATCATTATCATCATTATCAATGATGATGATGGATGATGATGAAGATGAGTACGAAGATGAAGATGATGATGCTGATGATGACGAATATGATGATGATGATGATCATTATCATCATTATCACCCACTTTCTCATCCTCATCCTCATCCTCATCCTCATCCCCATCATCATCATCATCATCATCATCATCATCATCATCATCATCATCATTATCTCCATCATCATCGTCGTCGTCATCACCCTGTTCCTCATCATCATCAACGTCATCATCATTGTCATCATCATCATCATCATCATCATCATCATCATCATCTTCGTCATCATCATCATTTTCAATCGTCATCATCATCGTCAACATCATCATCAGCTTCGTCATCATCATCTGTTGAAATATTGTAACTTCCAAGAATATTATATTTGTATTTTATTATTCCGGAGATGGTACATTCCTTCATTGTGACCTTATTGTATATCCAGAGATGTTTATTCCTCCGATAGAATGTGGTAACTAGCATTATTAGATCTCCCATGTGAGGTCAGCCATGAGTTTATTATTTGAGGGTTATTAGACTCTCCAAGGAGAGATCGGCTCCATTAGGGTAAAAGGTCAGTCGGAAGATGAGTATAAGTAGAGGAGGATGTTCCTCACTTATCTCATTCATTCACTCACTTACGAGTAGCGCACAAGTGAGAGATAGGTTTGCATAAGAGGAGAGGGAGCTCTTGTTTGGTTTCTACATCTTGTATTTGGTTGATCATCTATATTAAGGAAAGCTTTGCTGGGTTTTCTACCCCATGAGGGTTTCCTAGGGTAAATCTTTGTGTATCTTGTGATTGTGTTTCTTTCTGTGATCTTGCTAGTCAAATTAGTATAAACTTAACATGGTATCAGAGATAGCCTGAATAGGACATCTTTCACAAGGTGAAAATGCCTCTCTTTCCTCCTCCGGTGAAAATTAGGGTTTCTACAAAAGTTGGAATTTTTGGATTCTGATCGCATGGCTGGATAGCCCTCCTCAAAATCGAATTTTTGAGACCTGGATCAATATTTTTGGTTCGTTAGAACTCCAGGAAAGTCAAACCCTAGTTTGACCAAAAGTGCAAAAAACTAGAAAACCAGAAAAACCAAAACCAAATTTCTACAGTAGGTCCGAAATTCACTGGTCAAGTTTGGAGGCTGAAAAATTGAAGTTTCCAGAAAGTAAGCATACTAGCAACCTCGCCTCAATCAAGACAATATCCTGGTAAGGTCAGTTTTTCATTTTTGAAATTTTCAATTTTTGGTGACCCCCTGGGTAAGATGGCCCAAAGCACTAAGCTTGAGGACAAGCTAGAAGGTATAGAGAATTTCTGGGCATGGAAATATAGGATTTCTCTCATTCTTGAAGAGAATGATCTTGTCCAATATATCAAAGATGAAACTACAGAACCTGAAGAATATGAAGCCAAAGAGAAGTATAGGAAGGACTTGATTAGGGCAAAGAGAATCATTGTTGATTCTATAAAAGACCACTTGATTCCCCAAGTGGCATCCAAGAAGACTCCAAAGGTAATGTATGATTCCCTAGGTAGAATTTATGAAGGAAGGAACATCAATAGAAAGATGAATCTGAGAACTCAATTGAAGAGCACCAAGATGAATAAAGGATAATCCATTCAAGACTATTTCTCAAGGGTTTCCCGACTCAAGGAACAACTAGATGCCATTGGAGATACCCTTGATGAAGATGAACTAGTCATGACTTCTCTAAATGGTCTAACTAGACCTTGGGAGTCATTAATCCAAACTATGTGTGCAAGAAAAGAAAGTATGAAATTTGATGTGGTATGGGAAGATTACATTCAAGAAGAGGCTAGGGTAGCCAATAGAGAAGCCTTGCTCAAGGAAGATGACCAAGATTTGGCCACTCACACTAGAAGAAGAAGGAGTCACTACAACTCCATGAAAAATGGCCACAAGAAATCACACCCTCCACATAGATTTCAAAAGAAGGAAGGAGTAAACTCAGAAAGAGATCTCTCCACAGTTCAATTTGTGACAATTGCCTCAAACTAGGACACTTTGCTAGAAATTGTACTTCACAGAAGAAGAAGAAGAATATTCACAAAATACATCATGCACATGTGGCAGAAGATGATAGTGAAGAAGAAGAAGAGGAAAGGCCTCACAAGAAAAGAACCAAAGTGGAAAAAGAAGATGTGGAAGAATATGTTCTATTCTCTGCACTCTCTGGGTCTATGACACCTAGAGAAGATACATGGCTTATTGATAGTGGTGCTTCAAAGAACATGACAGGACAAAAGAAGACTCTCTCAAGACTTGAAGAGAAGTCCTCTCCACAGAAGGTATCCCTAGGAGATGACTATCAATATCCCATCAAGGGAATTGGTGAAGCAAGCTATAAGCTTGATTCTGGAACCCCATTGAAGATGAAGGAAATCTTATATGTACCAGGTTTGAAGAAGAACTTACTTTCTATCTCAGCATTAGATAAGAAAGGCTATAGGGTTGCATTCATTGATGGACAAGTACTCATGTGGTCCAAAGGAAAATCAATTGAGAATGCAATTGTTATTAGTGAAGAGGAAGGAGGTCTATACAAACTCAAGGGCCATCCAAAACCTGCCCTTGTTGATGAAGCCACTAGCCCAAGTGAGCTATGGCATAGAAGGCTTGCTCACATTTACTACAAAGCACTACCTCATGTGAGCAACGTAGTTATAGGATTACCAGACTTAAATATTGACCATGATGGCACTTGCAAAGGATGTGAAAGAGGGAAGAATGCCAAGAACCCATTTCCAAAGAGTGATACAAAGACTAAGAGTACATTGGAATTGATTCACTCATATGTATGTGGACCAATGTCATCCACATCCTTGAGTGGATATGAATACTACCTTACATTTATTGATGACTACTCAAGGAAGATTTGGATCTATTTTCTGAAGGGAAAAGATAAATTTTTTGGAAAGTTCAAGGAATTCAAATCCTTGATAGAAAACCATTTAGAAAAGAAGATTAAGATATTTAGGACAGATAATGGTGGAGAATATACTTCAAAAGTCTTTGAAGTCTTTTGCAGGTAAGATGGAATCAAGAGGGAACTAACCACTTCCTACAATCCCCAACATAATGGTGTTAGAAAGAATAGAACCATTATGGAGGAATTAAAGACAATGATACATGATCAAGATCTACCCATGTATTTATGGGCTGAAGTAGCTAGGACAACAGTGTATGTGCAAATAGACTATCTCATAGTGCTCTTGATTTCAATACTCCAAAAGAAGTGTTCACAGGAAAGAAGCCCAAGGTAAGTCACCTCAAGAAATTTGGATGCCCAGTATACATTCACATTCCAAAAGAAAAGAGGACCAAGCTAGATCCCTCTGGGAAGAAAGGAATATTTGTTGGATATTGTGAAGCATCCAAAGCATTTAGAATATACATCCCAGGATTCCATCATATGGAAATAAGTAGGGATGTGACATTTGCTGAAGAGGCAGCTCTCAAGAGATCTAGGAAGTGCCAACATGAAGAAGTATATGAGGAAGAGGCACCTTCCAGAATCATAGAAGATGCACCCACCCCTGAAGAGACACGTCCTGAAGACCATGACATGATGGAACCACAAGAACCCCCTGTCATAGAAATTTCAAAGAAGAGAAAGCCAGCATGGGCAAGAGACATTATACTAGGAGCAGAAAAGTATGTAGCTCCTGAAGGCTCCACTAGGGTTAGCAAAAAGACAAAGGTATTTTCCAACTATGTGGCCCTAATGTGTGATCTTGTAGATCAAGAACCCACTACTTATGAAGAAGCATCCCTTAAGAAAGAGTGGGTGGAGGCAATAATGGAGGAATACCAATCAATAATGAAGAATGATGTTTGGGATATAGTTCCCAAACCAAAGGACAAAAGTGTGGTATCCTCCAAATAGATATACAAGATAAAGCATGCTGCAGATGGCAGTATTGAAAAATACAAGGCAAGGTTTGTATCCAGAGGTTTCTCTCAAAAAGAGGGAATTGACTATGAAGAAACATTTGCACCAGTTGCAAGGTATACTTCCATTAGGACTATCATGGCACCTGCATCCATGATGAAGTGGAAATTATACCAGATAGATGTAAAGATAGCCTTCTTGAATGGTGTAATTGAGGAGGAAGTGTATTTAGAACAACCTCAAGAATTTGAGGTGGGAGATGGAAAAACCCATGTGTGAAAATTAAAGAAGGCCTTGTATGGGTTGAAGCAAGCTCCCAGAGCTTGGTATGGAAGAATTGACAGTTTCTTGAAAAGATTAGGATTTACCAAAAGTAAAGCTGATCCTAATCTTTATCTCAAGGTTATGGATGATGAACCTGTCTTATTGTTGCTATATGTGGATGATCTATTTCTGACATGAAATGAGAAACAGATTATCGAATGCAAGAAGAAACTCTAATTAGAGTTTGAGATGAAAGATCTCAGATTGATGCACTACTTCTTAGGTCTAGAAGTATGGCAAGGCCCAGAGGGAATCTTTCTCAACCAAGGAAAGTATGTTGTGGAAATCTTGAAAAGATTTGATATGTTGGAATGTAAGGCCATGGCCACTCCCATGGATTCCAACTTGAAACTGTTAGCAGATGACTCATCAGAGTTAGTGGATATGACTCTGTACAAATAGATTATTGGGTCATTGATTTATTTAACAAATACCAGACCAAACATATTCTTTGCCGTGAATACCTTGAGTCAGTATCTAGTGGAACCTAGACGAGTTCACCTCATAGCTGCAAAGCATGTGATGAGGTACCTAAAGGGTACGATAGACTTTGGTCTATGTTATATTGGAGATCATGGTTTCATATTGTATGGCTACACAGATGTTGATTGGGAAGGAAGTGTATCAGACATGAAGAGCACATCGGGAGGATGTTATTGCTTGGGATCTACCATGATCTCGTGGTTTAGCAGGAAACAGTCCAGTGTGGCTCTCAGTACAGCTGAAGCGGAATATATTGTTGCTTTCTCTGCTAGTTGTGAAGCAATATGGCTTCGGAAGTTGTTATCTGGTTTATTTGACTTAGAGATGGAGCACACTGAGATCCTATGTGACAACCAGAGTTGTATCAAGATGACAAAAAATCCAGTGTTCCATGATAAGTCAAATCACATAGAGATCCGATATTTCTATATACAGGATATGGTGCAAAAAGGAGATATCAAGCTCGAGTATGTAAGCATTGACGAACAAGTTGCTGATATATTGACCAAACCTCTATCTCGAGTAAAGTTTGAGTATTTCCGAGACAAGCTTGGTGTAGTTAAGAAGGACGCTCCTCAAAAGGGGGAGTGATGTGGTCACTTATGATGAGGTTTCCTGCATCAACAGTGAGGTCGATGATGTGGATACCTATATTGGTGATACCGACAGAGAGGTTGGTGGATGGTCCTTAGATAGGGTCTAAGTTGATGAGCGGATTGCATCATCCTTGAACATATGTTCTAAAAGGATCTGTAGACATATGTCTCCGAGAAAGAAGAGGGATTGCATCATCCCTGGACTTCGGTCCCAGAATTGATCCGTAGACATATGTCTTCGAGAAAGTGGTCCCTTATGGACGGAGAGGACTGCATCATCCCTGAGCCTTTGGTTCAAAATGTACGTGATAGGACCACATCGTCTCTAAGCCTTTGGTTCAAAATGTATGTGATAGGATTGCATCATCCCTGAGCCTTTGGTTCAAAATGTACGTGATAGGATTGCATCGTCCCTGAGCCTTTGGTTCAAAATGTACATGATAGGACTACATCGTCCCTAAGCCTTTGGTTCAAAATGTACGTGATAGGACTACATCATCCCTGGACCCTTGGTTCAAAATGTACGTGATGGGATTGTAGCGTCCCTAGACATGAGACTTGTCTTAAAAGGATCACGGATTGTATCATCCCTAGACATGAGACTTGTCTTAAAAGGATCACGGATTGTATCGTCCCTAGACATGAGACTTGTCTTAAAAGGGTCATGGATTGTATCATCCATGGACATGAGACTTCTCTTAAAAGGACCACGCATTGTATCGTCCCTAGACATGAGACTTGTCTTAAAAGGATCATGGATTGTATCATCCCTAGACATGAGACTTGTCTTACAAGGATCATGGATTGCATCGTCCATAGACATGAGACTTGTCTAAAATTGATAAGGATTGATCATCTTGGAAGTAGATCTGGATTGCATCGTCCATAGACATGAGACTTGTCTAAAATTGATAAGGATTGATCATCTTGGAAGTAGATTTGTATTGCATTGTCCATAGACATGAGACTTGTCTAAAATTGATAAGGATTGATCATCTTGTAACTAGATCATGTGTATTGAAGATTATGCTGCGATGAGCTAGATGCTGTAGATCGAGATGATCCAGATGTTGTAGATCGAGATGATCTAGATGCTATAGATCGAGATGATGATGATGCTGTAGCTAATCGAGTGATGCAGAAGATGAATACTTAGTATTAACGATGATTATGTTCCAGTAATTGTTTATTTATTGATGATGATGTATGAAGAAAGCTTCCAATGATTTATAGATGTATCATGTACCATGTAGTTGATGACTCCTTGCTCCTGCAAATGTTCTTATAATATCCTTCTCGTTAAGGGGGAGTGTTGAAATATTGTAACATCCAAGAATATTATATTTGTATTTTATTATTCTGGAGATAGTACATTCCTCCGTTGTGACCTTATTGTATATTCAGAGATGTTTATTCCTCCGAGTGAATGTGGTAACTAGGGTTATTAGATCTCCCATGTGAGGTCAGCTGTGAGTTTATTATTTGAGGGTTATTAGACTCTCTAGGGAGAGGTTGGCCCCATTAGGGTAAAAGGTCAGTCGAAAGATGAGTATAAGTAGAGGAGGATGTTCCTCACTTATCTCATTCATTCACTCACTTAGGAGTAGTGCACAAGTGAGAGAGAGGTCTGCATAAGAGGAGAAGGAACTCTTGTTTGGTTTCTACATCTTGTATTTGGTTGATCATCTATATTGAGGAAAGCTTTGCTGGGTTGTCTACCCCATAAGGGTTTCCCAGGGTAAATCTTTGTCTATCTTGTGATTGTGTTTCTTTCAGTGATCTTGCTAGTCAAATTAGTATAAACTTAACATCATCTTCTTCATCATCATCATTGATAATGATGATAATGACGAAGATGATGATGATGATGGATTGCGATGAAGATGAGTATGAAGATGAAGATGATGATGCTGATGATGATGAATATGATCATCATCATAATCATCCTCATCTTCGTCATCATCATCTTCATCATCATCATCCACATCATCGTCATCATCCTCGTCATCATCATCATCTCCATCGTCATCATCATCGTTATCACCCACTTCCTTGTCATCACCCCCATCCTCATCATCATGATCATCATCATCTTGGCCATCGTCTTCATCATCAACATCATCATCAACGCCATCATCATCATCAACGTCATCATCATCATCTTCATCATCATCCAATATCTTCGTCGTCATCATCATCATCATCATCATCATCATCTTCGTCATCATCATCATCATCTTCGTCATCATCATCATTATCAATGATGACATCATCATCATCATTAGCAATGATGATGATGATGAAGATGATGGATGATGATGCAGATGAGTACAAAGATGAAGATGATGATGCTGATGATGACGAATATGATGATCATGATCATCATCATTGTTATCAACGAATTCCTCATCCTCATCCTCATCCTCATCCCCATCATCATCATCATCATCATCATCATCATCTTGGTCATCATCTTCATCATCAACATCATCATCATCATCATCATCATAATCATCATCTCCATCATCATCATCGTCATCATCAACCTATTCCTCATCATCATCATCAACATCATTATCATTGTCATCATCATCATCATCATCATCTTCTTCTTTGTCATCATCATCATTTTCAATCGTCATCATCATCGTCAACATCATCATCATCATCTTCGTCATCATCATCTTCTTCATCATCATCATTGATAATTATGATGATGATGAAGATGATGATGATGATGACGATGAAGATGATGGATGATGATGGAGATGAGTATGAAGATGAAGATGATGCTGATGCTGATGATGATGAATATGATCATCATCCTCATCCTCATCCTCATCCTCATCATCATAATCATCTTCGTCATTATCAACATCATCATCATCATCCTCATTATCACCATCAACATCATCGTCATCATCCTTGTCATCATCCCCATCCTCCTCCTTCTCCTCCTCATCATATAAATTTAATTTAATTCAATTTAAAACATTACTAATTATTAAAAAATATAATTTATAAAATTATTTATTCACTATGACAAATTTCAAACATTATTAAAAACAACGCGCACGCGCCATTTAAATACACATGCATGCACCAGTTTAATTTTTAAATTTTGGCAGGTAATTCGTTTCCCACCAACATGGTGGATGACTTGGCTGCTATGGTTTTAGGTTCAGGTTTCCAAAATACATATAATTATATAAAAAATACATCTTATTCTATAACTTCTTCTGTTTCGAGCATGATTCTATGTATGCTACACTTGTTCATAGCTAATGAAATTGCACACACTTGTAGAACTATGTGTGCAGATTCCGAATATGTAATTTTTCATTAAATCTATTATTTGTTCCTATTTTTTAGTTAATTTCAATTGCACCAATGTCAATCTTACACAAAAAGTAGGTTATTTCTTTTTTCTATAACTTTTTATTGGCTCACCTATTTTGAAAACGAAAAAGAACCCGCACAATTACACACAAAAACCTACATCCTAAAAAAAAACAATGTTGATTGATTATGTTAAGACCATGATATCGAGGGCTAACGCTCGGCCTAGTCATTTAAGGGATGGGTTGACTTCCTTAATTAAAAAAAAAAAAAAAATTAACATAAATAAATATGGAAAAATAATGCCACACTAGAATGGCATGTTATCTACGACTGTATATAATTTTTTTAACAAAAATCCACCATTTGAATACCGAACCTGGGGGGCTAACGCAAACATATTCATTATGTTTTCTTAAAAAACATAACATACCAACCTTAGGAGAACCCCATTTTTTGGGAGTTATACTTAATTTCCATAAATAATATTTATATATTCCGGAAGGTAATCTGATTGTCTACGTTTGATCTTCTTGTGCCATATTCCAAAAAGTTGTGTAGGTAGCTCTAATATTGCTTTTTGACGTTCAGATTTCTGTTTTTCCAGAATTCCATTGTGACTAACGCATCATGAGTGACCAACATTAGCTTGCACCAGCCCTAAAGGGAAGGTTGTTTCAAATCCTGAATTGGAGGAGGTACTTCATAGGTTCAAAAAAATACAGATGTCTTGGTTCGGATGGATGGTCGGTTGTTTTCTTCATTGGTTTCTTTGATTTAATTAGGGATTATTTCTTAAGGGTCATAGAGGATTCAAGGATTAGTAGGATAATATTGGCTACCTTTACTCTCCAGGTGGGAGTCGATAAGAGCTCTCGACTCGATAAGAGTTTTCCGAGGGAACTCATTTTAAAATTGTTTAAGTGTTTTGGGGTTTCGAACAGTTATAGTTCGACAGGAAATGTGAAAGCAGGGTGCATCCCATGTGCTTTTAGTGATTTTAGAGAAAGTGCCAATGGCTACGCATGACCCTATGTTCACAAAGTTGCAAATGAGGTGCACAACACTCTCTATGGCTTCTATTGTGGATGGTAGGTCGAAAAAAACCGTCAACTAGTCTTTCAAGCCAAAAGATGTCTCAACAGAATTAAACCCGGGTGGATGGAATGAAACCCATCTATCCCCACCAACAAACAATCGTATCCTTGACAAAAAAAAAATCTCTTTGATATACTCCTTATCAGTTTCTTTTATTTTGTAATATTATTAAAATCAATGCAATATCATATTGCTTACATGTAGTAATTTAAATATTATATTATTTGATTTTTTTTTAATCGTCTTACTTTATAAATAGATAAAGTAATCTAAATATAAAAAAATTACAGTTTGGTAAGAAATTTTATAGCTAAGAAATGCAAATCTTATAATATTTAAATTACTGCATATTTTTTTTTTCAATTTAAAAACTTAAAATTAATCAATTTCCATTCCCATTTAATTATGTAGTTTAATTATATAATTATAGTTAATGAGGTTGTGGTTAATATTAATAATGTTAATATTATTGTTATTAATTCTAATATTATTATTGGATAGAAGTCATCCATAGATGGAAGTCAACTTTAAACTTAAGTTAAACATGAATTGAATTCAACTTTGAATTGATGTTAATCTTGATTAAAAGTCAATTATGGATTGAATTCAACTTTGAGTTGGAGTCAACTATGGACTGAAATCAATTATAGATTGAAGTCAACCATGGATTCAAGTCAACAATGGATTGAATTCAACCTTGGATTTAAGTCAACTATGGATTGAAGTCAACCATTGTTTAAAGTGAACCTTGCTTAAAATTCAATTATGGTTTGAAGTCAACCATGGGTTGAATTCAACCATGGATCAAAGTCAACTTTTCTTAAACTTCAATTATGGATTGATGTCAACATTGCTTAAAAGTCAACTATGAATTAAAGTCAACTATGGTTCAAAGTCAATTAACCAGTTTTGAAAATGTGATTGTGGTTTCTCAATACACGGTCAAAGAATGGTTGCCCATGTTCTCTTGGTTATGTCAACCATGGTCAACATTAACTTTCCCCTAGTTATGTCAACCGTGATAAACTAAATTCATCCGTGCCTATACAATGGTCAACCATGGTTCAAAGTCTACATTGGTTTAAGGTCAACTATGGATTAAAGTCAACCATGCTCAAACATGGTATAAATAAATGAACTTATATTATTATTAATTATTTAATTTTTATTTATTAATTTATTATCAATTTTGTATGTTATTTTTTATATTTTATATTTATATTTTTGTTTTAATTGATAATAATAATAATCCACTAATCCTTCCCTATATGCGGGTCGTCAACTAACACATATCCACATTTTTAAAAGTGGTTGATATACGCATCGGTATATCAACCACTTTTAAATGTGTGGTTATAGTTGATATATGGAGATCGATTATATCAACCACTTTTAAAAATGTAGTTATGACACTAGTTATACTTTCATTTTCCACTCTTACTCACTATGTTATATTAATATTTTATAATATTTTGTAACAAACTATATTATATTAATATTTTATAAACATATTTACACTTATATATTAATATTTTATGAGCATATTTACACTTTGATATAAGTATTCTAACTTTGACCACCCTTGAAGAGTAATTAAACATTAATAATGTTTAAAGATTTGTTAATCATGCTAATTTAAAATTAGTCATATTATCAAACTATCTTCCCAAGCACAAGGGCGTCGAGATGGTGAGTGTAAATAAAAGAACGGGCACCATCAAACGTTAGTAATTTAAAAATTGTAAGTTGAAACGTATCAATAAAGTTAGAGGAGGCCTGATCCATAATCTTGATGGAGCATTTTACGAAATGTTATTATAGCCTTAAGTATTGTCATTGGATAAAATTGAAGAGTATTTATGATTAACGATACTTCACCATGAGTTAAATAGATTTTACAAAAAAAAACTTACTTCCATTTCCATTTACAGATTGTATTTTTTATTTTCGTTTCGTGATTGTAATTATTGTAATTATAATATATAAGAAATGGACATAATAATTATATCATATTAATATTTCATAAGTATACATAAGCGTTCCTAATATGACCGCCTAGTGGAATCGGACTCTTTATCTTAATGCTCGAAAAGTATTTATAGACTAACAAGGTTTATTGATTGGTTAAACATATTTATTTAAAAGTAATCAAATAATCCAAGTATTTTCTATGAAAAAGGGCTTCAAAATGGTGCATGAGTGTTCATAAAAGAGAGGCACCATGAAACGAGGTTACTAGCACACCCACTTAATCTGTGGTCGGTAAACATCAATAGGTCACAAGTTAAGTGTCTTGAACAAGTTATTTATTACTTGTTCTCCATGAGTAGTTGTAATCACATGTTGTCTATGCCTCAACTACCTATTACCTTATTTAGTTAAATGGGTTGTTTACCAGCATAGATCCAAATCCTAGGCTCTATCAAGTGGCGAGAGGGATCAAATCACCCGAGGTGCAAACCTCTCCTTGAATAGCTCCTTAAGTGCAATACCTAAGCCACCTAATCCTAAGCTCTAGTCTCTAGTTTAAGTCTCATATTTACTTTTTACTTTGTCTTATTCTTTTTTGTTTATGGATGACATAATATTTATTACCTTTTACTTTGTATTATTCTTTTTTGTTTACTTTGTATTGTTTTGTTACTCGACAAACTCAACAAACACTCTAAAATCTCATATTTACTTTTTACTTTGTATTAAAAGTAAAAAGTAAAGTCTCTAGTTTAAGTCTCATATTTACTTTTTACTTTGTATTATTCTTTTTTGTTTATGACCAACATAATATTTATGACCTAATCCTAAGGTCTAAAGTCTCTAGCTTAAGTCTCATATTTACTTTTTACTTTGTATTATTCTTTTTTGTTTATGGCCGACATAATATTTATTACTTTTTACTTTGTATTATTCTTTTTTGTTTACTTTGTATTATTTTGTTTCTGGTCGACAATATCGACAAACACTCGACTTACAAGATCTCCCTCATACAAATTTTATTTATTGCCGACAATATCAACAAACACTCGACTTACAAGATCTCTCTCATACTAACAAATGTTATTTATGGCCGAAAATATCGTCAAACACTCCACTCACAAGATCTCCCTCATACTGGGTTGTAGAGCGCCTCTCGGCGCAATCACTACTTGTTATACATGCATAAGCTACGAGTTGAGCTAGGAGTTATCCATTCATCAACTGCCAGTGAAATTTTATATATCTCTTCTTTTTTTTAATTCTTTATTTCGAATTTTGAATGACGATCATAGAATCAATTTGGACATTACAATTGTTCCATCCTCCTTCAATCTAGAAAAGGCATAAATGGTAGTCCACCCCAAATTCTAAGATGTAACACCCAGTAATTAAATAAAAAAATGATTAAAAAGTTGAGGAGCAATGATATGTAATCTTGATTGAAAGTGTCTTGTTATGGAGCACCTTACAATACTTTATTATTTTATTAGAGTCCTAAGTAGAACCATTGCATGAAATATGAAATATATGGAAGAGTATCGCATGCATACAAAGTTATTTTTATAAACTGTTTATGGCTTCATTCATTTCATCCTGGCCAATGGCTTATTCTTTCTTTCATGGCCACTGGGGAATTAAGTCTTGACATATGACATGTTCATAATAGTTTGAATTTGAAGTACACTATATTTTTCAAGAACCAATAGAATAACCTTAAGGTGGAGTCAGTTGATGTGTCATAACATTTCTAATTTTAATATTCTGAAATATAATCGCCTTCCCATATAAAATTTATTGTTCCAACCACCACCCTTTAAACAAGATACCTCACTTAGTATATTACAAAATTTGATTAGTACCTTTGAATCCAATAACTGTTATATTATTTGACAAAATTTCAAACTGTTATTTCTTACCACAAATAGAAATTATTTGGTCGTTCCAAAGCCATTTCCATAGTTAGCCTATGGTCCATCGACATATCAATCAATTACATTTTGTGGTGTTAATGTAGTGGTATTGGCACCACATTAAATAAGTTAAGAACAACTACTTGTCAAATTTCGTGGATCTTAAATACATTAATTTTCAATGACAACAAGAAAGTCTTTTAGTACTATAAGTTAGTATCAATTATATTTTGTGGTGGTATTGGCACCACTTACATTGTTGTGGTGTTGAAGTGGTGGTATTGGCACCACTTATATTTTGTGGTGTTAATATGGTGTTCTATTTGTTATTATTATTTAAAATTGAGTTTGAAATGCCATATTGGAAAGTACCATAATGTGGTGCTACCTTATTATTTGTCACATGGATATGTACAAGTAGGATTTAGTTATGAGGATTTGCACCATAAATATAATTATTATGTAAAAGCTTAATTCAATATTTACTTTTTGTTTTATCAATTCAAGTAAATTACCAAAGATTAATTTATGAGTTTTTGCACCATAATCAAAACAAGTTCAATTCATTATTTTGAGAATATCTAAGCAAATAATTTCCATTGATTTATTTATGAGGCTTTGCACCACAATTATAAGCACAACAAGTTCACAACTAATTGTTTTGTAAATATTTCAATTCAATTATCCATTATTAATATTATTTAAACTAATACATACAATTGACAAATAAAAACAATCATTTTTTTATTTATTACTAGTATAAAGTAGTAATAAAAATGGGTTGAATTGAAATTTGATTATTTAATTGAGAATATTTTTATATTATTAAGTTTCTTGATGGAAATTTGCATTATTATTAGGTTTTTAGCACAAGTCATAGATCTCAATTCAATAACATGGTCAATTGAGAAAACCTCTACCTAGGGCCCTAAAAGAATCTTTTAGGAACCTAGATCCAAGAAGACACCACAAAGGTAAGCACACATCTTGATAATAGTATTCTTAGCCTCTACCTACGGGAATTCACACTATTATAAGGCTTTAATAATTAGGAATAGGTCGAGTGGCTTTCAAAATGGTTGAGAGAAGAATCCTAGGGCTTAGGCTAAAGGGATCTTAAGCGTAGAGAAATGTCATGTTGGAAAGTACCATATATTTTTGCTAAGGTCATATTTTTGACATGGACATGTACAAATAGGGTTTAATTATGATGATTTGCACCATAGACACAACAACTTCATAAATAATTATTTTGTAAATAATTTAATTCAAAATTTTCCATTCAAATAGATGCTCATGATTAATTTATAAAGTTTTTACACCACAATCACAACAAATTAAATTATTTCTTTTTTATATTATTTAAACAAATAAACTCACATTATTCATTTACGAGGTTTTACACCAGAAGCACAACAAGTTCATAAAGAATTATTTTTTAAATAGAACAATTCAATTATTCATTTTTAGTATTATTCAAGCAAATAAATAACTATGAATCTTAATATTGACAAATAATTAAAGACCAACATTTTTAATTTATTACTATTAAAAAATATCAATAAAAGTGATTTGGATTGAAATTTGGTTATTCGATAGGCTATATTTGTATTGATATTATTAAATTACTTGATGGATATTAGTATCATTATTATGCTTTGAGCACAAGGCGTGGTTCTTAAA
Source organism: Larix kaempferi (assembly GCA_027924585.1). Lineage (NCBI taxonomy): Eukaryota > Viridiplantae > Streptophyta > Pinopsida > Pinales > Pinaceae > Larix > Larix kaempferi. The sequence goes on from BSBM01000546.1 coordinate 4,191,386, forward strand.
TCTTCAAACATGTTCAAGGGAGGAAAACTCTTAGGACCTAAAAGAAGATTTTAGGAACCCAGGACCAAGAAATATGGTTAACACACATGTCTTCCTAAGAGTATTTTAAACATCTATGTGTGGGAATTGATGCTAGTATGAGGTTTTGATCACTAGAGATAGATCTATTGGCCCTAAACCTAGATAAGAGAATAAACCTAGGCCTTAGCCTAAATGAAGCTTCTAGGCATATAGGCATAATAATTATTTGTTGAGGAAACACAAATGAATTTTTGAGAAGATCTATGGCTTTATAATAGGGATAATGGGGGGAATTGGAGGAAATAAAACTAGGTATAAGTCTTCAGGGAATATATATGATTAAAGGAGGAAACTTGACACTTGAACATTAGAGGAAACATCTAGGCATATAATATTAACAAGTATAGCTTGAACCACAACATAATACCTCATAAGGGTAACCTTGTCCTAATATTTCGGGTATTAATGTAAGTAAGAGATTTTAAGAGATATATATATGTGCATTTAGTCCCTTAACATGTTTGAGCGAGGAAACACAGGCCTTAGTTCCTTAATAAAATATTTGGGCATCCTAGGCCAAATACAATAGATTGAACCACTACAAATGACATATTGTGTAACAATCCCATAATACACTAAAAATTTGAAAAATTAAAAAACTTAGAAGAAACTGAGAAATATTAATTAACTGCTGTTATAAAAATTGTGATTCATGACTTTTCCATATAATTATGGACTATACTATTTCAAATAACACTTACATATCCTTAACTTATATGTAGTGCAAAAATATATGATACATAAATTACCCTTTTACTACATCCTTAATCAAGATAATAATCTTATAGAATATGTCACAACGAAGATAATTTTAACTCTAAATTATATAACTGATGCAAGTTCACCTCGTCGCAACAAGTTTCTCGCTTATCATTACAAATGACACGACCACAATGTTCACACAAAACGAGGTGTAGAGAAGGATGCCAGAATTGGCATATATTACTTCTATCAATCGGTTACAATGCGGAATAACTATAAATACAAATAACTAACTATCTATTGGCCTCAGCCATTACAATATAGAAGTAACTGTGGCATTCTGTCTTAGTGTGTTGATCTAACCCTCTCATGGTTTTCTATTGAACTTTGAGCTATGGCTCGATCTTCTCTACATTCAGAAGCTATGTTACTATTCTCTGCAATCTACAAAAATTCTCCTCGAACTCTGCTCTGTAACTGCTTGACTCTCCAAAATGCCAAGTATTTCTCAATTGATCAAAATCCTTGGTCTTATACTCTGCTGTTGCTATTCCTAAGACCACTGTGATCCCCGAGACATGCATCCTCTGTCAGTTGATCCTTCCATGATCCTGCAGACCTGCAACTATCAGCGTCTTGACCGTGCTGCACAGCCTCTGCCTGTGATGAAATCTGTCATGTCTTCACCCACCTGCAATAACTATCATTAACTTCCTTAGCAACCCCGAACTGTTTCCAAGTACTCTCCTTGACTTCTACGCTTTCCTATGACAAGCTATAGTAAACCATCACGTCGGCCATACTTCCCTCTGTCAGCTTCGACTCATATGTTGGATTCACTCTGCGCTTAGGCTTCGCCATTCTGCCCCATCCTCATCGCTTGGCTCAAGCCCAACCTGTCGATATCGCGATCCAACAACATGTCGACCTCACTGCGAATCTACGGAAATTTGTCGCCTTTCGACATTTAGATGTTGACCCTTGACTGTCGTATATCGACAATGACATGTCGACTCTCGACCTCTTCCTCCTATCGACTGCTTCGATAGTTCCTTGTTCAACTTATTGACTTTGACAATTCAATCTACTTCTCGAACTAGCAGTCATCGGCACTCCCTCTAGTTGGCTCTCTCATGTCGATCAACTTCGACTGATCTGCCTAGGCCTCAAACTCCCCAGGTGAAAAAGAACTCGATTGCTCCGTCAGTCTCCTAAACTCTTCTTCGGAAATCCATGTCACCTCCTGCAACTCATCATACTTCCATCTCACCAAGTATTATTTCCTTCACATATGCCTGACTTCTCGTTCCTCTATTACTTCTGCGATCTCTTCCTTGTGTCGATCTAGAATCTTCTCTGTCTAGTCGATGTTCGACACTTCTGCGCTTCCACTGCTTGAACCTTCCTCGAACTTGTACAAATATGAGACATTGAACATTGGTGAAATGATCAAGTCACTCAGAAACTCCAACACATAAGCGTTGTCTGAAATCTTCCTCAAGATCTTACATGGTCCAATCTTCTTCATCTTCAGCGTGTTATACATCCCTGTCGGAAATCTATCCTTCCACAAATGTGCATAGACCAAGTCTCCTTCGCTGAATGACGGTAGTCTCTTCTTCCTGTCGGCTCTCAACTTGTATGCCACGTTGCTCTTCTCTATGCACTTTCGCACATCTTCATGAACTTCTTTCATGTGGTCTCCAAATGATTCTGCATCCTTGCTTCTCCTAGTTTATGTCGGTAACTCAACCAAATCCACCACTCCATGTGGGATTCTTCCTTGAACAATCTGGAATGGGGTCAAACCTATCGATCAATTCACAAAATTGTTGTATGCAAACTCTGATTGTGCCAACACATTCTCCCACTGCTTGGGTCTGTCGGTCGTCAAACATCTCAGAAGGTTTCCCAAACTTCTGTTCACCACCTCGGTCTGTCCGTCTGTCTATCGATGATATGCCAAGCTAAACTGCAACCTCGTGTCCAGTTTCTTCCATAGGGTTCTCCAGAAATGCCCCATAAACTTGGTATATCTATCCAATGTGATACTCTTCGGCAACCCATGCAATCTAACTACTTCCTTGAAGAATAGTACAGCAATGCTTGTGGCATCACTTGTCTTCCGACACAGAATAAAGTGTGCCATTTTCGAAAATCTATCGACTACAACAAATATTGAGTCACTTCCCTGCCGTGTCTATGGCAATCGTAGCACAAAATCCATGCTCAGGTGCTCCCATGGGGTATTCGATACTGGCAATGGTGTATATAACCCCGTGTTCTAACTTATTCTTTTTTCCAATTGGAAAATGTTACAATGTCGAACCCACTTTCCGACATCTGTCGCCACTCCTGGCCAGTAATACTTTTCTTCAACCAATGCTCTTGTTTTGTCGATGCAAAAATGACCTGCTAATCCACCGCTATGCAACTCTTGGATTAGGTTCTCTCGCACTGATCCTCTGGGAATACATAATCGTCGTCCCCTGAATAGGTAGCCTTATTGGAAAAAATAATCCAAATATGGAGTTCTTTCGACTCTCCATGGTTTGTGAAAAGCTTCCCATGGCTTTGCAAAATCCTCATCAGTAGCGTACTCTGTCTTCACCAACTCTATTCATGTTGCCTGAACTATCATCATGTTCAGCAATGCAACTCTCCTACTTAGCACGTCGACAACCTTGTTCGACTTGCCCGACCTATGTCACAACATGAATGTATATCCCTATAGGAATTCGACCCATTTCATGTGCCGCTGATTTAACTTTGATTGAGTATTCAGATACCTCAGCGCTTAATGATTTGTGTACAACACAAATTCCTTGGGCAACAAATAATGCGCCCACTTCTTCAATGCTTGGACAATAGCATAAAATTCCTAGTCATAGACCGAATATTTTCGCTTCGCATCATCCAACTTCTCACTGAAGAATGCAATTGGTCGGCCCTCCTAGATCAACACTGCTCCAATTGCGATTCCACTTGCGTCGCAATCAACCTGGAAAAATTTGTCGAAATCTGGGAGCGCCAACAATGGGCTCTCAGTGACCTTTTCGTTCAACTTGTTGAAATCTCACTGGGCTTCTTCCATCCACTTGAACTCCCTTTTGCGCATACACTCTGTCAATGGTGCGTAAATATGACTGAATCCCCTGATGAACTTCCAGTAGAAAGTGGCAAGTCCATGGAAACTCCTCACTCCAGTCGCGCTTGTCGGCTTAGGCCAATCCAATATCGCCTTCACCTTTTCTAGGTCCATCACTAACCCTTTACCCAAGATTACGAATCCCAAGTACACCAGTTCTTCCTTCATGAAGAAACATTTTTGCAGGTTCAACATTAGCTTCTCTTCCTACAACTTCTGCAATACCTGTCAAATGTGCCACAAGTGCTCTGCCTTGGTTTGACTGAAAATCAAAATGTCATCTATTTATACTAGGGAAAACTTTCCCAAGAATGGTTTCAGTACTTCATTCAACAATCACATGAATGTACTGGGTGCATTAGTCAATCCAAATGGTATGACTAACCACTCATATAGCCCTTCCTTTATCTTGAATGTTGTCTTCCATTCGTCTGCTTCTCTAACACGAATCTAGTGATAACCGCTCTTCAAGCCTATCTTCGTGAAGTACTTCGCTGCACTCAAACAATCCATCAAGTCATCCATCTCAGCAATGGAAACCGGTACTTGATCGTGATCTTTTTGATAGCTCTGGAGTCCGTACACATCCTCCATTCTCCACCTTTCTTCAGCGCTAATACTATTGGTACCGCACACAGACTCAGACCCTCTCTGATCAACCCTCTTTCCAACAACTCCTGGGCCTGTCGGTTGAGTTCCTGACCCTCTGTCGGACTCATCATATGTGGTGCTTTGTTTGGCAGACTCGACCCTGGAATGAAGTCGATCTGATGGGATATGCTCGTCGGCGGCTATCCTGTCGGTGTCTCATCAACTCCTATGCTTTGAAACTCTTCGAGCATCTTTCTGACTTCAACCGGAATTTTCTCGTCCATTGTCGTGCTTTCGACACATGGTCCTTTCAGAATGATAGTGTAACGCCCCGACTGCTTTTCCTCTTCTGCAAGGAATTCTTTTGTTGAACACATTAGCACACACTTCTCCCAAAAGTTGCTCTCACCCTGCTTACCGTCGGCTTGCTCCTCCAATTTCGTCTTAAGAGTCCTATTCATGCCATTTTTCCACACTTTGACTGTGTTGGCTCGACCATCATAGATCATTTTCCGATCATATTTCCATGGTATTCCTACCAACAGATGGCATGCGTCCATTGGGATTACGTCGCACAGTACACTTTCCTCTAACTTCCCAACCTTGAAGTTAATCAGGCACTGTTTGGTCACCTTCACATGGTGTCCCTTCTGCAACCATAATATCTTGTAAGGGTGTGGATGTTCTCAACATCTTAGTTTTTTCTTTTTGATCACCTCTGTCGACACAAGATTATCAGTGCTTCCACCATCAACTATGGTATTGCAATGCCATTCACCGATTCGCACCTTCATTCGAAAGATCGCCTTCCACTGTACTGGTTCTTGGTCGTCGCACTGTCGTCTAGAACCAATGTCTTGCTGGCTATCATGGCCTAACTTTTCTTCTTACTATCTCCACTGCTATCGGATGTCGATTCTTCCCTCTCGTCGATTTGCTCATCTCTTTGATGTCTGGGTTTCGAATCCTCTGTAGCATGTAGGTTCTCTGGACATTCATATGCATTGTGTCCCACTCCATGACACTTGTAACAGATTATGGCTGGTCTGTTATCTCCTTTTTTTTCGGATGGACCACTTCGACCATATGCACCTCGACCACGATTCTCATGACCATCGCGTTGGTTATCTTGCGCTTTATCCCTTGTCGATGTCCCTTCCACATGTCGACTATTTTTCAATAGTTTCCCTGCTGTAACTACTACTTTGGGCTTTCACAGAAATACTCCTCGCACCTCGACCAGTCATCCTTCCTCTGGTCACTGTAGATTTTCTCGACAGTTTCTCTTTTGCCTTCAGAGCTAACTGATAGGCTCCACCCACTGCTCTGAATCTTGACATGCTGAATTCATTCTGAATGGCATATTTCAAGCCGTTCACATACCTAGCGACAACTTCTTCTCCTTCGCTGGTTTGGCCCGACCTTATCGATAATCTGTAGAACTCTTCTATGTACTCCTTCATGGTCATCTCTTTTTGTCAAAAGTTCTGCAACTTCCTGAACAAGGAAATCCAATAGTCATTTGGAAAGAACTTTCCTTTCATCTTGGCGACCATCCTGTCCCAAGATTTGATTTTCTCCTTGCCCTTCTTGACTCTTTCAGCTTGCACATTGTCCCACCACAATGAGGCATGATCCTTCAACCTCAGACATGTAGTCTTAACCCATTTAGGATCCTCGATCTTCTCTATGTCGAAGTATTTCTCCATTTCTTTGAACGAGTCGATCAAGTCTTCTGGATCCAGACTTCCCGAGTAGGTATGAACATCTATCTTTTCCCGACCTCTCATATCCGTCAGAATCTTGATGAGTTTTTCTTCTGGTTCATCCTCCACTGCTTCCCGTGGTTCAACTTCTTTCACTTCCTCATCGTTGTGGTATAATGCATCAAGAATACAACCATGCCTTTGGCTCTCTTTGATCACTACCAATTCATTTGTCAAAGTTCGCATCGTTCGGACGCATTCACTGAACATTTCATGATCAACTGTGATTTCTGCGCCACGCGCTCTTCATCCTCGGACATTAACACCTCTGTGAGCCATTTTCAACCTCTACTGAAACTCCCACTCGTCCAATCACAACCAGACTTCAGCAAGCCATGCACAACTCTACCCAATCTCAGTTGGAGTTGTTCAACACACTTGCAGGCTCAATATCACTCGACATTCTTCTGTGCACAGGGATTCACTTATCATTTTGATATAGCTATCCTTATGCTCTTAGGATACTATGGATCTGATACCAACTAATGCAAGTTCACCTCGTCGCAACAAGGTTCTCACTTATCATTACACACGACATGACCACAATGTTCACACAAAATGAGGTGTAAAGCAGGATGCCAGAATTAGCTTATATTACTTCTATCAATTGGTTACAATGTGGAATAACTGTAAATACAAATAACTAACTATTTGTCGGCCTCAACCGTTACAATACAAAAGTAACTGTGATGTTCTCTCTCAGTATTTCAATCTAACCCTCTCCTGGTTCGGTACTGAACTCTGAGCTATGGCTCGATCTTCTCTGCATTTGGAAGTTGTGTGACTGTTCTCTCCAATCTATAGAACTTATCCTCGAACTCTGCTCTACAACTGCTTGACTCTCCAAAATTCCAAGTCTTTCTCAACTGATCAAACTCCTTGGTCTTCTACTATGGTATTGCTGTTCCCAAGACCATTGCGATCCCCGAGACACGCATCCTCTGTCAACCGATCCTTCCATGATCCTGCAGACCTGCAACTATCAGCGTCCCGACCGTGCTGCACAGCCTCTTCCTATGATGAAATCTATCATGTCTTCACCAACCTGCAACAACTACCATTAACTTCCTTAGCAACCCCGAATTGTTGCCAAGTACTCTCCTTGACTTCTACGCTTTCCTTTGACAAGCTACAGTAAACCATCACGTCGGCCATACTACCCTCTGTCAACTTTGACTCATCTGTCGGCTTCACCCTGAGGTTAGGCTTCGCCATTCCGCCCCATCTTCCTCGCTTGGCTCATGCCCAACCTGTCGATATCGCGATCCGACAACATCTCGATCTCACTGTGACTCTGCGGCAACTTTTCACCTATCGACATTCACATGTCGACTCTCGATTGTCATCTATCGACATTGGCATGTCGACTCTCGACTATCGTCTATCGACATTGGCATGTCGACTCTCGACTTATTCCTCCTGTTGACTGCTTCGATAGTTCCTTGCTCGACTTATTGACTTTGACAAGTCAATCTTCTTCTTGACCCAGCAATCGTCGGCACTCCCTCTGGTCGGCTCTGTCATGTCGATCAACCTCGACTAATATTCCTAGGCCCCGATGCTCCTGCATCAGACTAAGTTATAACCTTAATGAATATACCCATGCATTATGAGTCACCTGACTGAATAATATTATATATATAGATTTCACAATTTCTAAGTATAATTTTAAACATACTAGTACATGTTTCAAATTATAATTCATACACTTATATATAACTTAATCAAGCATTCTGTAGATGTCTATTTAAATCCATGTATATATGTATGCCCATAATTTTGGTATTTCCAAATACGTAAGGCATGGATGGACAATCACATGTACTTAAAAGTATAAAGGTGATTAGCAAAATCAATATATTATAAATATACCACAAAACCTTAATTTCTATTTTTATTATATATATATATATATATGCATGGATCTACCATTATTAATTCCATCGCCTGACTATATCTTTTAAGGGTAAGTTGTAAGTGGATTTCAAATCTTCCAAGGAAAATAATAGAGCTGCAAAGTAGGTAAATATTACTTTTATTTACAAAAAAAGTGGATTTCTAAATATTTGTAACATCTATAACGACCTAAGATCAGATCGAACCCTAATCTTCTACAAATGCTGCGATAATATCATTCTGAAGAAAGAGTCAACGAGATGACTGTAGCTCTCTGTGGGTACTCTACTTGTGTGAAGAACCTGCAATAATTAATTAATGCAAATACACGAGATATCAGAAATAACATAACTCAGAATCACTTTTATATTGAACACGGGCCACTTCGAGGGGGAAACCTCCTTTGAGCAATCTCAATACAATTAACTTCATGGTGCCTTCATAGGCCTCAACACACACTTATATACTAAGTCTAGGTGCCAATACCATGGGTCAATACAAACCATGGGCCAATACAAAATATAGATCAACAATTATTACGGGTCAAAACCATGGGCCAATACAAACTATGGATCAACAAAACTATGGGCGACTTACAAAGCATATGCACCAACAACAATAACACAAACTAGGGATCAACAAATACTATGGGATGACTTACAAAGCATATGCATCCAACAACAATATACTAACAAAGTAAAGACATGGGTTCCTAACATCCCCTCTCCCTTAGAAAAAGCTTTGTCCTCAAAGCTTTAGATGTGGAAATTGATGCAGAATCTGAAGGAGTGGGTCCCTTGTAGCATCCTTGGGTTGCATTCCGGGACACTAGTGCCTTTTGAGTTTCAAGGAGGATTGCATGGAAGGTTGGAGATGAAGAAGATCCATATCAGTGATGTGAAAAGTGCACGCAGAACGATGTTGATCAGCTTGTTGTTTCAGTCGAATTCTTTCCATGTGAAGATTGTCCTACAGAATTAGAAGAAGCTGATCGCGGTTTCGAAGAATTGACTCAATTTCCTGAACTGGGGAACTGCTGAAGGTGTATGGAAGAAGAACTAGTGGTGCCTATATAGAGACTGCTTCATATGGTTTCCTTTTAGATGTGGTACTATACCACTCGAGCGTTTCCAGGAAATCCATAGAAATAGTTGTCCAAATCTGTGTAGGGATGGGAAAGGGTTCGAGCAGTCCCGAAAGGAGGGTTGTTTCATCCTTGTTGACCTGGAAAGTATCACAGTCAAACACCATCTGTTGAATTGTCATTTTCAATCCTCACCAAAATAAGTTACATTGTTCTTAGTCATACGTTTTGAGGAACCCAAAGTGCCCTGCTGATGAAGAAGCATGGTGTTCATAGAAGAGATAGCCCTGTTGAACAGATTGCAACCAATTTGGAACAAGCAGAGAAATAGCTGTAAGAGAAACTGGGTCATCAAATGTGCGAGAAGGAGCATTTGCCACCATATTGTCCTTACCCTTCTGGTAAGTGGTTGCATAGTCATAACCCATGAGTTGGAGAACCCATTTCAGGTGTGCTGGGGAGGAGATCCGTTGTTCTAGGAAAGTTTCCAGACTTTGGAGATCAGTCTTGATGCAGAAATAATTCCCCAATAGGGATGGCTGCCACTTCTATACTACATGAAAAATAGCCATCATGTCTTGCTGAGATGTAGATGTGGCAAAATGCTTACCAAAAAGGTCTCGTGAAGGCGGCAAGCCCACTAGTGCAACAAAGACACCTGCATATCTATCCAAGAAAGTAGTGGAGATCGTTGGTGGGTGCATCTGAAGGGAATGGAGCTGAGCAGTGACACCATGTGAATTCTTCTTAAGGATCTTTTCCAAGTGATGTGAACTGATGATGCAGAGAGACCCTGGTTGTAAGCCCATAAATTTGTGTTGTGTCCCATTGACTGAAAATTGCATCCAAAGTTCATCAAAATCCCATAAGATGGGGCCAAGTGTGCGTAACCATTGAATGCCCAAAAATACATCACATCCACCTAAGGACAAGGAAAACATGTCAGAGTGTAGGTTATAATATTCCATAGAGATACGCACATTATGACACTTCCCCTTACAAGGTAAGGTGCCCCCATTGACAACCATGACTTCAAAGTTGGAACAAGGATGGACAAAACAATCAGCCTGTTCGGCAATCTGAGCGTCAATGAAGTTATGAGTGCTACCAGAATCAATGTGTATGGTAAGAGGGAGCTTCTTGAAGTATCCCCTGACTCGCATTGTTTGTGGGGTGGTGACGCCAGTTACACCATGGAGAGAGATCTCAGGTGGGTTGTCTTGAGATGGGGTGTCAACAGGCGGGTGCTGAATGTCGACCTGAACATCTACTGTATCTGGAGCTTCTTCACCAAGTTCTAAGGTAGGCGGAGAATCCACATCCAAGAGATAGAGATTTTTTTCAACACATCTATGTCCCCGAGTGAATTTCTCATCACAATTATAACAGAGCCCTTTTTCTCTGTGTGCCTTCATTTATGTTTCAGACAAATGCTTGATAGGAGTTGGTCGAGGAGCTGGCAGGATGGGAGGTTGTTGAGAATCCATATTTTGGAAGGGAACAAAGGAGGGTTTGGAGCGTTGTTGGGCTGCAAGCTTTTCTTCTACCAACTTAGCCAACCCTAGGACTTCCATCATTGTGTTGGGACAGAACATTTTAACCTCTGACCGGATTTCATCCTTATGACCACTGATAAAACAACTCCTGTAGAATTCATCAGACAATCCTTCTGTGTGATTGGCTAGTTTCTCAAATTCTGTCTGATACTCTCTCACAGTGCCACTTTGACGAAGTTTAGTGAGTGCTCCGGTGAAGTCATCAAAAGCACTAGGACCAAATCGTTGCAAAATGAGTTGGCAAAAATATGTCCATTTTGGCTCATCATGAGCCTTGATGTACCCACGGTACCATTGAAGGGCTTCCAGTTCCAAATGAAAGGATGCAAGTAAAAATTTTTGGACATCAAAAGTACTATGCAGACTAAAATACTGATCTTCACGATAGATCCATCCAGTCGGATCAGTACCATTGAAGTGAGGAAATTCAAGCTTCGGACCACGAAAATTGCTGGAAGAAGAGAACCCATTGGTTGTAGAAGATTCTTGCTGTCGATTATTGTTCATGGCTGAATGCTGAAGATGGAGGATGAGAAATTTTTCATCCAGATCTTGGAGTTTGGTTTGGATGGCTGCAAGTGCTTCCTCCATGGTTTTTACTCCTGTGCGGGTGACAACCATAACTAGGAGATTTTTATTTTTATTTTTTTTGGGAATGGATAGAAAAACACAAACAAAAGCTGCTTTAGTAAAGGAAAATTTGGATTTGGGAAAAACTTGGAGTGGTAATTGGGGTTTGAGTAGGTTTTAGACAGTTTCTGATGGACAGGGAGGAAAAAAATGGGGATTTCAGAAGTGGGTTGAAAGAATGAGAAAATTTGGTAGAGAGGGACAAAGAAGCAGAATTAGGAAATGAACACGTTGGCAAAATTTGAAGGCGTTTGGGTGAAAATTGAAGGAGTTATGGAAAACCCTAAAAATAGACAAATGTGGGACTTCTGGTCTTGGGAAGTGGAATTTGGGATAGGGTCTTTATGAATGAAATATGCAGAATGGTATTGCAGGGATGTCAGTGAAGTTTCAGGGAAAACAGAGTTGAAACATGGATGGAATTTGTGTTTTTTTTTTTTTTTTTCCAGAAATGGATCGGAAACAGCGGCGCAGAAGGGATCCGCAACAGATGGATCTGCAATGGCACGGAAGGGATCGAAAACGGCTGGATCTGAAACGACGACTGGATTTGGAACGAATTTCAAAATAGACCTGAAACGACTGAATCTGGAGTGGAAGTGATCGGCAACGGTTCAGCTGAAAAAAGATATGGACCCCAAGTATGTGCGGCTTCCTATCGGTTCAAGGGATTCACTCGGCCACCAATGCTGTCTGACGGCTTGTGTATTGGGGAAGTACCCCTCACTCCACGGCTCAGGTAAAACTGATAACCGCTTTGCCACAAACGACAGCTCTTGGTTTACCTCACGGGTGGGAACTAGTCAATCAGGTAGGGGTCGTTGCCCTTTTCGTTGGTAGGTCCTCTTAATGGGCCAGCTACTTTGGATTTCCTGTGGTACTCCTCACAATGAGTTTTAGGGCTTATGCCCAAGTACTTCCCACAGTTAAGCGGATAGGGGTTATTCCAAGATCCGAACTTGCAACAGATGCGAAAATTTTTTTTGGCAGAAATTCCACCCAACGAGCCCAAGAAAGTGCTCTGATACCAGATGTGAAGAACCTGCAATAATTAATTAATGCAAATACACGAGATATCATAAATAACAGAACTCAGAATCACTTTTATATTGATCACGGGCCACTACGAGGGGAAACCTCTTTTGAGCAAGCTGAATACAATTAACTTGAAGGTGCCTTCATAGGCGTCATCACACACTTATATACTAAGTCTAGGTGCCAATACCATGGGTCAATAAAAACCATGGGCCAATACAAAATATAGATCAACAATTATTACGGGTCAAAACCATGGGCCAATACAAACTATGGATCAACAAAACTATGGGCGACTTACAAAGCAAATGCGCCAACAACAATAACACAAACTATCGATCAACAAATACTACGGGACGACTTACAAAGCATATGCATCCAACAACAATATACTAACAAAGTAAAGACATGGGTTCCTAACAACCTGTAAGGACCGACAATCAACATGGATCACAACCGAAGAAAAATATGACATAACTGTACAGAGCCGATTATTGAAAAAAAATCGATTTCAATAGAATAAAGCAAAGTTCAAACACAACAGCAATCCATTCTAAAAAAGAAACGAATGATTGTGTTTCAATTTACTCAAATCACATAACTATAACTCCTACTTAATGTAACATTTTTGAAATTAACATAACCATAATTCTTTTCTTTATTAAGTCTTAAAAACATATTCTCTCTATGTACAGGAATGTATATATGTAAATTCAAATAATTAGATCTCATCAATATTTTCATTCAATCAAACCATACCAACAAATTTACGTGTGCCATTAACACTACTCATACATTCAAGTAGTAACAACATATACTTACTTGAATCAATGCAAATGGAAACTTGGAGAATTAACTCATACCAACCATAGAAGTGAGTAACAAAACCTCTAAATTGACATCACCCCTGAGCTGGATCACCACCATGCACACTAAACCAACAACCAAAGCTTCCATGCATCACTCTCTCTCTGAGTCCATAACAAGATCAGTGATGGACTTATGACAGAGAAAACCACTCGACACAAGCACTCACGACACAATTTCTCTAATGCACAACACAACATCATGTGTTATCTCAATGCACCAATATACAGCTTTTTCCTAGGTCTTGTGCCATCCCAATCAAATCTCAATCAATCCAGCTTCAATCCCTATGATTTAGGATCTTGTCTTGTAGTTGATCCTTTAGATTCTATTTGATTGGTAAAATATACCTTTATTTCTTTACACATGTTATGTGTCTCATGGTGGTGTCCCCTCATTTAACTCTATTCCAAGTGTCTTTTTCTTTTATTAATAATTAAATAATAATTTGTTGTGCAAAGTGTCACTCACACCTCTTGTGAGTATTTTTGACTTTTTAAATAACTCTTACAAAATAATTGTTTTTGAAATATTTTCACAAATAAAAATAAAATAATAATGTCTTTGGGGTATCACATATTGGTTTTATTATTTACCTTTGAGTAAGGAAATCAACACCATTATGAGGTTTTCCTAGCATACATGGGTCTTATTTTTTTGTATAATATCATAGGAGGAAACTTGGGCCTTAAACCCTAAGATAAGAATTAAAACAAACCCATGAACTCTCAACACTACCCTTGGTATTTGAGTGTTCATATAAGTGAAAATAGATATGAGAACCTATGACATAGTTGCAGGAGGAATCATTGGAATTAGGCACTAAAAGAATATTTTAGGGATATCGGGAAAAGACCTATGACTCAAACTATCACATAGGATATTATGCTATGTATAGGATATCAGTATTCTTAAAGTGGTATATGGGTGGAAATATGTGGTTTTGTGCACTAGGGATGCATCTTAGAAAATGGCTAGGGAATAAATTGAAATAAGTATACCCTAACAAAATATTATTGAGGTAATGGGCAATGATTAAGGCCATTAACCATAACATGCACCCTATAAAGTTGATATTTGGGATAATAGTCGGATATGGGTACAATCAAGAGTTTTGCATAGTGGGATGGATCTCAAGGCCTTGACTGGAGTCATAAGAGGAAAACAAGATCCTTATGTAGGTGTCAAAAGGCCTTGGTAGTGACATTACAAAGAATACAACCATGATTGTATCCCTAAATAAACCATTAAGGAATCCATATCCATTGAGGCACTATGTACCTAGGTCTTATGGCCTTCGACATGATCAATGAAAGAGACCTAAATATCGACCCCTAAATAAATATTCTAGTAATTCGTGGCTAAAAATGTTTCCTCCACCAAAAACACATGGCCTATTGAGAGTATCATTAGACTATGACTAAGGATGTTGGTGTCATTGGGTGGTTTTTAGCAATATGCACATCTCTCATATCCTTGGATTGATGTTCTAGGGAAGAATACCATGCATTTATCCCTAAATTAATCATTCATTAAGTCATCCAAATCCATGAATTATAATGCCTCAAAAAACTATGGATGACTTCATAGCGGTTTCCACTACACTTTGTATCTCAATCTTGTGGCCTTGGGGCCTTCAACTGGTTAATGGAGGATACATGAACCTTCATCCATAAAGGAAGATTGTAGTCGTCCAAGGGTAAGTATTTTTTCTCCACCAACTACATACAACCTCCTAATTCAATAATTGGCATATGAATGAGGATTTTGTTACCATTAGGTGGTTTTAAGTAGTATGCACATGTATCAAATCCTTGGGAACAATATTCTAGGGAATAAGAACATGCCCTTGGCCCTAAATAAATCATTGAGGAGTCTAGATCCATGAACACTACCTAAAAGAACCATTTATTACCTCTGATAGGTATCTATGGCACTATGTAGATAGGTCTTGTGGGCTTGGGGCCTTGGACATGGTTAGTGGAGGAGACCTGAATCTCGGGCTCTAAAATATTCTTCTATCCACATAGAGATAAGAAGGTTTCCTCCACTAACAATAAATGTCCACTTGAGGGTATCATTGGCCTATGATTGATTATGGAATTTCCATTAGGTGGTTTTGAGAAGTATTTACATGTATCACAGCCTTGGGAATCATGTTTTAGAGAAAATGATCATGTCTTTGGCCCTAAAGAAATGGTTGAGCTATTGAGAGTGAGGAACAATGATTGAAGCACCATGCATGATCTTGCATGGATATCCATTCCACTACATATCCATGCCATGGGGCCTTAGGTCCTTTTGCATGGTCAATGGAGGAGACTTGAACCTCTAGCTCTAAAGGAATGTTCTATCCATCCAAGGATAAGAATATTGCCTCAACCAACCACGTCAAATGGCCTCTTGAGGGTATCATTGGCCCATGATTGAGGATATTAACAAAATTATGTTCTTATGAGAAGTATGTAAGTGTCTTTGGACCTTGGGAATGGTGCTCTAGATAAGAAGGCCATGCCTTTGGAAATAAATAAAACATTGAGGAATCTAGAGCCATGAACACTTCCTCACAATTCCTCAAGGAACTGTGCATGACTTTGCAAGGGTACCCATTGATATTTTTATCTAGGTCTTGGGGCCTTCAGGGCTTGGACATGGTTATCGAAAGAGACATGAAACTTGGGACCTAAATAAATATTGTATCCATCCAAAGCTAAGAAGGTTTCCTCGAACAACCATGCATGGCCTCTTGAGGGTATCATTGTCATAAAATTAAGTATGATGATTGAATTAGGTCGTTTTGAGAAATACTTATGTGTCTCGATGCCTTGGGAATTACATTCTAGTCTAAAGAGAATTCCTTTATCCCTAAAGAAACCATTGAGGCATATAAAATCATGAGCAATTCCTTAAAGCACCATGCATTACTTTGCAAGGGTATCCATGGTACTATGTATCCAATTCCTAGAGACTTGGGGGACTAGACATGGTCATGGGAGGATGCATGAAGATCAATCCCTAAAGGAATCTTCTATCCATCTAGGACTAAGAATGTTCTCTCCACCAACAACACATAGACTTTTGAGGGTATCATTGGCCTATGATTGAGGATATCAGTGCCATTAGGTAGTTTTGAGAATTATGTACATGTCTCAGGGTGTTGAAATGAAGTTATAGGGAGGAATACCATGCTTTTGGTACTAAAGAAATCATTGAGGAATTTATATCCATGAACAATGCCTCAAAGAACCACACATGAATTTTCATGGGTATCCATGGCACTATGTATTTAGGTATTGTGTCATTAGCGTGTCAACATGGTTAGTGGAAGATACCTGAACATAAGGCCCTAAAGGAAGCTTCTAGCCATCCATGGCTAAAAAGGTTACCTCCACCAACCACACTGGCCCCTTAAGGGTATCAATGCTCTATGGCTGGGGATGTTGATGTTGTTATGTGTTTTTTATCATTATACACATATCTTGGGGCCTAAGGAATGAAATTATATAGAATATGACCATGCCTTTGACCCCAAAGAATCCATTTAGGCATCAATATCCATTAGGAATTCCACAATGCACCACACATGGCTCTCCAAAGTATCCATGGTGCTATGCATCCAGGTCATTGGTACTTGGGGCATTGGACAAGGTCAAAAGAGGAGAACTCAAACTTAGTCCCTAAAGGAATCTTCTATCCATCCAGGGACAATAAGGATACCTCAACCAACCACACATGTCCTCGTGAAGGTATCCTTGTCTTATGATTGAGGATTTTAGTGCAATTAGATGGTTTTGAGTAATATCTATGTGTGTCAAGGAATTGGTAATGATATTACAGAGAAGAATACTATGTGTTTGTCCCTACATTAATTATTGGTACATTTAGAGCCCTGAACAATACAGCAAGGCATCATGCATAACTTCATAGGGGTATCCATGGCAGTATGCATCTAGGTTTTTGGCCTTGGGTCCTTGGACGTTATCAGTAGAGGACACCTAATCCTAAATCTCTAAAGTAATATTCTATCCATCTAAGGAAAAGGAAGTGGTATCCACCAACCAAACATGGCCTCTTGAGTGTATCATTAACCTATGATTGAGGTTTTCAATGACATTAAGTTGTTTTGAGCAATGTGTAGGTATCTTAGGGCCTTGAGAATGATGTTCCATGGAATAATACCATTCCTTTGGCCCTAAATAAATTGTTAAGGAATTAAAAGCCATGAACATTGCCTCAAATCACCATGCATGATATTGGAGTGGTATTTATGGCACTATGTATCTAGGTCTTGTAGCCTTGGGGCCTTGGACATGGTTAGTGGAGGAGACCTAAATCTAAGGATCTAGAGGGATCTTCTAAACTTCTAAAACTAAGTAGGTTTCCTCCAACAAGCACACATGTCCTATTGAGTTTATCACTCGCCTATGATTCAATATGTTGGTTATATCAAGTGGTTTTGAGAATTATGAGGGTGTCCTAGGGACTTTCAAATGGAATTATAGGGTTGAAGACCACACCTTTGGCTCTAAAGAAACCATTTAGGCATCTAGAGCCATGCATAACTCCTCAAATAATCACACATGAATTTCCAAGGGTATTCATAGTGATATGTATCTAGGTCTTGTGGTCTTAGGGCCTTGGACATGGTAATGGAGGAGACTTGCAACTCATGTGATAAAGGAATCGTCTAACTATGTAGGTCTAAGAAGGTTTCCTCCACCAACAACATGTGGTGTTTTGGGTGTATCATTGCCTATGATTGATGATGTTTGTGCCATTATGTGGTTTTGAGAAATATGCACGTGTACTAGGGAATTGGGAATACTTTCGATGGAAGAATACCATGCCTTTGTCCATAAACAAACCATTGAGGCATCCATAGCCACAAAAAATTCCTTAAACCACCATTGGAATTTAAGTACAAATATTCATGCCATTAGGGGATTTTAAACAATAATAATGGGACTCAATGCCCATGAAATCATTAAGAAAAGAAAGCATAATTTCCTAAAGGAAGCTTCTAGTCATCTACATCCAAGAACAATGCCTTTAACTACCACACATGGCCTATTTATGGATTCACTTTCATTTGAGTGATGATATTGATTCCATTAGAATTTTTTGAGCTCTACGTATGGTTAGTGAGTACCTTGACATGGTTGGCGTAGGAAAATTGGACCTTAATCCCTAAACAAATATCCTAGGAATATAACACAAAGAAGGACACCTCAAACTAGCACACATGGCCTTTGCATGGGTATATATATGGAATTAGGATGTTTTTAGTAGTAGGTATAATTCTTGGGGCCCTAGAGATTATCAAGAGATGAATCCCATGTCTTCTATCATATAGGAAGTTTTGAGGCATCTAATTCCTAAATGATGCATTGAAGCACCACACTTGATGTCCAACATAAACCTTTCCCTCCAAGTGGGGATGTTAGATCCTTTAGAAGGTTCACCTCATTATTTATGGCCCTTGAGTCCTTGCAATGTTGAAGGATGGAAACCAAAGACATGACCAATAAAATAAGCTTCTGGGAATGCAAGGCTAAATGACACCTTGGACCAGTAGCCATGATCTCCAAAGAGTGTCTCTAGCCTACAAGCTATGGGGATATCTTTGTAATTTTTAGGTTTAACACTAGGAATAAGGTTTAGGTCCCTAGACATTCTTAAAAGAGGAAATGTGGGTATTATTCTGTAAAGGAATATTTTAGGTATCAAAGGCTAAGGAAAACACCTTGAAGAATGACTCATGAGCTCCTATGACATATTTCTTTTTAAGTGGGTAAATGTGTGCCATTAGGATTTTTTAAGCACTACATATGGATGTAAGAAACATAGATATGTATAGCAGAGAAAAATCAAGACTTGGGTTGTAAGGGACTTTCATAAGCATACAAGACCATGATTGGTGCCTTAAGGAACCACACTTTACCTCTCAAGGGTATGCTTTGTCTTTGGATATAGATCTCCATGCCATTAGTAAGTTGTGAGAATTAGGTAGGGTCCTTGGAGAATTGACATAATAAAGGGATGAATCCCAGGGCTCATGCCATAAACAAATATTCTATGAATATAGGGAAAAATAATTCCTCAAACCATAACATATCCATAAGATTCTCCCAATGGATGACATCAAGCTAAGGAGATAACTTAGGCCTTAGTTCCTAGAAAAAACAATTATGGATCAAAGGCTAAGAATTACACCTTAAACCACCATATATGATATCTCTATGGGATATATGGCCTCCGTATGAGCATATTCAAAAACATTTAGGATTTTTTGAATACCAAGGATGGGTCTTAAGGCCCTGTATATGGTTGGGGAAAGAAACCCACGACTTCGCCCCTAAAGGTAGGTTTGGGGACTCAATGGTTATGAATGAGACCTTATACTACTACACACACAGATATGGGGGATATTTAGCTTATAGGCAATGATATAAAAATTTCTTGCAAGTTTGAACAACCAAACTTATATCTCAAGATATAGAAATTGTCAAGGATGAAACTTGGGCCTTAGCTCCTAAGGGAAGGTTCTAGGGCTCAATATCCATAATAAAGGCCTCAAACAAAAATAATTCACCTCTACTAGGAATACATGTCCTCTATATGGGTATAGGATTTCCTTTAGGATGTTTTAGTCCCCATATATATGTCATGTCTCCTCTTAACCAACAAATATTTTTTTTTTCATGGGTCTATAGACCCTATAGTACTAATTATGAAATACACCATTAGATGTGAACTTTACTGAATTGCTATAGTCTTGCAGACTATGCGCACCCTTACGTCACAAGTGTTATAAGATAGAGTTCACTTGAACCGGTGTGTGCGCTAGAGGTCTCGTATGTCAACATGAAAGAACATACTCACCTCTAAACAAAAGACAGTAACACCTGCTGTCTACAAAACCAAGGGTATAGGTAATTTATTCATGGCTTTAATAAATGCACTCACACTTATATTAAGATGTTGTACATGAGACTGTACTCAAACCATCTTTATCCTAGGTCCTGGTTCTTTCCAGGATCACTGCACATATATATATATATATATATATATATATATATATATATATTCCATAACTATATATGCATGCCTAACTATATATTAATTTTATCAATTAACATCATACTCATAGCTTGCAAGACCTTCATAGCTTAACTAGCCATTATAATACTTTTGAAGGACCATAGAATAAAGTGGGAAAAGGCCCTATATTAATACATATCCCATATGTATTAATATTATATGTACATTATATAATATAATAAACAATAACATAAGATATTTATTCAATCCTTATGTAAATATTAAGTTCATGAACCAAACGAACTCCGCTCAATATAAACAAGGTTAAATGTATTAATGCATATATATAAATATATGGTTATATATTTATATATCTAATATATGCGCTTTCAACTTAAGGCTTACATAGCCCATACACTAACATACACATGAATGCTAGGTTATATGACATACGTATATTATGTAGTGCGCCTTTATAACTATGGCTTACATCTAGCCAATTCTCCAATCATACGAAACAAGGTTATAACATTTATATATAATATGTATCTCACACACACACACACATATATATATATAACATAGATCAATATAACGTGGCAAACGTTGGGAACTTATGTAAGCCGAACCTACCATCGTATAGTGGATACTAAGCCAAAGTCGTAACACTATACAATAAACACATATCATCTTAATGAATCACCCTCCACACAAGTGACCATAAGCCACAATAAAACGATGTGGAGCTAAGTGATGACATAACGCATTAATCCCACATTAAAGTTAGAAAAGGAATGATGTTACGTGGTTGGTCTTACGTGGTCTTCATCACCGGTGTCCTGAGTGGCAGAGTGGCTAGCGCCACGCAGGCTTGACCACTCCCAAACCTGTTTTAAACCTACATTGTGTTGCTTTGTTGGCAGGTTGAGACTACGCTTATCATGTGGATGAAGTTGCAGTTGACTGCGTCGTGGATGGTTGACATGGGAAGGTAGGTCACTCCATTAATGGAGCTACCTCCATAGTTGTTCTCGCTGTTCGTGGGAAACCTCGCTAAAACGTAACTTATACCATCAGTTGTATGCATTAAAAAATTGAAGGCTCTGGACCATCGAAGGTAATCCGATTTGTCGCATGGGTAAATGAGAAGAGATCCTTGCCATTGATATGGGTGGTGGATCTTCGCTCCAACCCCTCTTTGTTGAGCATTAAACTCCTTCCAGCACCGATGGTAGTGGTTAATGACCTACTCTACCCGGTGAAATGTCATTGAACTTCATTGGATTGAGGCATTCAGACCATTGCTGAAGTTTAAGCGCAAAGAAATTCGGCTCTGCGCCACTAGCTCAACTCATGCTTCCCGTTCGTCGATACTACTAGGTAATTGTTGCTCACCTCTACAAGCTTTAAGTTGATATGGTAGCATTTGTTGACTGTTTGATTAGTGCATACATTTATGCTTGTCTCGCGATTGACCTTCAAAGCGTTGTGATATGTTACAGGTGCAAACAACGCTGAGTTGCGCTGTGACTCCACCATCACTACTAGGTAACGTGCCCTGTCACTTGTATGCAAAATTCGTTGTAATGTTTGGCTTTCGGTTAATCGTTGATATCTACCGGAGGTTTAACCTCATACCACATGATTGTGCAGGTAACCATGACTCAGGGTGGAGTGGGGCGCACTTCGGAAAGCTCGCAACTGCTAAGTGAAGTGTGGAAGGCTTGCTATGTAACAGGTAACTCACCAACCAACCGCCTCGGGTTTTGTTTACCCCATTGGTGGGGGTCGAGTTACATAGAACATTTGGGTTTGACTGTGGTTAGGGTTTCCTACTTTCGGTTTTGGATAAAATGGGCAAGGCCGTCGGCCGAGCCTGTAGGGGCATGAAGCCTGCCTACGAAGGGTCTTTGCGACCTCTGTGTGCTTCATTGGAAACACTTGGTAGTCGACACCTTTAAATGCAATGTTTCGAGTTCAAGTCTCACAGCTGTGAGCACTTATGTATTCTCACGACACCCTGTGAAGGCAGCTACGTCGATACCATGTGTAAAATTTCCACTTATTTTAAAAGGAAAGCTGCAACTTAAACAATGAGTTCTCTGTCTTGTGTTTATGCTTAAACTGTGAATTAGTCATGGGTAAAGTATGCATGGCTTTGTGGACTTGTAACACCCTTCTGCGTTTTGGCCGATATCGTATGGTTTCTTTTTAATATGAATGCCATGGATATGAATCTTATGGGAAAGACTCTTCACTGCATTTGATGTTAATCTCAATGCATACTTTACATTATAGCTATCCTGAGCATGTAGGCATTTACAAAAGGCATAATAGATATACTATTTGTATTATGCATTATTAAAATGGAAAGCTTTCGACTACACATCTTTTACAGTTTACATGCATTTATATGTTACATTCATCAGCATATAATAATATCGTGTTTATCCTTGAATGATTTATGGTTTTGGGTGAAGGTGATACGCCTGCCCAGCTAGTATGCGAAAATAGCCATGCATTTATAAATAGATTGTTTCTTTGTCAGCGATGCACTCTGAATGATTTTATATTTAAACACATACTCCTTGTGCATAAAAGTTAAGCTCGATCTCTGTCATAGCTTAAGTATGCAAACATATAAGTGCTTGTAATGTATTTAAACAATGTATGAAATCACAGTCTCATAATACAATGCAATCTGTTGAATGATAATTTTCATAGATTATAATAATGCGCTTCGGGCTATGGTTAAAACCCTCATTTGCATACAACGACTTTCTTCTGCGAAGATGCATTCATACAATATGTATATTATATTCACACACATAATGTGGTGAGCTAAGCCAGCCACGATTCGTTTTGTACCATAGTCAAATGGAAATCATATAAATATTAATATAATGAACTTACCTTGCTTTCTGTATAAATGATAATGTTTAATCCCATAATGGGATTTATATCAATGCTTCAACTTAGCAATAAACAATACACAAAAAATTAGTTCATAACATGGTTAACCCAGAAATGTGATACTATAGCCAACAATATTTCAATACAAATGCATCCAAAATCTCAATCTCAGATGATCTATTTATTCAAAACACTGTAGATCTGAACATTAGTATTTATAGGGTTTTGTTGTTGCAGCAACACCCCTCCCCAAAATTTTGTACATGTTGGGGCCCCTCCTATATTTTTTGTAGAAAATTTGCTTGAGAAGCCATCCCAGCCGTCAGCTCTGTTTTCAACATAAAATTTTGCTTCCCTGCTGAACAGCTTGCCGTCAATCCTTCCATGTTCTCCCCATTGAGCCAAAAGATAACTTAGTTTTTGCCCAAACGTTTTGGGGTAATCCGGACATTGTCCCGAAGCGGCGGAAGTCAAACGTCCAACCTTTCCGAAAGGAGGGCTTAGATTTTCTTTGCCGAAAGCAGCGGAAGCCATTGGGTAAGACCACCCGAAACGGCGGGAGCTTTCGCCCAAACCTTCCGCAACCGTGGAGAAATTCGAGTTGTTCTCTCGAAACGGCGGAACGATTCAACAAAGCCACCCGAAACAGCGGAAGCCATGCGGATAAACTCGCCGAAATAACACAAAGGAATTCATCATTTGCTTCCGAAGTAAAAGACTTGGAAAATTTTCAATCGTTGCTTCTGCGGAACGGTTCAAGCTCCGAAACGACTTAGCTCCCGAAACGGCGGAGCCTTTCACTCAAACCTCCCGCAACCGCGGA
Organism: Larix kaempferi; assembly: GCA_027924585.1. NCBI lineage: Eukaryota > Viridiplantae > Streptophyta > Pinopsida > Pinales > Pinaceae > Larix > Larix kaempferi. Next base: position 4,215,519 of record BSBM01000546.1, read on the forward strand.
AAGGTTCCGGCTTTCCTCCCGAAACGGCGGGACTCATTCGCCTTAGTCTCCCGAAAAGGACTTAGATTTCCTTCCGAGTAGAAAATGCGGGAACAAAGGACTTAAAGATTTTTTAGTTTCAACCTTCCGCAACGGCGGGGAAATTAAGTGAACCCTCCCGAAACGGCGGGAGTTTTCGTTGAACCCTTCCGCAATGGCGGGAGCTTTCGTAAAATCCTTCCGCAACGGCGGGGGAATTCAGGGAATCCTTCCGAAACAGCGGAAGCCTCCGCGATATCTTCCCAAAGAAACTAAGCGGAAACTTTTGATGAAACCCTTCCGAAACGGCGGAAGCCATCCCCATAAGTCCCGCAGAGGAATTCACGATTGCCTTCCGAAACCATGAAAAGGACTTGGAATTTTCTCAAGAAGCTGTCGCGGAGGCCTTCAGCCTTTGCTCCCAAAACGCGGAAGCCTTCGGGCTACCCTTCCGAAACAGCGGAAGCCAATCGCTTAACCCGCTCGGCAAAAGGATTTCGAAACGACCCCGGGCGAATATGCGGAAAAATATAAGTTTTGCTTCCGAAACGGCGGAAGCCATTCCCAAAAGCTTTCCGAAACTAGCGGGAGCCTTCGCCAAACCTTCCCGAAAAATCAACGAGACTTTGAAATTCTGGATCGCGGAAGCTTTCGCAAAAGTCTTCCGAAAATACCGGGAGCATTCGCTATATCGTCCCGAAAGGGCGGAAGCTTTGACGTTACCCGTCCGCTACGCGGCGGTCTCTCGCGGAAGGCTTCGAGCTTCCTTTCCGCAGTAAGCCCCGAAACGTCGGAAGCTTTCATTGAATCCTTCCGCAACGGTGGATACAATTCGCGAACTGGCCCCGCGAATGACGGTTGCACGAAAACCGAGGTGCTTTGACGTGACCGCTACGCGCGGCGAATTTAAACCCCGTTGTAAATACGCCACCTACCGAATTAAAAGCTCACACGTGCCCAGTCTATATAAAATGCGGTGAGGGGCTCGACCAATCCACCATTGTTTTGAACCGGCCAGCGACGTGTGATACCGTGCAAATCGCTCCAGCTCACCTCGCGCACCCGTGCTCGCAGCCACCTTGCTCAAGCAATCCCCACGTTGCCAGGTAGGATCTTAACTCTGATTTTCACCACTGAGTTGTCCTTTTGGGGAAAATATTGGGTTTTAGTGGGATTGTGACGGGCAAAACACCCGTCAAGGGCTATGTTTTGCCCGTCAGGAACAGTAAACGGAGTTTTCATTTTTCAAAATTGTCATAGGCCTTCATGAAAAACGTTAATTTTTATTTGCTAGTGGTGGGTGCGGGTGGTTAACCATGCCCCTTTTTGTTTTAAACCCCGGGCCGCGCCCCTCGTCTTGGGTGAAGTTGCCGAAGCCCTACGGGCTTTCCATGTCCCGGACCGTTAACTCGGACTTAGAACCCTGGGCCCTTTTCCATAAGCCTTAGCCCCTACACGAGAGCCAAAACTTGAAGCCGCAGCCGCCCTAGCTCTCCCCGTCAGCATATCCCTGGCGCCGTTACCTTCGCTCGGACTAAAATATCCCGTATTGACTCGGCGAGTGACCGCGCGTGACGATAGCATTCAAAGCCCTCACCGAGTCAACCCGCGTCTTCCCCGCCATCGACCTCTCCAACCACAGCCATAACGAAGTACATCTCCTTCCGCGAGGCGGAACCGGAAGCCAATTGCTCCCGCGAATCGCCTATCGGTCCAATAAAACCAATAGCTTCCGCAACATAGCTTATCCCATACTCGTCTTTTAAGAGCTTCAAATGTTTCAATATGTGTCTTATGATTAAAATAATGTTTTGCTTCCTTAATATTTGCTTCATTGATTTATCTCATTAAAACGATGTTGCTCTCGGCTAAAACCATACAACCTGTTGCTCAAACTCATGATGAATTGTATATGGATGTTATCAGGGATAATTTAAGATGCCGAAACCCAGTAAGAAGAAGGCGAAGATGACAGAAAAGAAACCTGCTCCTCCTAAGATTGAAACCTCGCTCCAGGACACCAGGTGCACCACTGGTGTCCCTCCAGAAATCAGATGGGATGACATATACAGAATGATCAGGGTCCAAGAGATCCCAGATATGTTGCTGGAGGAGGCACCGATCTATCAAAATATCAGAGCCTCAGGAATAACTAGAGCCGCTACCCGCCCTGAGCTATTCCCCTGTGCTGAAGTGATCGGGTGGATACTCCAACATGCAGATGCTGATGGGAGAGTGATAAATGACAGCAGGAAAGTGGCTATTGCTTCGTTTCAACCTGCATATGTTGCGGCGGCCTACAGGTTCCCCCGTGTCCAACAAGCTCTGACTGACGAATGGTTGGGCCAGATGGATAACGTCGAGATGGCCAAGAAGCTATTGAGGGGAGGGAAGCATTTGAGAAAGAAGGGAAATGACGAATATGATGTGCAGAATCTGAGGGCCCCTTACAGATTGATCGCTTTAATGCTATGCAGAATATTCGGCATGCCGGATGGCACAGTATACAAGATTCAGTGGGTCCCTATCATTCACTATGTGGCATTTTAGGGGACAGTGTTTGACTGGGCCACTATCTTGTCAGATAGTCTGGCCTCAATGATAAGTGCTGCTAAACCCGGGCTGGCCTCGAAGAAGGCTGAATTCTTCATGTCCTCATACCTGATAGATTGTATCTTGGCCAAGATAGAGTTCCCCGGATTGGGGTGTACATGGGATAGGGCCACAACCCCGGTCTACACTGCATTCAAGATGTTGTGGGCTCAGAATTACAAGCCCAGCTACAAACTCATCTGTGAGGGGTTCATCATGCCCCTATACGAGAAAATGTTCAAGGAAGAACCAAGTTGCCTGTCACAAAACGCTTTGGAAGTCCTTGAGGATTATGGGGACTTCTACTTTTCAGAACAAGGTACCTACTTGAGAATGTTCGGAGGGACTAAGCCCCCATACATATTGCCGCAGTATGCCACAGACTATGTGGTGCTCAAGGAAGCAGTAAGACAACTCTTCTTGGATGGGATTGGAGCATTCCTCCACAAGCTACACAAGGCTTCCTTTCCCCCCCTACCTTTCTGCATAGGTGCTTACAAGTTTTCAAGGGTGGCCTCTGCCGATGAATTTGTTCAAGAGTTGAGGGCCTTCCATTTCGGTGAGGTCATCTTCCACAGGAACTACAGAAAGGGTAAAGTGGCCGAGCATTGCAAGGGGAACTATGCTAACTTCGAATACTCCCACTACCCCGATGCCGAGGAGGAAGCATTAAGAGGCATCAGCAACATGACTGAGCTAAGGATCTGTCGCCAAAGTACTGGAGCGAGCTCTAGCTCAACCAAAGCCCAGAAGACCATCCAGCAAAAGGAGAAAGAAGCCAAGGATGCCCGAGCTCAGGAAGAGCTCAGATTAAGAGAAGAGGTAAGGTTGCAAAAGGAAGCCGAGGAGGCAAGAAAGCTACAAGAGGCTGAGAATGAAAGACTGCGGAAGGAGGCTGAAGAAGCCCAAAAGCAGAAAGAAGCAGAAATTGAGCAAGCTGAAGCAAGGAAGAAGGCGGAGGAAGAATTGAAGGCAAGAGAAGATACCCAGGTAGGTGGGTCCGGTGCGCAGGACATGGAGATAGACACCTCTCAGGAAGGTGGTTCTAGTACCCAAAAGGAAGGGACAGACCCCGCTCAGGAAGTCCGGACCCCACCTATGGAAGAAGACATAGACATCATAAACCGACCAATTGTACCGTACACTCCATCTGGGAAGCGTACGGTGTCCAAATGGAATGAGTTTGTCTATGACAAGAAAAGAAAAACAATGGTCCTCCAATCAGAAGAGAGGATTAAAAGTCCCTTCCATGATGACATAGTTACTCGCCGAGAGGTCGCTGTCATGCAAAACACAGACGCAGATCCCATCGCCATGGCATCCGCAGCTATAGCAACAGCACAGGCATCATTTGCCAATGTAGGGGTTATAGTCAAAGAAAATATATTGACAAAGAAGAGAGCACGTACCCTGCAGCAAAATGTGGCTAATGAGCAAGCCCAAAGAGACCTGATAGTAAATAAATACAATTGCTTGTACGCTGAGCACAAGGAGTTGGCAAACAAGTACAGCTACCTGGAGGAGGAAAAGGACCAGCTAGCACTCCAAATAATGATTGTAGAAGCAGAGAAGAGTGGAGCAGAAGAAAAGGCTTCCCAGCTAGAAACAGACAAGCAGGCATTAGCTGAGCGTTTAGAGCAAGCGGAAAGCAGAACCTTGGACATGTCCCCCTTCCACGAGCTGTCATGCAATATACTACAGCAAGTGCATGGCTCTCAAGAGCTAATCACTGATGAGGTATGCAAACTCAAGGCCATGACGGTTAGGCTAAAAGAAGTGAATGCGGAAGCCCACAGGCTCAAGGCTAAGAATACCCGTGTCAAAGCAAATGTCATAAGTCAGATGGCATGGAGGGAAGGGAAAGGAGGTTTCCCCCCGCATCTTCCTTTCAAGACCGTGGAAGATTTTAATGAAGATATAGCCTTGTTGGAGTTTGGCCGGAACTGTGCCAATAAGCTGATGGCCAGTGTGCAAAAGACCACAGATAGAATCAACAACCTGTACCAAAAGCTCAAAGGAGTCCATGATAACTGCTCATTAAGTTTCCCTCAGACCCTAGAAGACTTCCCGGTAAAGGAGCAGCGGTTATCTCAACTGAAAGAAGAGCTAGGCGTCCAGATGGAGTATGTGAAAAGCATTGATGTCCTTGCCATGGATGATCTCCAACATTACATCGGTTCATCAACACTTCACAACCATCTGCTGAAGGAAACATATCAAGTCGCTGAAGCAGAAGTACAAAGCATTAAAATAGAGCTCGGGAAGAATGTAACTTCTCAGAAAATCCTTTTTCCTGCTGCAGCAAACATAATCATAAGGGATACAGGTGTGTGGCACAGCTACATAGAAGAGGAGGTCAGGAAAGCTGCAGCAACAGCAGAAGCATCAGTAGATCCGGCAGCCCCTCTCCCAGCAGCCTCTTCCCCAGCAATGGCAGAAAGTCTGGCCAGTCCCATTCCCCCTTCCCAATTAGGAGCAGCATCAGCAGGGGATTCGAGGGCCTCTTCCCAGGCAGCATCAGTGACCATCAACTTGGGCGACCCTTTGCCAGAAGAAGCTCACGCACAGGGATGAAGAAGCTGAATTCAGTGAGCCACTCTCTTCAGCCAGACACGTGCCCAGCAGGGAACGCTTTGAGTTTAGCAAATTTTCTGTTATATGTAAGGCGTAAGCCGTGGGACAACTGTCCATATTTTTTTTGTCAAAATATTTTTGTAAATGAAGTGGCCATTTTGGTGATCGATTATATTAGAAATCCCTGTAAATGACAGGTGGGGGAATGCTAGTTGTCAGCCCAGAGGGCAAATTTGTAACTATAAATAGGAGCCGGGAATGAAAATCAAGGGGGCTTTTTGCAGGGAATGAAAATCCTAGGGGCAAATGATATGAGCTATCTTGTATCGGCTCTGTAACTTGAATTTTTCTAATAGAAGCCACGGGAGATGAACGTTTTGCTTGGAATGTTGGGTTGCTTTATGTTGGACTATTCTAATGACTGCAATTCTGCAATGTGAGATCATTCTTGACTTCTGAATTATGTCCTTGTATTAATGATTTTGCTCTTATCTATGCGTGCGTTCTCTCTATTTCATGGACAATGAATGCGTTCCATATTAAATCAGGAGCTATCTGCTGATACTTTTATCGTTGCTGTAGATTTTTCTTTTTTTCTTCAGGATAATTCGTATGGCTCATTGTTCAAGCTTTTAATTGCTCCTTGCAGGGATCTTTTAGTTTAATTCTAGTTTAGTTGCATCTAGATCTGTTTCTTTATTCTTGTTGTGTAGATTAAATAATTTTGATTTCTTCTGTTCATAAGCAGTAGATACGTTCTGTAAGTCTCATTTCAGATCTATTTCTTTATCCTTTAACGTCCCTCTGTTTTTCTGAGCAATAGATGCGTTCCATTTTGAATGGGAAGCTATCTTCTCAAGATCCTCATCTCGCTGTAGCTATGACCGTGAGAAATAATAGCTATCTGTTCGTTACTTATGATATCTGCTACAGCTCATTGCTCTCCCCTTAAGCGTGTTCCCCTGCAGGGATAGATAGATGTGTTCCTGTTTCTAGATTTAGATCTGTTTCAGTCGCATTTAGACTAAGTATAATTTAGGCATGTGTATCTCATATAAAACACATAAAATCCAAAAGAAAGGTGGATCGGGCCATAACCGGTAAAATCGGATTTAAAGTCCAAAACCACGGTTGCCGGAACCGCTAACCGGACGGATTCCCTACACCAAACGGGAGACAGTCTAATTGGGACCGTCTCTCGGGGAGAATCCCTTTCTGATTGATGCTACGATATCCGAGGCATCAACAGGTTTTCTGCAATAAACTCTAACATCAAAGAGTTAAGATAATATATGAGGGCTAGTCATGTAGACCTCACGGTTTACATGGCTTCCCTATTCATAGCATAATGATAAAATATATAGAAGCTATGTTCAAACTGGAATAAGTCTAATACAATTATGTGCAGTTATAAATAGGCTCCATAAAACCCTGGGTTAGTAAATGGATCATAATGCCTTATATAAACTGCTGCAGACATATAAACATCATAGGGATTCACGTGCTGTAAATCTACTGTAACATAATGTGAGTATCCTCACATTAATCCCCACACATAAATATTCCAGATCTGTAAGTCTAAATCATGAGATAAAACTTATTACAGAGATCTAGCATTATAGCTAAGATTTGTGCACAGTATAATCAATAATACATTCTATATCTGGTCATATGTAATAAATAGGTCATTCGACTATAAATCAGAGATATTTAGAAACACATGCAAATACTGCTTCATAAACAATTATCCTGCAAGTACAACATATAGATACTTAACTAAAATCTGCTGACCCGTGGAACCAAGCACAAACCTCCCAACCTTTGACCAACAAGTTCTCCTTGCTCTTAGGTCATCCCCAAGTTGAGTTCACAGTCCCCCAGGTAGAGTATAGATTTTAAGTTACCCTTAAGTTGTTATCCCCCAAGTTATTTAGGATATTTCAAAGGAAGTAGGCAACCCAACACCCAACCCAGTACTCATGAGCTCTAGGGGATTTTAAGCCTTAGCCATTAAGAGAATAAATAAATCATAACCTATTCAGGCAAATGCAGTACTCCTATGGCTTGGGGTAGTTCTCATACCTGCAGACAATTAAGTGGCCACGCTCATAACAAGCTGAATGATTCCACTTAAATTGGGTCAGTTTGGTTGTCCCATATCTACCCTCAATCATTTGGCTTCAAGACCAGTTTGGTTCTCCCAAATTTGTCCTCCCCCACCATTGTTCATCTGTTTCTGGGGTTTTTTTCCCCAGCACCCATTTCTCTTGTGTATTCATCTCTTGAGAATGTGAATAGTGATAATGATGAATGGATGAGTGTTTCAATGAATTTCACTTTTTATTCACTTAGGTGAAAATTCCTCATTTTATGAATTCTTTTAATTCATTAGTTTCTCAAATCTCTTCTTTAGGGTTTTCCATTTCTCTCCAATACTAATTTCTTCTTCTTATTATTGTGTGTCATTTTCCCTCCAACCCGTAGGGGACTGTGACTCCCATCTCATTAATGTTCTCGTCCACATGGTCATTAGAAATCAATTTATCATATTTATGAAATCACCTAAGTAAAATGAAATAATAGTTAGCAAAAATATAATGGGGGTTCAAAGTCCAAAATTGGGGTATTATATTTCCCCTCCCCTTAAGTTTTCACTGTCCTCGGTGTTAAACAGTTTGCAAAACAGAAAAATTACAACAAAAAAAAATTTAGTTTGTATCATGGTCTTGTTCGAATAAGAAAGGGTATGCTGTTTGCATTTCCCTTTCCATTTCCCAGGTAGCCTCTTCAAGCTTGTAGTGCTCCCATTGCACTTTTACTTGAACGATGGTTCGATTCTGAAGTACCACCTCTTTCTGATCCAGTATGCATATAGGGTCTGTCTGGAAGTCTCCTTCTGATTCCACTTGAATCACATGCCAGTTCAAAATATGCTTAGGATCATATACATATTTCTTTATCAATGAAACATGAAACGCATCATGTACTTTAAAATTTGCCGGTAAAGCTAACTAATAAGCAACAGGTCCTACTCTAGCAAGTATTTTAAAGGACCACAAAATCTTGGTGCAAGTTTGGCAACCTTTCCCAAGATCAAATAAATTTTCTTTGCATTCACTCTTAGGAATACATGATTCCCAACTTCAAATTCTTTGTTTTCCCTATGCAGATCAACATAGCTTTTCTTCCTGTCATGGGCAGTTTTTAAGTTTGCTCTAACATTCTGCACAATGTTTTATAGTTCAGCTAGCATTTCAGGACCCATCACTATCTGGTTTACTGGATCATCCCATGTCATGGGGGTCTTACACTTCCTTCCATACAACACTTCAAATGGACTCAATCCCGCAGAAGTTTGATAATCGTTATTGTAGGAAAATTCAACTAAGTGTACGTAGTTTCCCCATTGTTTTGGGTTTTCCATGACATAAAGACAAAGCATGTCTTCAAGGATCTGGTTCACCCTCTCATTCTTCCCATCTATTTGTGGATGGTAGGTTGTACTAAAACTCAGTTTAATCTCCAAACCTGCAAACAAATCCCTCCAAAAGTGTGAGGTGAACTTGGTGTCCCGGTCGGATATAATTACCTTAGGAATTCTGTGAAGTCAAAAGACTTCTTTCATGAAAACCTCTGCAATTTTTATTGCCTTAAAAGTGGATTTAATAGGTATGAAGTGAGCTTCCTTTGTGTTAGCTTATCTACCACAACCATGATTTCATCATGTTGATTATTTTTTTTAGGCAATCCGGTGATAAAATCCATGGAAATGGTTTCCCACTTCCATTTTGGAACTGGTATGGACTGCAACAAACTAGCCAGATGTTGATGTTCTATTTTCACCCACTGACAGTCCATACATTTTGCAATGTATTCAGCAATTTCTTATTTCAGTCTTGGCCAATAATGTTGTTTTTTAACAATAGTCAACATTTTTTGGTAGCCAGGATGTCCAGAATACGGTCTCATGTGAAATTCATCCATGATCAATTGTTTTAATGCTGGATGATCCGGTATGTACAACATGTTTTTGAACAGCAACACTCCATCCTTGGACATGATGAAATATGTTTCTTGTTGGTCTGAATTTTCAACGAGATACTTTTGTCTCCGATTTAGATATTTCTGGTCTTTTTCAGTTGCTGTCCGAATATAGGATAATAAATCAGTCTGAAAACTGTTAACAAAAGTCATAGTTAGTAGATGCATGCGTCTACTAAGTGCGTCAGCAATTTTGTTTTCCTTGCCTTTGATATGTTGAATTTCAAAGTCAAACTCGCTTAAGAAAGCCAGCCACCTTGCTTGTCTTCCATTTAAGTTTGGCTGTTCGAAAAGATATTTCAGCCCAATGTGATCAATTTTCAAAACAAACCTTTTTCCAAGAAGGTAATGTCGCCACATTCTTAAAGCATAAATGATGGTAGCCAGTTCTAAATCATGCATTGCATAATTTACTTCATGCGTCTTCAACTTTCTAGACTCATATCCTATTACATAACCGTCTTGCATTAGCACGCCTCCCAAACCATCCTTGCATGCATCCATGCATACCAAAAAATCACCATATCGATCAACCACTTTTAGAATAGGAACAGATGTGAGCAACTTTTTTAGCTTTACAAAACTTTCCTCACACTTGGTTGTCCAAAGGAACTTAACTTCCTTCCTCTGAAGAGAGGTAATGGGATGGGCCACTTTAGAAAATCCTTCAATGAACTTCTGGTAGTACCTCACCAATCCCATGAAAGAGCGGACATCGCTCACGTTTTGTGGAGTAGGCCAGCTCATTATGGCCTTAATCTTGTTGGGGTCCACCGCAATACCTTGTGCTGAAATAATGTGACCCAAGTATTGTATTTGGTCCTTGTAGAAGTCACACTTGGATAACTTTGCATAAAGTTGATTTTCTCTTAGAACTTGCAGCACCAACCTTAGGTGTTCCTCATGTTCTTTTTCTTTCTTTGAATAGATGAGTATATCATCAATGAACACTACAAAAAATTTATCAAAGTATTTGATGAAAACATTATTCATTAGGCACATAAACATGGCTGGTGCATTCGTCAAACCGAATGGCATAACCACAAACTCATAATGTCCATAACGAGTATTGAAAGTTGTTTTATGCACATCTTCTTCTTTAATTCTAATTTGGTGATAACTTGACCTTAGATCAATCTTTGAAAAGACAATAGCACCCCCAACCTGATCAAATAGATCATCTATCCTTGGCAAGGGATATCGATTTTTGAAGGTTACCTTGTTTAGTTGTCTATAATCAATGCACAGCCAAAAAGTGCCATCTTTCTTCCATACAAAAATCACTAGTGCTCCCCACAGGGATGCACTTGGACAGATATAACTTTTTTCCAACAGCTCCTGTAATCGTGCTTTCAGCTCAATCAATTCAGGTTTACTCATCTGATACAGTGCCTTAGAATTTGGTACGATTCCTGGGGACAGGTCAATAGTAAAATCCAGCTCTCGTCTAGAAGGTAACTCCGGAATCTCCTCGAGAAACACATCCTTAAATTCAGCTAGTACAGGATGTTTAGAGAAATCTGCACTTTCATTTTTCTGATTTTCTATCATGTGGACAGCATACAACTTGCACCCCTTTCGTGAATTTCTTTTTAATTGAAGAGCATAAATTTCCCTTAATTTCACTGCTCTCACGATCCCTTGGATCTTTTCGGGCTGTCCCACATCATTGTTAAATGTAACAGATTTTGATAGAAATCTATAACAGCTTTATGTTTTTCTACCCAATCCATTCCGATGAGCAAATCATAAGATCATAAAGGCAAAACATTCAAATTTGTGCTAGTGTAGGATTCATTTAACTTCATGGGGCACTGATTCACTACCTCAGAGACTTTCCTTTTCGTCCTGGTTTCCATTTGAACCAGCCAAGGATGCATGTACTTATTTTTACTAAGTTTGCATGACTAACACAGTTTTGGGTCTACATAAATTTTACATGCGCCAGAATCAATCAAGATAGACATGGGTGTCCCGAAAAGCATACCTTCAACCTCGATTACCAAATCCTAATGTTCAGCTTGACGGTCGTTGAATGCATTGTAGATTTTTGGGCTCCGTGCTATGTATTGAACTGTTGAATCCTCTTGTAGATTATGCACAGGTTTGTTTATGTCCTTTTTATGAGGACAATCATACCATCGATGATTTTCTCCGCAACCCCAGCATTTGAGTGGTGGCTTCAATGGTGATTGCTCTGGTTTTCTGGTGCCTTCTGTGTTGAACTTTTTGGTGGGCGGAACAAATTTGGTTTGTGGCTTGCTGCCCTAAAACTTGTTGCTAAAAGGTGATCTCATACTTTGGTTTCTAAAATGGTTGGGCTTATGACCCTTCTACCTACTTTCATATTTGGTATTCTTATTTTCGTTCCACCTTTCTGATACTTCAGCTCTGTTCTGTCCCTGTTCATAACACAGTCTAGCTTTTCTGAAAGCATCATCAAATGTCTTGGGATCATCAAACTCTACCTGATCCTTGTACCCAAATGGTAATTAATTCAGGAAACATTGAATTATGACCTTCTCATCCTGTATGTAAGGAACATAGTTGAGTAGTTCCAGAAACTTACTGATTAGATCCTCCATGGTTTGCTGCCCCAACTTGAGGTCGTAAAAGTCCTTTACCTTTTTATCAAAGCACCTTTCAGATAGGTACTTCTGCTTGAAGAATGTTTCAAAAATTTTCCACTTTACCTTTTTCTCGTTGATAGAGCGGGTCAGCTTGAGATCATCCCACCAAGCCGATGCCTTACCTTGTAGGTTAAAAACAACAATTCTAGCCTTTATGAGGCTGGAATAGTCAAACATGCGTAAGTACTTTTCCATGTCTCTCAACCACAGCTCTGCTTCTTCTCCAGTTTTAATTTCTCCGTTAAAAGTAGGAGGCTTGATTTTCCTTAATTCTGAATATAGATGATGTACTTTCCCAGTCTTATTTTTCTTCTTGGGGACTTACTCTTCAGAATATTCTCCCTGTGACTCTGTGTCACTGACGTCCATATTATAGCTTACTGAATTCCTTGGAGGTGTAGCTTTAAATTTTGAATTTCTTTTTGTGACTAATTTTTCTGCATGTTGCTCCCTCGGTGTTGGGAGGTGACTGTTTTCCTTCTTTGTTAACTGTTGCAGTAGAATAACATTGATTTCTCACTGTTCTTCAAATTTTTTAATGTTGTGTTCTTTAATGCTCATTAGCTCAACTTTTAGGCTTTTGACGGTTTCCAACATCTCACTGGATGTTGTTGCTCCCTGTGGAGAATTCTTGTTTCTCCCCTATCTGCTGGCCATTTATCCTTGCTGACTGGATGTTTCTACAACCAGCCTCCCTTCCTGTTCCACAACATGTTTTTCTGCCATTAATTATTTCTGTCACCGAGCTATCTAAGTGTGGCCAATCAGCTATTTGTTAGAAGTTAGAAACAACACTGTAATTAATGAAACAATGTATAGATAGTATGCTACAGGAAGTTTAAATATTATATTCCGAAATTTAAAAAAAAAAAAACACAGGAATCACGCAATGAGCTTAAGGTCCTAGTGTAGTGACCGTACTTTGATACCAATTTGTTATGTCTCCTCTTAACCAATTTTTTTTTTTGCACGGGTCTATATACCCTATAGTACTAATTATGAAATACACCATCATACGTGAACTTTACTGAAGTGCTATAATCTTGTAGACTATACGCACCCTTACGTCACAAGTGTTCTAAGATAGAGTTCGCTTGAACCAATGTGTGCGTTAGAGGTCTCGTCTGTCGACATGAAAGAACATACTCACCTCTAAACAAACGACAGTAACACCTGCTGTCCACATAACCAAGGGTATAAGTAATTTATTCATGGCTTTAATAAATGCACTCACACTTATATAAAGATGTTGTACATGAGACTGTACTCAAACCATCTTTATCCTAGGTCCTGGTTCTTTTTAGGCTCATTGCACATATATATATTCCATAACTATATACGTATGCCTAACTATATATTAATTTTATCAATTAACATCATACACATAGCTTGCGAGACCTTCATAGCTTAACTAGCCATTATATTAATTTTGAAGGACTATAGAATAAAGTGGGAAAAGGCCCTATATTAATACATATCCCATATGTATTAATATTATAGGTACATTATATAATAAAAACAATAACATAAGATATTAATTCAATCCTTATGTAAATATTAAGTTCATGAACCAAACAAACTCCACTCAATATAAACAAGGTTAAATGTATTAATACCTATATATAAATATATGGTTATATATTTATATATCTAATATATGAGCTTTCAACTTAAGGCTTGCATAGCCCATACACCAACATACAAATGAAGGCTAGGTTATATCACATACGTATATTATGTAGTGCGCCTTTATAACTATGGCTTAAGTTATACGTATATATCAGATGATCTATTTATTCAAAACACTGTAGATCTGAAAATTAGTATTTATAGGGTTTTCTGCAATAAACTCTAACATCAAAGAGTTAAGAGAATATATGAGGGCTAGTCATGTAAACCTCACGGTTTACATGGCTTCCCTATTCATAGCATAATGATAAAAGATATAGAAGCTATGTTCAAAGTGGAATAAGTCTAATACCAATATATGCAGTTATAACTAGGCTCCATAAAACCCTAGGTTAGTATATGGCTCATAATGCCTTGTATAAACTGCTGCAGACATATAAAAATCATAGGGATTCAAATGTTGTAAACCTACTGTAACAGAATGTGAGTATCCTCACATTAATCCCCACATATAAATATTCTAGATCTATAAGTCTAAATCATGAGATAAAACTTATTACAGAGATCTAGCATTCTAGCTGAGATTTGTGCACAGTATAATCAGTAAGACATTCTACATCTGGTCAGATGTAATAAATAGGTCATTTAACTGTAAATTAGAGATATTCAGAAACACATGCAAATACTGCTTCATAAACTATTATCCTACAACTACAACATATAGATACTTATCTAAAACCTATTGACCAGTGGAACCAAGCACAAACCTCCCAGCCTTTGACCAGTAAGTTCTCCTTGCTCTTAGGTCACCCCCGAGCTGAGTTCACAGTTCCCCAAGTAGAGTATAGATTTTAAGTTACCCTTAACTTTTTATTCCCCAAGTTAATCAAGATATTTTAGAGGCGGCAGGAAACCCAACACCCAACTCAATACTCCTGATCTCCAGGATGCTCCAGGGGCTTTTAAGCATTAGCCATTAAAAGAATCAATAAATCATAGCCTATTCAGGTAAATGTAGTACTCCTACAGCTTGAGGTAGTTCTCCTACCTGCACACAATTAAGTGGCCAAGCTCATACCAAGCGGAATGATTCCTCTAAAACTGGGTCAGTTTGGTCCTCCCAAATCTTCCCTCAATCACTTGGCTTTAGGACCAATTTGGTTCTCCCACATCTCTCCTTCCTCACCAATCTTCATTTGTTTCAGGGTTTTGTTTTTCCCCAGCACCCATTTCTCTTGTGTATTCAGCTCTTGAGAATGTGAATAGTGATAATGATGAATGAATGAGTGTTTCAATGAATTTCACTTTTTATTCACGTAGATGAAAATTCTTCATTTGATGAATTCTTTTAATTAATTAGTTTCTCAAATCTCTTCTTTAGGGTTTTCCATTTCTCTCCAATAATAATTTATTATTATTATTATTATGTGTCATTTTCCCTCCAACCCTTAGGGGACTATGAATCCCATCTCATTAATGTGCTGGTCCACATGGTCAATAGAAATCAATTTATCAGATTTCTGAAATCACCTAAGTAAAATGAAATAATACTTAACATGATTATAAGAGGGGTTCAAAGTCCAAAATTGGGGTATTACAATATAGGCCTTGGATCTAGATAAGGTAGATCTGTCAATACTAGTGAGTGGCACTGCCATTAGTTGGTCACCAAGCAAGGTTAGCATTTTGCAGTCATTCCTTGGATAAATTAAAATAAAAACCCCAGAGTGTATATAAAGGACATGAGGTCTTATTACAAGCCATCTTGACCATGATCATAAAATCCTGTGGAGTGACATTATTGATATCTCGTCACCAAGCCAGGATGATGCCCTTTCCCAAAGGCAGGGGGTCTCATTATGAGTCAGGCTGATCACGTTCTACAGGTTTTTGTGAATGGAATTGCCAACATATGGCCACGAAATCAAGGAAATGTTCTCTAATATTCATTTGGGAAACATAAATATAATATTAAGTATCTGGATAAATCTTGTAAGTGAATGGGATAAAAACAACTTTGTGGATGCAACCCTGTCGGGGATATGGATTCCTGCTGGCAACAGAGGCAATGCCTGTGATATTGGGATTTTATCTTTAGTTGTCATTACCACTATTTTATCCATTTTCTAACCTTGCTTATTCTTACCAAAGTTGGTTCGCTGTAGTCTCCTTATTATTTCATTGTGCTATTTTGGTTATGAAACATATGCTTTCCTTTACTTGATCATTTTTTTATTTTTTATTTTTATCGATCGTCTTGCAAATATTTAATAGGAGGCCTTTGGATTTATGATATTTAAGATACTTATTGTTGACTTGAATAAGTGATGCTTACTAAAATCTTGACGTAAGGATCAGGTTTTCATGATGAAACTTAGAAAACTAGTCTTCCCTAGTGAGCCGCCATTTGTTGTAGCCACGAGAGATCCCATCTAATCTAGGTAAGATGGGAGCCCCAATTTCAATTTAATTTGCAAGTTAGCTATTTGATTTCTTTTGATTCTCCAATATTGTTCATGACTTGTTCAAATTCAGCTTAATCATGCTTTTGTAGACCCTAATCTTAAGAAAAGCAAGTTTTACCGAATTAATCAAGGTATTAATCCTCTTTAAGAAAAACACGAAAGTCGGAAGTCGAGGAAAATTTTAGCAACATTGGTTAAAGACTCCCGACTTCTGACTTTCTCTCTCTAGTATTGGCGGAAGTCGGAATTCGGGATGCATTTTCCTTCAGATAAGTTTACGTCCCCTACTCCCGACCCACAACCTTTCAAAGTCAACACAATTGCAGAAGTCATAAGTTGGGATGGTTAATCCATTTTAAAATTTCTAATCTCGACTCCTGACTCCCGACTGTTTCGTAGCCAAAATATCATAATTTGGAAGTGGATGAGATTTTATGTTCAATACGTAATTTCTCCCTGTTGGAGGGGCCTAGGTTGGCCTGTCGACTAGGCCCTCCACCCGACTATTGGAAGTATATGTCGACAAGTCACATCGACTAGCATAGCTCGGCTCAGTCAGTTAGACCGACAGATGGTTATGTAATGGTATTGAAAGATATATATATATATATATATATATAGGCTGTTGAGCCGATGTACTAGTTAGATTGGTTCTATGTTGTATTCTGCTCTTGCTGGTTAATACAAAGGCTTGTGCTTCTCTCTATTTTCTCGTCTATTGTATCTGTATCATTGTGCATGCATGCTTATAATATATAATGTATCTCTAGTAACCTCGTGACCCTTGGGAATACAACATCTGGCTCCATTGCCGGTTGATTCATTAAGAAATAGCAGCATGACATATGATTTCAGAATCTACATAATTATGTGCGATGAAACAAGCTGACGATTATCCACGAAAGGGAACGATTCTTCTCCGAGACCCATGAGAAATTTGTAGAGTCCGTGCCGACTGCCTTGAAGAAGATTCTGGATGAAAAGACTAGTTGATGAAGCAAAGAGGAATTTGTTGTTGAATTTGATCAATAGAGGACGCATGAATCTGTCAGAGTGGTGCGAAAATATTGCGGACGACTTCTGTGAAGAGCAAGCAATTGAAGACCGCATCTCTGTAGATGAAGTGAGAAGAAAGTTCTTCACCGAACTAGCTGATCAATTTCTGTGTTCTCTACCAACCTTATTGTTCAAGTTTTTGATCGACAAAGGCATTGTGCATATTGTCGAGACACGACCGTTGCTGCTCCCGCCCCTTCCAAAATCTAATTGGAAGGAGAAAGAATGATAGTGGGAAAGATTTGTAAAGGAGCATGAATGGGATCTCTTTTTGAACAAATGACAGTCTATACTTCCCCAGTGATATAGAAAACTTTGGGCCACCATTGGGGGGGTGGTGAAACAAGTTCTGATGTACTGAGTTTGATGAAAAACAACATATGACAAGGCGACATGACCAGTAGTGGGCGTAAATCCAATAAAGAAAGACTAATGAGTCATAAAAGCACTCCGGATATCCAGAAAATTGAAAGAGAAAAAAAGAGACAGTGGTGTGAAGAGATGACTGAGCAGGCAATTGTGCTCCAGAGGATGCGAGGATCAAGTGTCGCGGCAGATGCAAAAGAAAATCTGCCAAAGTCAAGTCAATCCCACGATGATTGGGGCGTCGAAGAAGACCTGTCGCCAATGGATGAAGACTTGTGGATAGAGCATGGTAGAGCTCTCCAAGTTCAAATACCTAAAATGGTAACACCTCCTTCTCCATTTCATTTAACACAAAGTGTCCGGGTGCAATAAATTGTCGAGGAAAACCTTGATCTCCATGTTGGTCAGTAGGGAGTATGGAGTCATTAAGTGAAGAAGGAGATGATATCAATAGATTATTGATCATCGGCCAGAGGAAGGAAATTGGGTGTCCTTTCAAACCGAATTTTCGAATAGAAGCTTTCATCTAGTGTACTCAGAACATGAAGAAGCACCCCCCTTCCAATACCAAATTTGAGTGACTCTTCGAGTACGTCGGAGAATCTGAGGTTTAGCAAAATCCCGTTCGAACGAAAATTTAATTGGATTTCGACAGAAGTACTAGAAGAAGACAGACCCGGCGAAACAGAAGAAGTTACAGATACTAGTTCTAAAGACATAGAACCTAGTCCTGATAGATAGCTAGTTCAAGCTAAAGAAGCACCAAGTTCTGGTTGCGTAAATAATCCACCCAGACCACCATCTATTTCTCAAAGCAATACACCAGCAGACATGTCGCATTCAACAACTCACCTTCCATTCTATGAGGGCGATGAAGATTCGTTACAACATTGGTTTGTGTGCGAATCAATATCGATGACGAATCAACTCACTAGTGAAGAATGGAAGATGGCTCAGTTTGTTTGTTCGCTGAGAAAACGTGCACTGACATGGTACATGGGATATATTGCAAAGACATCGAATGAAACCAAAGCACAAATTAAACAAAGTTTTCTGGCCTTTTTCATGATAGAAGATGCAACATATCTGGCAGCTGAGCGATTGAAGACAACAGTCCAGAAATCGACAGAAAGTGTCAAGGAGTATGATAAGAGGTTCAAAGACCTCCTAAGCAAAATGGACTATGAGATCGAAGAAAAGTTATTAATTAAATGGTTTATTTCCGGTCTCATAAGTAAAATCAAAATACATGTACATCGACAAAGTGTCAATACTTATGCAGAAGCATTAAAGGCAACACTCGAGATTGAAATGGACGACAAATACCCTCTAGTCTCCATGGACGGACATGTCAGCGAATGCCTTGAGAGTATGGAGAAAGCTATCCGAAGTATGACTTTGAAAGGGCCAAAACTATGGTGTACTACATGTCGAACTGTAGGACATACTAAAGCCTCTTGTTGAATTGAGGATCGGCGACAAGAAGTTAAACTTATTCAAACCAGATGCTTCTGCGATCTGTGCAAAGAATATGACTCGCATACCATAAATGATTGTCCATACAATCTGAAAAATAAGAAAGTAAAATGGTGTCAAATATGCGAAGTCAGTACCCATTAGATTGAAGAATGTCATTTGAATTTGAAAAATCGACAAAACTACTATGCAGTATATCAGACAAACTCTGTCAAGCAGCATCATGACAGAAACAAAGGAAATGGCGGGTTTGAAAGAAATAATGGAAGAAATAACCGGTACAATCAGAATAGGAATGACAGATACCCGAGGTATAATGACCGTAGATATGATCGACGGTATGATGGCTACAACAGGTGCGGAGGACACCAGAGTCGTGGTCGTGGCGGTGGTTGTCACGGTGTTCGACCTAATCGACCTGGTTTATGTTTCACATGTCTTAGCGAGGATCATTGACATGCAGAATGCCCTTATAAGGAAAGAACTGATCTTAAATTTGTACAAAGTGTGGGGTAGGTGATCAGTCTTTAGAGGATTTTCCTACCATGATTGAGAAAATAAATAATAAAAATAATGTTCATGTCTTATCTTGTGTATCCAAAAATGATGTGCTTCGTACTAAAAACTTGCAAATTGTAACTAGGAAAGGTACCCACATTGGTCAAGATAAGCCACGGATAAGTAAAATTGTAAACAAAGAGGATTATCCAAATCCTATGAAACAAAAATCTGTGTACAAAAATGCATCCGACATATTTTGTGAATTGGCAGCCCATGAAGATATTGAAGAAAAACGACAAGAAGTTCTCAATGAATTGTTTAGATTAATTTCAAATGATGAAGCTGTAGGAAAATTGATTGACCTGTTGCACAAATTTAAATATAAAGATGTCAAGCAAAGACAAACCAAAAAAAATTTCCGACTAATTTATAAAGAGAAAAATGATTCTAACCCATTGGTCAACCTTGACATAAATGGATATCATGTATGAAAATTCGTACTAGACTTTGGTTCCCAAGTGAATATCATGACTCGTGATACTTGGGACCAACTCGATTGACCACAATTGCAGGAATCAGGCATTTATCTGAAGCTCGTATATTAAGGATTAATTGAGTCGATTGGAGTATGGAAAGGAGTCGAAACTTCCATCAAGGTCATCTTGACAAAAGTCGATTTTGAAATTATTAATCCCAAAGATGATGCAAGTTCTTTCCCAGCCTTGGTCGGTTGACCTTGGGGGTGAAAGATGAAGGCTTCAATTTCCCTAGACAAAAGTCGCATCAAGTTGAAAGGAAACGAGCAGAAGGTTATTGTACCAATCTTCCCATCTCAAGGAGAACCATGGTAAGAACCTACAGAAGTAGATAATAATATTCAACAACTTTATAGAATATACAATAATGAAGATTGCATTGAACCAAATCCCCAAGGAGAACTTCACCTTCGAGATCCTATTTCACTTGGATATAATTCTGATGCAGAGCTCTACGACTGGAATATAGAGAACTATGATTTGCATGTGAAAGAATGTTGGACGGTGGAAGCCATCTCAAAGAAGCAAATGAAGAATTGTCTCTCAATATCATATACACCAAATATATTTGAGCGGAAAATGTGAGCATATCCGACTCTTGTTCCAGATAGAAATTCACAAAAAATGTCACCCAACATTGAGGTACAAGGAACGTGATTCTCCGATTGTACATGTCAAATAAGTATCCAAAGATGTCGGAGAGCAAGGCCGACTACAAAGTCTGGTTGAGATATTTACTGGTCAAGCTACGAGCTGGTGGGACACCCATCAGTCGAAACTCCAAACATGGAATACCGCATCGACATTTTTTGTGGAAAGGTTTGGAGGAAAGAAGCTGATGACTCAGGCCAACATCCCTATGTTTACACAGGGAAAAAATATTGAAGTCCACATCGGCTGTTGTGAAAGAGAATGGAGAAAATTGGGCTATAAAGATGAAAGGGCATGGCCTCATCTCTTCCCTAGAGCACTTGATGATTTAACTAATAAATGGTATAAAATAGAAGAGGTGAGAGGGGAAACTTTCACTTGGAAAGACTTGAAAGAAAACTTCGTCAAGGATTTCCAGTTTTCTCCAAAGGAGGAGAAGTTGGTCAAAGCAAGTAAAACTATCAAAGAATTTCTGCAGCTATTAGACAATTTAGTACTTGAAGAAAAGCAGTAGATTACTCGCCAACCTACTACCTGCTATAGCATAACGTCAACAAAAATCCAGCATTTGACAAGATTAACCCTAGAAACGGAGAAATTAGTCAGGAAGAGTTTTCAATGGAGACAGGATCACCCCAACATGTCGAACCATGTAAAAATAATCTTTAGCACAGAGATTGTTGAGAAGGACGAACCCAAAAGATTGTCATAAAAGACTTTCCACTAGCATTCATGCAAATTAAAGAAGGTGAAAGACCTATCAGTGTGTTGATGCCTCGGATATCGTAGCATCAATCAGAAAGGGATTCTCCCCGAGAGACGGTCCCAATTAGACTATCTCCCATTTGGTGTAGGGAATCCGTCCGGTTAGCGGTTCCGACAACCGTGGTTTTGGACTTTAAATCCGATTTTACCGGTTATGGCCCGATCCACCTTTCTTTTGGGTTTTTTGTGTCTTTTATATGAGATGCAAGTGCCTAAATTATACTTAATCTAAATGCAATTAAAACAGATCTAAGCTTAAAACTGGAACAAATCTATCTATCCCTGCAGGGAACACGCTAAAGGGAAGAGCAATCTGCTGTAACAAGAAGCGTAAGGAAAGAACAGATAGCTGTTAATTTCAGAAGCAAAGCTACAGCAAGATACAGATTTCTAAAAGATAGCTTCTAGTTTATCATGGAATGTATTCGTTGCTCATAAAATAGAGGAAAGCGGAAGAATAAAGAAACAGATCTAAAAATGGAATTTAACGAACGCATCTATTGCTCATAAACAAAAAGAAAGCAAAAAAATTTTTATTTAATCTACGTAACCAGAATAAAGAAACAGATCTAGATGCAACGAAACTGGAATTAAACTAAAAGATCCCTGCAAGGAGCAATTTAAATGCATGAACAATGAGCCATACGAATTATCCTGAAGAAAGAACAGCTAGCCATTCGATCTAGAAGAGAAATCTACAGCAATGATAAAAGCATCAGCAGGTAGCTCCTGATTTAATATGAAACGCATTCATTGTCCATGAAAATGGGAAAAATTCGTATGCACAGTAAGGAGTAAAAATCATTGATACAAAGAAGTAGTTCAGATGATAAGAATGATCTCACAATACAGAACTGCAGTCATTAGAATAGTCCAATATACAGCAATCCAACATTCCATGCAAAACGTCCATCTCCCGTGGCTTCTATTAGAAAATTCAATTTACAGAGCCGATACAAGATAGCTCATATCGTTTGCCAAAATTTTCATTCCCTGCAAAAAGTCCTCCTCTAATCTTCCCTAGATGCTATTTATAGCTACAATTTTGCCCTTTGGGCTGACACCTAGCACGTTCCACCTGTCATTTATAGGGATTTCTACTATAATCGATCCCCAAAAATGGCCACTTCCTTTACAAAATATTGTGACAAAAATAGGGACAGCTGTCCCACGGCTTATGCCTTACATATTTAAAATGTACATAACAGAAAATCTGCTAACACCAAAGTTTTCCCTGCTGGGCACGTGTCCGGCTGAAGAGCAAAATTCAGCTGAATTCAGTTTGCTTCATTCCTGTGCGTGAGCTTCCGATGGCAAAGGGTCGCCCAAATTGATTGTCACTGGTGCTGCCTGGGGAGATGTCCTCGAATCCCCTGCTGATGCTGCTCCTAATTGGGAAAGGGGCATTGGACTGGCCAGACTTTCTGCCATTGCTGGGGAAGAGGCTGCTGGGAGAGAGGCTGCTGGTTCTACTGATGTTCCCGCTGCTGCTGTAGCTTTCCTGTCCTCCTCTGCTATGTAGCTGTGCCACACACCTGTGTCCCTTATGATTATGTTTGCTGCAGCAGGAAACAGGATTTTCTGAGAAGTCACATTCTTCCCGAGCTCTGCTTTAATGCTTTGTACCTCTGCTTCAGCAACTTGATGCGCTTCCTTCAGCAGATGGTTGTGAAGCGTTGATGAACCGATGTAATGTTGGAGATCATCCATGGCCAAGACATCAATCCTTTTCACATACTCCATCTGGACGCCTAGCTCTTCTTTCAGTTGAGACAGCCGCTGTTCTTTTTCCGGGAAGTCTTCTAGGGTCTGAGGGAAACTCAATGTGCAGCTGTCGTGGACTCCTTTGAGCTTTTGGTACAGGTTGTTGATTCTATCTGTTGTCCTCTGCACACTGGCCATCAGCTTATTGGCACAATTCCTGCCAAACTCCAACAAGGCTATATCTTCATTAAAATCTTCCACGGCCTTAAAAGGTAGACGTGGGGGGAAACCTCCTTTCCCTTCTCTCCATGCCATCTGACTTATGACGTTTGCCTTGACACGGGTATTCTTAGCTTTGAGCCTGTGGGCTTCCGTATTAACCTCTTTTAGCCTAACCACCATGGCCTTGAGTTTGCATACCTCATCAGTGATTAGCTTTTGGGAGCCATATACTTGCTGCAGGATATTGCATGACAGCTCGTGGAAGGGGGATAGGTCTATGGTCCTGCTCTCTGCCTGCTCTAAACGCTCAGCTAACGTTTGCTTGTCTGCTTTTAGCAGAGATGCCTTTTCCTCTGCACCGTTCTTCTCTGCTTCCACAATCATCATTTGAAGTGCTAGCTGGTCCTTCTCCTCCTCCAGCTGGCTGTACTTGCTTGACAGCTCCTTATGTTCAGCGTACAAGCAGTTATACTGGTTTACTACCAGATCTCTTTGGGCTTGCTCATTAGCTACATTTTGTTGCAGCGTGCGTGCTCTTTTCTTTGTCAATATATTTTGTTTAACTATAACCCCTACATTGGCAAATGATGCCTGTGCTGTTGCTATAACTGCGGATGCCATGGCGATGGGGTCTGCATCTGTGTTCTGCATGACAGCGACCTCTCGGTGAGTAACGATGTCATCATGGAAGGGGCTTTTAATCCTCTCTTCTGATTTGAGGACCATTGCTTTTCTTTTCTTATCATAGACAAACTCATTCCATTTGGACACCGTACGCTTCCCAGATGGAGTGTACGGGACAATTGGTCGGTTGATGATGTCTATGTCTTCTTCCATGGGTGGGGTCCGGACTTCCTGAGCAGGGTCTACTCCTTCCTTTTGGGTACCAGAGACACCTGCTTGAGAGGTGTCTATCTCCATGTCTTGGACACCGGACCCACCTATCTCGGTATCTTCTCTGATCTTCAATTCTTCCTCCGTCTTCCTCCTTGCTTCAGCTTGTTCGGTCTCTGCTTCTTTCTGCTTTTGGGCTTCTTCAGCTTCTTTCCGCAGTCTTTGATTTTCAGCTTCTTGCTGTTTTCTTGCTTCCTCGGCTTCCTGCTGTAACCTCGCCTCTTCTCTTAATCTGAGCTCTTCCTGAGCTCGGGCATCTTCAGCTTCTTTCTCCTTTTGCTGGATGGTTTTCTGGGCCTTGGTTGAGCTAGAGCTTGCTCCAGCACCTTGGCGACAGATCCGCAACTCAACCATGTTGCAGATACCTCTGAATGTTTCCTCCTCGGCATCAGGGTAGTGGGAGTATTCGAAGTAAGCATAGTTCCCCTTGCAATGCTCGGCCACTTTACCCTTTCTGTCGTTCCTGTGGAAGATGACCTCACCGAAGTGGAAGGCCTTCAGCTCTTGGATAAACTCATTGGCCGAGGCGACTCCTGAAAACTTGTAAGCGCCGATGCAGAAAGGTAGAGGGGGAAAGGAAGCCTTGTGTTGCTTGTGGAGGAATGCTCCAACCCCATCTAAGAATAGTTGTCTTACTGCTTCCTTGAGCACCACATAGTCTGTGGCATACTGCGGCAATATGTATGGGGGCTTAGTCCCTCCAAACATTCTCAGGTAGGTACCTTGTTCCGAAAAGTAAAAGTCCCCGTACTCCTCAAGGACTTCCAAAGCATTTTCTGACAGACAATTTGGTTCTTCCTTGAAGATTTTCTCATATAGGGGCATGATGAACCCCTCACAGATGAGTTTGTAGCTGGGCTTGTAATTCTGAGCCCACAACATCTTGAATGCGACGTAGACTGGGGCGGTGGCCCTATCCCATGTACACCCCAATTTGGGGAACTCTATCTTGGCCAAGATACAATCTATCAGGTATGAAGACATGAAGAATTCATCCTTCTTCAAGGCCAGCCCGGGCTTAGCAGCACTTATCATTGAGGCCAGACTATCCGACAGGATAGTGGCCCAGTCAAACACTGTCCCCTGAAATGCCACATAGTGAATGATAGGGACCCACTGAATCTTGTATACTGTGCCATCGGGCATGCCGAAGATTCTGCACAGCATTAAAGCGATCAATCTGAAAGGGGCCCTTAGGTTCTGTACGTCATATTCATCATTTCCCTTCTTTCTCAAATGCTTCCCTCCCCTCAATAGCTTCTTGGCCATCTCGACGTTGTCCATTTGGCCCAACCATTCGTCAGTCAGAGCTTGTTGGACACGGGGAAATCTGTAGGCCGCCGCGACATACGCGGGTTGAAACGAGGCAATACCCACTTTCCCGCTGTCATTTATCACTCTCCCTTCAGCATCTGCATGTTGGAGTATGCACCCAATCACTTCAGCACAGGGGAATAGCTCAGGGAGGGTAGCGGCTCTAGTTATGGCTGAGGCTCTGATATTTTGATAGATCGGTGCCTCCTCCAGCAACATATCTGGGATCTCTTGGTCCCTGATCATTCTATATATGTCATCCCATCTGATTTCTGGAGGGACACCAGTGGTGCACTTGGTGTCCTGGAGCGAGGTTTCAATCTTGAGAGGGGCAGGCTTCTTTTCCGTCATCTTCGCCTTCTTCTTACCGGTTTTCGGCATCTTGATTTATCCCTAATAACATCCATATCAAAGTCATCATTTGAGCAACAGGCTGTAAGGTTTTAGAAGAGAGCAACATCGTTTTAATATCAATGAGATAAGTCAATGAAGCAAAATATTTAGGAAGCAAAACATTGTTTCAACACAAGACATAAATTGAACATTTGAAGCTCTTAAAAGACGAGTCTGGAATGCTTCTGAGGGGGTAAGCTATGTTGCGGAAGCCATTGGTTTTTTCGGACCAATAGGCGGTTTGCGGAAGCAATTGGCTTCCGGTTCCGCCTTGCGGAAGGAGATGTTTTTTGTTATAGCTGCGGTTGGAGAGGTTGATGGCGGGGAGACGCGGGTTGACTCGGTGAGGGCTTTGAATGCTATCGTCACGCGCGGCCACTCGCCGAGTCACTACGGGATACTTTAGTCCGAGCGAAGTTTCGGCGCCGGGGATATGCTGACGGGGAGTGCTAGGGCAGCCATGGCTTCAGGTTTCGGCTCGCGTGGCTTCAACGTTCACGGGTTTCGGCTCGCGTGTAGGGGCTGAGGCTTATTGAAGGGCCCAGGGTTTTAAGTCCAGAGTTTACGGCCGGGGACGTGGAAAGCCCATGGGGTTTTGACAAATTTTCCAAAAAGAGGTGTGCGGCCCGGGGGTAAAACGGACAAGGTTAACGGCCTGCACCAACCGCCTTTACTCAATAAAATAAGAAATGCCAATGTTTAAATCGATGCCTATGACGTTTTGTATGATGGCTATAACACTCAACTGTACCTGACGAGTAAAACATAGCCCTTTACGGGTGTTTTGCCCGTCAAAATCCTACTAGAACCCGTTGTTTTCCCACAAACGATAACCCAATGGTGAAATTCCAGGTTAGAATCCTACCTGGCACCGTGGGGATTGCTTGAGCGAGGTGGCCGCGAGCACGGATGGGCGAGGTGAGCTGGAGCGATTTGCATGGTATCGCACGTCGTTGTCCGATTCAAAAGAACAATGGTGTATTGGGTCGAGCCCCTTTATGTATTTTATAAAGAATGGGCACGTGCGAGCCTTTAATTTGGTAGGTGGCGTGGTGAAAATGAGGTTTAAATTCGCCGCGCGTAGCGGTCACGTCAAATGATCTCGGTTTTCGTGCAACCGTCATTCGCGGGGCCAGCTTGCGAATCGTATCCGCCGTTGCGGAAGGGTTCAATGAAAGCTTCCGACGTTTCGGGGCTTATTGCGGAAAGGAAACTCGAAGCCTTCCGCGAAATATCGCCGCGTAGTGGACGGGTAACGCCAAAGCTTCCGCCCTTTCGGAACGATATAGCGAATGCTCCCGGTGTTTTTCGGAAGACTATTGCGAAAGCTTCCGCGAACTAAAAAAATTCAAAGTCTCGTTGGTTTTCGGGAAGGTTTGGCGAAGGATCCCGCTAGTTTCGGAAGGCTTTTGGGAATGGCTTCCGCCGTTTCGGGAGCAAAACTTATACTCTTCCGCGTATTCACCCGGGGTCGTTTCGGAGTCCTTTGCCAAGCGGTTTAAGCGATTGGCTTCCGCCGTTTCGGGAGCAAAGGCTGAAGGCCTCCGCGACAGTTTCTTAAAAAATAATCTAAGTCCTTTTCATAGTTTCAGAAGGAGAACGTGAGTTCCTCCGCGGGACTTATGCGGATGGCTTCCGCCGTTTCGGAAGGGTTCCCTCGGTGACTTCCGCTGTTTCGGAACAGGATCTTGAATCGCTTCGCCGTTTCGGAGGGGGTTTCACCAATGGTTTCCGCCGCTTCAGAGCGTTTTTTACGAACTGCCCCCGCCATTTCGGGAAAAAAGTTCTAAGTGCTTTCCGGGAGACTAAGGCGAATGAGTCCCGCCATTTCGGGAGCAAATGATGAACGATTCCGCTGTTTTGGAAGCAATTTTTTTTAGCGGCTTCCGCTGTTTATGGCCAAAATCTGAGTTTACTTTCGGGGAGATATCATGGCGGCTTCCGCTGTTTCGGAAGGGTTCACTGAATTCCCCCGCCGTTGCGGAAGGGTTCACTGAATTCCCCCGCCGTTGCGGACGGTTGAAACAAAAAGTTCTCTAAGTCCCTTGTTCCCGCAGTTTTCTAATCGGAAGAAAATCTAAGTCCTTTTTCGGGAGATTTAACGTGAATGAATCCCGCAAATTTTGGAGCAAAACTGGAACCTTTCCGCGTTTGCGGAAGGCTTCAACGGAAGCTTCCGCCGTTTCGGGAACAAAACCTTAATGGCTTCCGCCGATTTTGACAAAGGAAATCTCAGTCCTTCTTTCGAAAAGGTTGGACGTTTGTCTTTGAAGTCCGGGAGATAGACCGAATTATCCCAGAACGTTGGGGAAAAGTCTGAGTTATCTTTGGCTCTTTGGGGAGAATCATGGAAGGATTGATGGCGAGATGTTCAGCAGGGAAATAAGATTTTATGTTGAAAACAGAGCTGACGGCTGGGATGGCTTCTCAAGCAAACTTTCTACAAAAAATACAGGAGGGGCCCCAACATGTACAAAATTTTGGGGAGGGGTGTTGCTGCAACAACAATGGCGAGTCGCTGGCGAACACAGATCTCTGAAAAAATACCCTACATGGTCCGGAACCTCATTAAAACATCCATCTCGGGTGCACTACTCAGCTGAGCATTTTATCCTCATGCGGGGAAAGGAGCACTTTTCCTGCTAGCCATTGGGGAAAGGGGAGCTTTGACCGAGGCATCTCCACCACTCTCAGAGGGCCAGCATATGAGGTTCATTTTAGGAGGGTCATCCCTCAAATGGTCACTACTGCCGGACTCCACAGGATTTGCAACACTTTCTCATGGACATTATTGTTCTTGTTCCTCATTCCCATGCTGCTGGCACCCTTTGGGATGCTTGTCCTTTGGACAGCTTAGCTGTTTGAGCCTTCCAGGGATATTTTCTTTTGGACAGATCTTTGATTTGGGCTCCTCAATCCATAATGTCCTTTTGTGTGAGTTAGAGGTTTTATTGATTTGATCAAACTTCACGGACGGAGAGGAGCCCATTTTGAGCTGGGCCTTTTGGACAGCCTTCTTGATTTTACATGTCTGTTTGCTTTTGTCTCAGCCATGCTTTAATTGAGGCGAGAATCCCTGGAAAACAGACTCTTGAATGTAGGCCATTTTGGCTTTTAAATCTGCAGCATGGAGTCATCTCAATACCCCATGTCCTCGAGAGGTGCCACTTTCCATGGGTCCAACTTAGGTAACCTTCTTGAGATGCCTTTAAAGTGCGAGAGTGGGTGGAGCCCAACGATAGTAGTGAAGATGGCCATGGGTCTCTGCTATTGAATAGGATTAGTGTGACTAGCAGGGTAAGCTTCCCCCCTTTTGAACATTTCAGCGAGAGAACAGCAGACCGGGTTTACCGAGCAAGGTTCCAGACTCATGTGTTGCGAGTTTTTCTTTGAGAGAGCTATCTTCAACGGGAAACTCAACAAAAGGGGCCTTCAGAAAACAAAGCTTATCGAAAAGTTCGAATAATTTAAGAAAGAAACAACATGGCCGAAAAAAAAAACAGCTAAAAGTGAAAGCGAAAAGACAACTTTATTTATGTACAGGAAGTCTCGAGGAGACTATGCGAAGTATTGTTTCAGAGCGAGGCCATTGAGAGGAAGGGCCACTTCTTCTCCCTCGAGATTTGTCAATTTATAAGTGGATGGGCCTAACTTTGCAGAAATTTGGTACGGGCCTACCCATAGATGTTGAAATTTCGTATGCATTCCTTTGCCTTCGTGATTATGGTCCCATTTCAGGACTAAATCCCCGACTTCAAAATCCCTCTTGCCGGATTTCCTCTTATCGAACCATCTTTTAACTATGTCCTGGTGTTGATGGAATCGATCTTTAGCTTTGTGTCGGGCCTCTTCCAGTTGAAGCAGGGTGTTGATCCTGGATCGTAAGGCTTGGCTACCAGAACCCCGAGAGGCTTGGGACAATTGCAAGGATGGCAGTAAGATGTTTGGGGGAAGTATGGCTTCCTTGCCATAGACGAGAGTGAAAGGGGAGACACCTAAAGAATTCTTCGGGGTTACTCTATCTGCCCATAAGGCGTTTGGGAGAGCTACATGCCAACTTCTCTGGTTTTCTATCACAGTTTTCTTGAGGATTCGAATCAGATTCTTGTTTGAGGATTCAGCTAATCCGTTTCCCTGAGGGTAGTAATTGGCTGAATAATGCAACTTAATTCCCCACTCATAAACAAATTCATTTATCTTGCAAGATGAAAAATAAGTAGCATTATCAAAAACAAGGGAAATTGGAACCCCAAACCTGGTTATGATGTTTTCTTTCAAGAAGCTGATAACTGCGTCTTCATTGATCTTGCGCAACGGGATGGCCTCCGTCCACCTGGTGAAGTAATCGGTAGCCGCCAGAATGTATCGGTGTTGCAATGAAGAATTTGGATTTATTTCTCCGATAACATCTATGCCCCATTGCTCAAAAGGTTCAAAGATGATGACCGGCTGCAATGGGCCTGCGGCCTTAGGTAACTTCCCAGCGCTTCTTTGACATACATCACAGTTCCGTGCATATGTGTGGGCATCTCGAAACAGAGTGGGCCAGTAATAACCAGCTCTCAGTATCTTGTGTGCCGTCGTCTCTCCTGAATAATGGCCACCGGCGGGGCCATCATGCAATTCTTTGACAACTTTGTTTGCATCCTCCTTTTCCAAACACCTAAGAAGGATTCCATCATAATTCTTTCTAAAAAGAATCCCATCAATGATTTGATAGGGTGCCGATTTCAAGCGGAGTGCCCTTCTTTGTTTAGAATTCCAGTGTTCGGGTAGATATCCTTGCTGCAAATAGTGCACTAGATCTCTATACCATGACTGGGGAGCTGTAAAGATATGGCACACCTCAACCGAATTTAGCTCAGCCTCATTTCTCCAATGGTGCTCTTCATCAGTCGAGTTTCCCGCCAGTAACTTGCATAGACCTTGTCCTTTGATGATTGTGGCCGGTTTAAATTCCAAATCATACTCCTGCAGATCTGTGACCCAGTTCCCTCTCCTTTCTCCCAATTCCATTTGAACGAAAAGGGATCTAACAGCTGGATGAGGAACTATGACTTTAGTTCTGTTCTTCAAAATGTATGGCCTAAACTGCTTGACTGCTTTGAAGACTGCGTAGGCATGCTTGTCGACTACGGGGTAATTCAGCTCAGCCCCTTGCAGACCAGTGCTCATAAACGAGATTGGGTATTCATCCCCCAACTCCACCTTTTGCGTGAGTACGGCCGCGAGAGAATCATCCGAAGCGAAGGTATACAAGATGAAATCTTTATCAAAATCTGGACTTCTTAAGGAAGGAGCTTTAGCTACAGCTGCCTTGATATCTCTAAATGCGTCCTTCTCCAAATCTGTCCACTTGAACTGGATGCTTTGTTTAACCATCTGTTGCAATGGCTTAACAATTTGTGCAAAATCCGGAACAAATCTGCGGACAAAATTGATGGTGCCCATGAAAGACTGCATAGATTTTTTGTTGTGAGGCATTGGGATCTTATTAATAGCCTGGACCCTTTCCTGGTCGATTGACACTCCCCCTTTGGAGATGATATGACCCAAGAGCTTACCTTCGGGTACAGCAAACACGCTCTTCTTGGGATTTAAGGAAATGCCATACTTCCGGCAACGATCAAAGATATGTCTCAGATGAACAACATGATCTTCCCTTTTCTTCGAAAAGACTGTCACATCATCCAAGTAGACAACAATGCATTGCCCACCCAATCCTCGGAAGGCAATATCCATCGCCCTTTGGAATGTAGCTCCTGCATTTATCAGACCAAATGGCATCCTTCTATAGGCGAAAGTTCCCCACTTAGTTCTGAAAGTGGTCTTGAGACGATCTTCCTCGGCTACTAACACTTGATTGTAGCCCGAGAAACCATCGAGGAGAGAAAACAATTCGGATCCTGACACCATTTGTAGGATTTGCTCCATTGAAGGCACGGGGTAGTTATCTTTATCCGAAGCTTTGTTTAAATTTCTGAAATCTACACACAGCCTAATCTCTCCTGATTTCTTCCTCACGGGAACCAAGTTTGCAACCCATTCGGAATGCCGAACTTTGAAGATTATCTTAGCGTCCAGGAGCTTCTTTAATTCCTTTTGGATCAGCGGTTCAAGAGTGGGATGCATCCTTCTTAACTGCTGCTGAAATGGCTTGACACCCGCTTTCATTGGTATAACATGCTGAATGATGTGGACGTCATATGTTTTCAGATCTTCATAGGTCCATGCAAAAACATCCTTGTACTGTTTAAACAACTTAATGAACCTATCTCTTTCTCCTGGTGAACAACATTTGCCAAGGTTGACAAATTTTGGTTCTGCCTCGGTACCCAAATTAACCAACTCATGTTGCATTGATGAGCTGTTAGTTTTGGTATTAGCTGGTCTTTTGAACTTATTTTGAAGATCAAAAAGCATTTCGAGGGACCTTACCCCCTTTGGCATGAAATTTCCTTTCTCGTCTTCTTTCTTCATCAAATCAGCATCATGTTCTTCCTCATCTATTGCAGCTCCTTGAAAACTGTCTTCGTTTGTCAGGAAGCTGATAATTTGCTCATCATCATCGAAGACTCTGAAGTTCGTGATGTTATCGGGAATGGAAGGCCTGAAAATCAATTCAATTGAGCATTTATTATTTGACGGCACCAATCTAGAAGCAGAGGTTGCTAACAAATCAGCAGCAGAATTTTGCAATCTGGGAATTGATTTTATATTGAAAGCGTCAAAATACATGATTAAATCCCATACCTCAGCCTGGTAACCTTTCAAGTGCGGTGAGAGACAATGAATGGTGTCCCTTACCTGTCTGACAACTATCTCGGAGTCACCAAAAACCTTCAGGTACTTAACATTTAAGCCAATGGCCTTCTTTAAACCATGTACCAAAGCTTCATATTCAGCGGTATTGTTAGTACAATCGAATTCTAGTCTACAAGACAAAAAATACTTGTTCTTCTTTGGATCCAATAGAACACAACCGGCTCCGGATCCTTCAAGAGTTTTAGAACCATCAAAGTATAATGTCCAAAAGGTATCTTTAGATTCAACTAAGTTAGTTTCTTTGGGGTCTATGTTAGCAACTAAATTGACTATGTTACAATCAACATCATCAGTCCGAGAGAAATGAAGGAGATCGGACTGTTTATCTGATTCATGGCAAAAGGTTTCAGATTGATAGTTACCCGGATCCATTTCTAAGAAGTAATTTCCCAGAACCGAGGAAGAGAAAGCTACAGCCTCATTTTTTTTTTCTAGCTGGGTTACGTTTTGTTTCATATGAGGTTCCCTAAGAATTTTAATCTGATTCTGCCTGTTCTGATAAGGCAGCCATAGATGAGACCAATCAGTAGCAAAGTAGCCACTCAACTTGGTAGACCAATCCCTACTCAAAATCAGCCCATAAGCTTCAGGAATATCGACCACCATTATGTCGATGAATTGACAAACTCTAGGGTCGGCTGATAGTCTAATTAGAACATCCTTCATCTCCCCTATGACCTTGACAGCAGTCCTGTCTAATTGTATGATTTGAGCTGGAGATGGTACGGGCTGCCCATTAATTTTCTTACAAATTGACAGTGGCATAACGTTTGAAGAAGCTCCAGAGTCTACCAGACAGTTATGAACATTGTGATTAAAAATTTCAAATGTCAACAAGAATGGCAATGTTTGGGATTTGGATTTCCCACCGATGCTGGCTTCGTTAATCTCAGGATTGTCTTGAGAATCTGTTAATGTAGTGCTGGGTTTTGGTTGTAAAACATGCAGCAATTTGTCTCCTTGATGGGGCAAGCTACACATGTCAAATATTGATATGTTCGCTTTGACCTTCTTGATATCTTCGATAATATCATACCCTATATCAGATTCATTCCCAATTCGACTTGGATGGTCTGTCTTGCTCGTTGTGACTCTAGGTGGCTGAACTGTGTTATCAGCACTTGGCTGTTTGGCCGCTGTTTGGTTTACTTTGGGCTGTGGTGGGATGATTGGTATATGCCTCCTAGGCGGATCTTTTGAGACTTTGGGCTGGTGAGGAGCTATGCTTGGCACGGGATCAGAAATAGGGCCTTTGCTACGAGTAGCAACATTTACAGTGGAGGGAGAACTATCTATGGAATCCTCTTTTGCTAATTCAGTCATAGGTAACCAATCCCATAGCACCATAGTGGTGTCCGGGGTTGGTTCCTCAATCTTAGGGCTCGCCTCCTCTGGAGAAATATCCTGGTCTGGGATCTGAGAATCTAACATTTGATTCATGACCAAGCTCATGGAATTGATCCATTGTGGGCAGCTCTTCTCCCAATGTGGTTCTTGGTGAAAGGTGCAGAAGTTTTCCATCCCAATTTCATTCAAGTTTAAAACAGGGGCAGTGTTCATTGGTGGATGAGACTGTTCCCCATCTTCCCTTCTTTTGTAGAAAGGCTTGAAAGGTTTCCTAGATGTGCTAGCAGCCTTGTCTTTCTCGAGATCTACAATTTTGTTAGATAATTTCTGCATCATTTTAACTACATTTTCCATGTCCGTAGAAGGCTCTTCTTTGCCTCTCGTGAGGAGCAAAGGTTTCTTGCTAGCTGCTGGTTTTGGTTCCATATCTAAGGCATGTTTAGCAATGCTATCAGCCTCTTCCTCTACCTTTCTAGCTTCCTCAAAATTCTCTATCAGAATAGTTTTCTTGGATCGTTTTACAAACATTGCGATTGGACCTTCAAGAGCTGTTGTGTAGTATTCGATCAGAGACTCCTCTGCGGGTTTGTTAGCCTCACTAAAGTTATTTAACAGCGTCGTGAATCTCTGGTTAAAGTCTTGAACCTTTTCCTTCTTCTCCATTCTCATGGATAAGAGTTCTTTCATAAGCGTGGCCACAGTCTTTTGGTTTCCGTATTTCTTAAGGAAGCACTTTTCGAATTCATCCCAACTAGAGATTGAGCTGGGTTGTAGGCTAAAGTACCATGAGGATACTTTAGGCTCGAATGTGTACGGAAACAACCTGCAGACTACGTCTTCATGTTGTACATTCAAAAGGTTCAGGGTGAGGTAAAAACTCTTGAGGTGATCTTCCGCCGAGATGGCTTTCCCTGGATCATACTTAGGCAAGACCTTTTCTGGTTTTTTAGGCAGATTATGGAATGGTCCAGCCAGGCTCAGCGCCCCCCTTGCTCTCCAAGCAGGTACAGCCATGTTTGGGTTTGGATGCGGAGACCCCGGAGGAGAATTGTAGGGTGAAACTTGCGAGGTACTTTTGGGAGTGGTAACTTCTTCAAGATTTTCTTGATCTGTCTTGTTAAGGGTGTCGGAGACTTCTTCCAAGGTCAGATTTACCAGTTATTCAAAACTTTGAACGAGAATTGAATCCCGGGTGTACTGTGGCTCCTTCCTAGGTGTAATTTTCTTAGGGAGGAATTTGACAGCGTTTAAACCACCTAGCTGTCTAACGTAGGATCTGGTATGCCTTCTCAAATCCTCGATTTCTGTAAACGGGACAGCGTATAAAGCTTCTTGAAGCTCAGGGTCAGAAATGAGGCATTCTTGGTCTGTTAATCCAAGATCTGGGCTGTCTGAAATGTTTCCTTTAAGCGGGATTTCAGTGTTATCGATGACCGCGGAAGATTTTCCTCTATCAGCCATGCACTTCAGGCCCTCCTTCTAGCGCCAAAAACTGTTGATGCCTCGGATATCGTAGCATCAATCAGAAAGGGATTCTCCCCGAGAGACGGTCCCAATTAGACTATCTCCCGTTTGGTGTAGGGAATCCGTCTGGTTAGCGGTTCCGGCAACCGTGGTTTTGGACTTTAAATCCGATTTTACCGGTTATGGCCCGATCCACCTTTCTTTTGGGTTTTTTGTGTCTTTTATATGAGATGCAAGTGCCTAAATTATACTTAATCTAAATGCAATTAAAACAGATCTAAGCTTAAAACTGGAACAAATCTATCTATCCCTGCAGGGAACACGCTAAAGGGAAGAGCAATCTGCTGTAACAAGAAGCGTAAGGAAAGAACAGATAGCTGTTAATTTCAGAAGCAAAGCTACAGCAAGATACAGATTTCTAAAAGATAGCTTCTAGTTTATCATGGAATGTATTCGTTGCTCATAAAACAGAGGAAAGCGGAAGAATAAAGAAACAGATCTAAAAATGGAATTTAACGAACGCATCTATTGCTCATAAACAAAAAGAAAACAAAAAAAAATTTATTTAATCTACGTAACCAGAATAAAGAAACAGATCTAGATGCAACGAAACTGGAATTAAACTAAAAGATCCCTGCAAGGAGCAATTTAAAGGCATGAACAATGATCCATACAAATTATCCTGAAGAAAGAACAGCTAGCCATTCGATCTAGAAGAGAAATCTACAGCAATGATAAAAGCATCAGCAGGTAGCTCCTGATTTAATATGAAACGCATTCATTGTCCATGAAAATGGGAAAAAATCGTATGCACAGTAAGGAGTAAAAATCATTAATACAAAGAAGTAGTTCGGATGATAAGAATGATCTCACAATACAGAACTGCAGTCATTAGAATAGTCCAATATACAGCAATCCAACATTCCATGCAAAACGTCCATCTCCCGTGGCTTCTATTAGAAAATTCAATTTACAGAGCCGATACAAGATAGCTCATATCGTTTGCCAAAATTTTCATTCCCTGCAAAAAGTCCTCCTCTAATCTTCCCTAGATGCTATTTATAGCTACAATTTTGCCCTTTGGGCTGACACCTAGCACGTTCCACCTGTCATTTACAGGGATTTCTACTATAATCGATCCCCAAAAATGGCCACTTCCTTTACAAAATATTGTGACAAAAATAGGGACAGCTGTCCCACGGCTTATGCCTTACATATTTAAAATGTACATAACAGAAAATCTGCTAACACCAAAGTTTTCCCTGCTGGGCACGTGTTCGGCTGAAGAGCGGAATTCAGCTGAATTCAGTTTGCTTCATTCCTGTGCGTGAGCTTCCGATGGCAAAGGGTCGCCCAAATTGATTGTCACTGGTGCTGCCTGGGGAGATGTCCTCGAATCCTCTGCTGATGCTGCTCCTAATTGGGAAAGGGGCATTGGACTGGCCAGACTTTCTGCCATTGCTGGGGAAGAGGCTGCTGGGAGAGAGGCTGCCGGTTCTACTGATGTTCCCGCTGCTGCTGTAGCTTTCCTGTCCTCCTCTGCTATGTAGCTGTGCCACACACCTGTGTCCCTTATGATTATGTTTGCTGCAGCAGGAAACAGGATTTTCTGAGAAGTCACATTCTTCCCGAGCTCTGCTTTAATGCTTTGTACCTCTGCTTCAGCAACTTGATGCACTTCCTTCAGCAGATGGTTGTGAAGCGTTGATGAACCGATGTAATGTTGGAGATCATCCATGGCCAAGACATCAATCCTTTTCACATACTCCATCTGGACGCCTAGCTCTTCTTTCAGTTGAGACAGCCGCTGTTCTTTTTCCGGGAAGTCTTCTAGGGTCTGAGGGAAACTCAATGTGCAGCTGTCGTGGACTCCTTTGAGCTTTTGGTATAGGTTGTTGATTCTATCTGTTGTCCTCTGCACACTGGCCATCAGCTTATTGGCACAGTTCCTGCCAAACTCCAACAAGGCTATATCTTCATTAAAATCTTCCATGGCCTTAAAAGGTAGATGTGGGGGGAAACCTCCTTTCCCTTCTCTCCATGCCATCTGACTTATGACGTTTTCCTTGACACGGGTATTCTTAGCTTTGAGCCTGTGGGCTTCCGTATTAACCTCTTTTAGCCTAACCACCATGGCCTTGAGTTTGCATACCTCATCAGTGATTAGCTTTTGGGAGCCATATACTTGCTGCAGGATATTGCATGACAGCTCGTGGAAGGGGGATAGGTCTATGGTCCTGCTCTCTGCCTGCTCTAAACGCTCAGCTAACGTTTGCTTGTCTGCTTTTAGCAGAGATGCCTTTTCCTCTGCACCGTTCTTCTCTGCTTCCACAATCATCATTTGAAGTGCTAGCTGGTCCTTCTCCTCCTCCAGCTGGCCGTACTTGATTGACAGCTCCTTATGTTCAGCGTACAAGCAGTTATACTGGTTTACTACCAGATCTCTTTGGGCTTGCTCATTAGCTACATTTTGTTGCAGCGTGCGTGCTCTTTTCTTTGTCAATATATTTTCTTTAACTATAATCCCTACATTGGCAAATGATGCCTGTGCTGTTGCTATAACTGCGGATGCCATGGCGATGGGGTCTGCATCTGTGTTCTGCATGACAGCGACCTCTCGGTGAGTAACGATGTCATCATGGAAGGGGCTTTTAATCCTCTCTTCTGATTTGAGGACCATTGCTTTTCTTTTCTTATCATAGACAAACTCATTCCATTTGGACACCGTACGCTTCCCAGATGGAGTGTACGGGACAATTGGTCGGTTGATGATGTCTATGTCTTCTTCCATGGGTGGGGTCCGGACTTCCTGAGCAGGGTCTACTCCTTCCTTTTGGGTACCAGAGACACCTGCTTGAGAGGTGTCTATCTCCATGTCTTGGACACCGGACCCACCTATCTCGGTATCTTCTCTGATCTTCAATTCTTCCTCCGCCTTCCTCCTTGCTTCAGCTTGTTCGGTCTCTGCTTCTTTCTACTTTTGGGCTTCTTCAGCTTCTTTCCGCAGTCTTTGATTTTCAGCTTCTTGCTGTTTTCCTCGGCTTCCTGCTGTAACCTCGCCTCTTCTCTTAATCTGAGCTCTTCCTGAGCTCGGGCATCTTCAGCTTCTTTCTCCTTTTGCTGGATGGTTTTCTGGGCCTTGGTTGAGCTAGAGCTTGCTCCAGCACCTTGGCGACAGATCCGCAGCTCAGCCATGTTGCAGATACCTCTGAATGTTTCCTCCTCGGCATCAGGGTAGTGGGAGTATTCGAAGTAAGCATAGTTCCCCTTGCAATGCTCGGCCACTTTACCCTTTCTGTCGTTCCTGTGGAAGATGACCTCACCGAAGTGGAAGGCCTTCAGCTCTTGGATAAACTCATTGGCCGAGGCGACTCCTGAAAACTTGTAAGCGCCGATGCAGAAAGGTAGAGGGGGAAAGGAAGCCTTGTGTTGCTTGTGGAGGAATGCTCCAACCCCATCCAAGAATATTTGTATTACTGCTTCCTTGAGCACCACATAGTCTGTGGCATACTGTGGCAATATGTATGGGGGCTTAGTCCCTCCAAACATTCTCAGGTAGGTACCTTGTTCCGAAAAGTAAAAGTCCCCGTACTCCTTAAGGACTTCCAAAGCATTTTCTGACAGACAATTTGGTTCTTCCTTGAAGATTTTCTCATATAGGGGCATGATGAACCCCTCATAGATGAGTTTGTAGCTGGGCTTGTAATTCTGAGCCCACAACATCTTGAATGCGACGTAGACTGGGGCGGTGGCCCTATCCCATGTACACCCCAATTTGGGGAACTCTATCCTGGCCAAGATACAATCTATCAGGTATGAAGACATGAAGAATTCAGCCTTCTTCAAGGCCAGCCCGGGCTTAGCAGCACTTATCATTGAGGCCAGACTATCCGACAGGATAGTGGCCTAGTCAAACACTGTCCCCTGAAATGCCACATAGTGAATGATAGGGACCCACTGAATCTTGTATACTGTGCCATCGGGCATGCCGAAGATTCTACACAGCATTAAAGCGATCAATCTAAAAGGGGCCCTTAGGTTCTGTACGTCATATTCATCATTTCCCTTCTTTCTCAAATGCTTCCCTCCCCTCAATAGCTTCTTGGCCATCTCGACGTTGTCCATTTGGCCCAACCATTCGTCAGTCAGAGCTTGTTGGACACGGGGAAATCTGTAGGCCGCTGCGACATACGCGGGTTGAAACGAGGCAATAGCCACTTTCCCGCTGTCATTTATCACTCTCCCTTCAGCATCTGCATGTTGGAGTATCCACCCAATCACTTCAGCACAGGGGAATAGCTTAGGGCGGGTAGCGGCTCTAGTTATGCCTGAGGCTCTGATATTTTGATAGATCGGTGCCTCCTCGAGCAACATATCTGGGATCTCTTGGTCCCTGATCATTCTATATATGTCATCCCATCTGATTTCTGGAGGGACACCAGTGGTGCACTTGGTGTCCTGGAGCGAGGTTTCAATCTTGAGAGGGGCAGGCTTCTTTTCCGTCATCTTCGCCTTCTTCTTACCGGTTTTCGGCATCTTGATTTATCCCTAATAACATCCATATCAAAGTCATCATTTGAGCAACAGGCTGTAAGGTTTTAGCAGAGAGCAACATCGTTTTAATATCAATGAGATAAGTCAATGAAGCAAAATATTTAGGAAGCAAAACATTATTTCAACACAAGACATAAATTGAACATTTGAAGCTCTTAAAAGACGAGTCTGGAATGCTTCTGAGGGGGTAAGCTATGTTGCGGAAGCCATTGGTTTTTTCGGACCGATAGGCGGTTTGCGGAAGCAATTGGCTTCCGGTTCCGCCTTGCGGAAGGAGATGTTTTTTGTTATAGATGCGGTTGGAGAGGTTGATGGCGGGGAGACGCGGGTTGACTCGGTGAGGGCTTTGAATGCTATCGTCACGCGTGGCCACTCGCCGAGTCACTACGGGA
Organism: Larix kaempferi; assembly: GCA_027924585.1. Lineage (NCBI taxonomy): Eukaryota > Viridiplantae > Streptophyta > Pinopsida > Pinales > Pinaceae > Larix > Larix kaempferi. The sequence goes on from BSBM01000546.1 coordinate 4,255,928, forward strand.
TACTTTAGTCCGAGCGAAGTTTCGGTACCGGGGATATGCTGACGGGGAGTGCTAGGGCAGCCATGGCTTCAGGTTTCGGCTCGCGTGGCTTCAACGTTCACGGGTTTCGGCTCGCGTGTAGGGGCTGAGGCTTATGGAAGGGCCCAGGGTTTTAAGTCCGGAGTTTACGGCCGGGGACGTGGAAAGCCCATGGGGTTTTGACAAATTTTCCAAAAAGAGGTGTGCGGCCCGGGGGTAAAACGGACAAGGTTAACGTCCTGCACCAACCGCCTTTACTCAATAAAATAAGAAATGCCAATGTTTAAATCGATGCCTATGACGTTTTGTATGATGGCTAAAACAATCAACTGTACCTGACGAGTAAAACATAGCCCTTTACGGGTGTTTTGCCCGTCAAAATCCTACTAGAACCCGTTGTTTTCCCACAAACGATAACCCAATGGCGAAATTCCAGGTTAGAATCCTACCTGGCACCGTGGGGATTGCTTGAGCGAGGTGGCCGCGAGCACGGATGGGCGAGGTGAGCTGGAGCGATTTGCACGGTATCGCACGTCGTTGGCCGATTCAAAAGAACAATGGTGTATTGGGTCGAGCCCCTTTACGGATTTTATAAAGAATGGGCACGTGCGAGCCTTTAATTTGGTAGGTGGCATGGTGAAAACGAGGCTTAAATTCGCCGCGCGTAGCGGTCACGTCAAACGATCTCGGTTTTCGTGCAACCGTCATTCGCGGGGCCAGCTTGCGAATCGTATCCGCCGTTGTGGAAGGGTTCAATGAAAGCTTCCGACGTTTCGGGGCTTATTGCGGAAAGGAAACTCGAAGCCTTCCGCGAAAGATCGCCGCGTAGCGGACGGGTAACGCCAAAGCTTCCGCCCTTTCGGAACGATATAGCGAATGCTCCCGGTGTTTTTCGGAAGACTATTGCGAAAGCTTCCGCGAACTAAAAAAATTCAAAGTCTCGTTGGTTTTCGGGAAGGTTTGGCGAAGGATCCCGCTAGTTTCGGAAGGCTTTTGGGAATGGCTTCCGCCGTTTCGGGAGCAAAACTTATACTCTTCCGCGTATTCACCCGGGGTCATTTCGGAGTCCTTTGCCGAGCGGTTTAAGCGATTGGCTTCCGCCGTTTCGGGAGCAAAGGCTGAAGGCCTCCGCGACAGTTTCTTAAAAAATAATCTAAGTCCTTTTCATAGTTTCAGAAGGAGAACGTGAGTTCCTCCGCGGGACTTATGCGGATGGCTTCCGCCGTTTCGGAAGGGTTCCCTCGGCGACTTCCGCTGTTTCAGAACAGGATCTTGAATCGCTTCGCCGTTTCGGGGGGGTTCACCAATGGTTTCCGCCGCTTCGGAGCGTTTTTTACGAACTGCCCCCGCCGTTTCGGGAAAAAAGTTCTAAGTGCTTTCCGGGAGACTAAGGCGAATGAGTCCCGCCATTTCGGGAGCAAATGATGAACGATTCCGCTGTTTCGGAAGCAATTTTTTTTAGCGGCTTCCGTTGTTTATGGCCAAAATCTGAGTTTACTTTCGGGGAGATATCACGGCGGCTTCCGCTGTTTCGGAAGGGTTCACTGAATTCCCCCGCCGTTGCGGAAGGGTTCACTGAATTCCCCCGCCGTTGCGGATGGTTGAAACAAAAAGTTCTCTAAGTCCCTTGTTCCCGAAGTTTTCTAATCGGAAGAAAATCTAAGTCCTTTTTCGGGAGATTTAACGTGAATGAATCCCGCAAATTTTGGAGCAAAACTGGAACCTTTCCGCGTTTGCGGAAGGCTTCAACGGAAGCTTCCGCCGTTTCGGGAACAAAACCTTAATGGCTTCCGCCGATTTTGACAAAGGAAATCTCAGTCCTTCTTTCGGAAAGGTTGGACGTTTGTCTTTGAAGTCCGGGAGATAGACCGAATTATCCCAGAACGTTGGGGAAAAGTCTGAGTTATCTTTGGCTCTTTGGGGAGAATCATGGAAGGATTGATGGCGAGATGTTCAGCAGGGAAATAAGATTTTATGTTGAAAACAGAGCTGACGGCTGGGATGGCTTCTCAAGCAAACTTTCTACAAAAAATACAGGAGGGGCCCCAACATGTACAAAATTTTGGGGAGGGGTGTTGCTGCAACAACACAGTGACAGTCATGCTTCAGAATGGATGGACACGAAGATTAAAACAAAATAAGTAGATATTTCAAACGACGACCGACCGAAAATGGAAAAAAATGGCGATTACTGGAATGAAGTACAAATGGCCGAAATCACCAGTCTCCTCAAGGAATTTCAAGATGTATTTGTTTGGGATTACAAAGAATTGAAAGGACTTGTGCAGGAGATGGGCGAGATGAAAATTGATATCAAGAAAGACGCCATACCATTCAAGAAAAGACCCTATAATCTTGCTCACAGGTACAAAGATATTGTTAAAAAGGAGATCGATAGCATGCTCGAAGCAGGAATTATATTTCCTATAAACCAGTCGGAGTGGGAAAGCACGATGGTTGTTCAGTAAAAGAGACAAGATCCAACACGACTAAGAATCTGGGTCAACTTGAGTTGAACAACATAACACTCACAGACCCATTTCCAACTCCTTTTGTAGATGAGATTATTAATGAAGTTGCAGGGCATGAGTGCTATTCTTTCATGGATGGATTTTCTGGGTACAACCAAGTACCTACTGCAAAAGAAGATAAAAAAAAGATGACATTCGTGTGCGAATCTGGGTCATTCACGTACAAATTCATTCCCTTTGGTCTGAAGAACGCACCAATGGTCTTTTCCCAGATTGTCATCAAGGCATTTCAAGAATATATCTACAAAACCATGGTTGTCTACTTTGACGACTGGACAATCTACACAATGCTAAGAGATCATTGCAAATGGATTCGATTGATGTTGGAACGTTGTCAGAAAATTCAGTTGTCGCTGAACATTAAAAAGTGCATTTTTATGACACCTATCAGCATATTGTTGGGCCATGTATTATGCAAACAGGGAATAAAGGTAGACTATGCCAAGATAAAAATTATTCTTTACCTAAAGCCTGTAGTCAATCCGAAGCAAGTGCAGATCCTGTTAGGTCACATGGGGTATTATAGGAAGTTTATCAGACATTACTCTGACATGACCTATCCTCTCGAAGAGTAGTTAAAAGAAGATCAAGATTACAGGTGGATGGAGGAATGCGATGCTTCATTCAATACTTTGAAGAGAAAAATGGTCGAAGCACCTATCTTCCGATTTCCAAACTGGTCGGTAAAATTTCATGTGCATATTGATGCGTCTGGAATAGCAGTCGACATTATTTTAACACAACCAGGAGAAGATGGAATGGATTATCCTAATGCATTCAGTAGTCGGAAGTTGAACAAGGATGAAAGAAATTACTCTACGACAGAAAGAGAAGCATTAGGTATGGTATTTGCACTACAGAAATACCGTCATTATTTATTGGCTAATCCCTTCGTATTTTATACAGATCATCAAGATTTAAAATACTTAGTCAATAAACCATTGCACCACGAGAGGTTGTGTCGTTGGCTTCTACTATTTCAGGGATTTGAATTCGAAGTAATTATCCGACCTGGAAAGGCTAATGTCAGGCCAGACCACCTGTTGAGAGTCGACACTGGAGAGGAGCCGACGGGAATTGAAGATGATTTGTCGGATGCACATTTGTTTCGTATTGAAGCAGTCCCTTCAAAACTTGTATAAATTGCACAATTTCTCGAGGATGGACAAGCTCTTGAAGGAATGACTGAGAAAAAGAGGAATATCCTTACTATGAAAGCAACACCTTACACTCTGATCAGTGGATTCCTCTATAAACTTGGCTTGGACGACATATTTCGTCGATGTGCACTTGAGGATGAACAACAGAATATACTTTCAAAAGATCATTTTGGACTGACAAGAGGACATTATCATGCAGACATAACAACAAGGAAGATTCTGCAATCTGGACTTTGGTGGCCGACAGTTCATAAATACCGTCGAGATTTTGTATCTAAGTGTGATAGATGTCAGCGTATGGGTTGATCACTACCCAAAATAGAAATTCCTTTGGTTCCAATTAATCCTAGCCAAATCTTTGAAATTTGGGTGATTGATTTTATTGGACCATTCCCAGTAATTGGCAGATGGACAGGTGCACGATATCTTATCACTGCTGTGGAATATGTGACCAAGTGGGCAGAAGCAGAACCAATCGAAACATGTTCGAGTGAAATCGCTACCAAATTTATCTATGAAAACATCATAACACGTTTCAAATGCCCCTTAACATTGATAAGCGACCAAGGTACACATTTTTTTTGTAAAACCATTGAAGCATTAACTAAGGAATTTGCAGTTGATCACAGAATAAGCACAGCATACCATCCTCAATCTAATGGTGCCGTAGAATCGTTCAATAAAACACTCACAAAAGGGTTGAGAAAAGTATGCAATATGGAGAAGGATGACTGGGATGACAAAGTACCTGCTAATCTTTGGGCATACATAACAACGTATAAAATAATGACAGGACAAACACCTTTTTCACTTGTCTATGGACAAGAAGCAGTCGTCCCATTGCATTTTTTACGACAAGCACCGACAATTGCAGCTATATTGCACCTTGATGTCGAAGATGCATGACAAGAACGACTATTACAACTATCGAAACTGGATGAAAGTCAATAGATGGAAATAGAACATCCACAAGTCCAGAAACAACAATAGAAAGCTTGGCATGACAGAAATATCAAACAGAAGAATCTATCAGTTGGAGACTTGGCACTACTCTATAATAGCTGTGTAAAAGGGAAACCAAAGAATTTGCATACATAATGGATGGGGCCCTATATTGTCGAAATGATAAATTCCAACGAATTAGTCTAACTGAAAACGTTACAAGGTAGTGTTTCAAGAAAGTAGTAAATGGTGCACGACTTAAATGGTACAAGTCGTGAATATTCTCTATGAAAAAAAAGAAAATGGTTAGAAATACTCGAATGAGAGAAAGTACTATAAGCAATCAAGCAAATAGCAAGGCATGTCAAAAAAAGAATGACGAGAGATTGGCAGAATAAGGATCGAAAAAGAAAAGAGAAAATCCCGACGCATAATTGTCGGTATTATAGACATCAACAAGAACGTCGACGAGTTGCTACGGAAAACCAGGCACGACAGAAATAATGGAGCACAAACCAACATAGCCCACCTAGAGAAGTTCGCCGACATGACACATCAAGCAAGGTGTCACGGCCTCATGATGGAAAAGAAGTAAAGGATAAAAGTAGTTGTGATGCCAAAAGTAATGTACCTGATAGGGCATCGATAGCCTGTCAGCTCAATTTAATACCTCTATCAAATCAACCAACAATACAAGCCTCTACACCCCGTTCACCCGTGCCGAACAGCTCCACCATAAATCCTGAGCTCAAGGATTGTTGGGCACTCTTTTGCCGAGAACTTGAACTCCAAGATACAGAGCTCCCTAACGTTGTTGAAGCAAATTTCATATTTTCAAATTCTGAATCCACCATGGCTCCAAGGAAAACCCTAATGGAAACCAAGGCCATTGCGAGAACGGTTAGAGAGCTGGAAAAAGAGAAATCACCTTTGGAAACGAGATGATAGATTATTCAGAATGCGAATGCTCTGGAAACAAGTTGGAAGAGAGCTTGGAAGGATATTGAAGGCTGGGGAAAGGAATCAGACGACCGCTGGAGGGAGGAAGCACAGGGGCTGTAGACCTATACAATTCTACATTACATGAAGGCACCCCTCTTGGAATGTTTTGGAGGACTCAAAGAAATTATTGCACGGTTCATTGTTAGACGTTATCATAATGGTAAGTTCTATTTTGATGTTCCAGTTGAAATTGATGGAGCACTTATCCATAGGATCATCAGTTTGTCACACAAAGGAGATGTTGTACCGACAAGTTCAAATGCGGACTTGGTCAATGAATTTGTAACTACCACTGCTGGAAATAACTCACGAGTCATAGCCATGAGCCAGATCAGATATGGCAATTACAAAACTGCTGCTAAAATTGTGTCGCATGCACTATCATGAACAAGAAGAGGAGCAGACTTGAAAACCGACATGCTAAAAGCTGTTAAAAATAGGGCTATCCGAGGCAAAGTTTACAAATGGGAAGACTTCTTGGCCGACATAATCAAACACACATGCTATAAGTGCCAAGAAGAAGGGACCAGCATTTGATATCCATCTGTAATTATATGGATTTCCATGATCCACATCTAGCCACGAGGAAATAAGGATTTTGCTCAAGAGTGAAATTTCCTTATGGAGAATTTCCGCTGCTTTGCACTAGGAACAAATCAACATGGACCAAGGACAGTTAAAATTTGGTTGGAAGCATGGTTTTTATATTTCAAAACAAAGGCGACAAGATGGAGAGTCCTTGAGAACATCTGACGGAGTTTACCTCTGCCAGCACACATCCAACTTTCTTTGGATCATACAGTGGTCTGGTATCTACAAGGAGCAGCAGGTAAAGCAATGCCCCTTGACTACTATCCATCAGTAGATGAAATTTTCAAAGGGTTAGGTTGACATTCAAATGAAATATTGGCAATTCCTCCTCAAGCAAGAAAATTCGACTTCATTAGTGTTGAGCCGTTGACAGATGCAGAAAAAGAAGAAGCATATGAAAGTCGGCTATATGTGAACACTTTCACTTATCAGCCTGAACGTGTACCTGACCCTAATGTATTGGCACTTACACTTACCCCACATGAAGATTCAACAAAATCCACGGAGCATTCAAACAATAATACAGAGTCCGACAATCTAGAGCATCTCTTAACGAATGAAAATATACAAAGGGTAGTAGGTGAACTACTTAGAGCACGACAAAACAAGATCGTACCGACATAAGGGAAGGGAAAAAGAAAAGTAACTTTTCAGGAGACTATGGAGGAAGATGAAATCGAGTTGTACGATAATGCCACTCAGATTCTAGAATACATAGCCAAGAATAAGTTTCCAATAGAGGAGTAGTTCAAGAAATTCGTAGAGACAGATAAGCGCAAGACACCCAGAATTCATGTCAAGAAACCAAATATTTTGGTCAAACCTCATGTTGACCTGATCATTACTACTACCCCTTCTTCCCCGACCTTAGTAGAAGAAGAAAATACCGCTTTAGTATTACCTACCCCTGTTAATCCAACAGATGTTGTTCTGAGTCAGTTCATCGCCAACCTTCCAATGCTATGTCCCAACTAGCGTGAAATGGTCACTCAACAACCAATATTTACAGCCATACCAACCGTTTCTCTTAACCTGGCTCCCCCCGACACTAGTGGAATGAACACTTTACCTTTACCATCTACAGTAGCAGAAGTGGTCGGTCACAAAAATACCCATCATATAAGAAACCCCGACCCATTAGGTCTGATCTATTCACATGAAACATCTATTTTTACCCCTCTTCCAGTCACATCATTGTAACAACAATTGAGTCCACTTCAACCTGCAGTCGACCATAGTGAAAATTCCCCACAAGTCATTACTTCCCAAGTTGAGTCTAAAGTTCAAGAAATTGAGTCAAGTCTAGTTAGTCTATGTCTGTTCGAAAGTACCACTTCATTGAGTCCACTTACGACATCAGTCGACCCTCCATCCATCCCGCCAAGTCAGTCGAGTCCCCCTGTCGACGGAACCAAGTCTAGTCCGGTGATACAGAAGCAAAACAAAGAAGCAATAACAACAGAAGCAATTGAAGCCACTATAGTTCAAGCCAATGAAACAGCCGCAATGCAAGACATTGAAGTTGACACGACAGAAGCAGCTGAAAAAACCAGCATACAAGACACTAGTACAATCAATATCGACATGTCCAGCATATTAGCAGATATTCAAGTAAGTGCTGAAACTATTGAGCATGAAATTCCAGTTACCTCAGAAGCAGAGCAAAGCATACAGGTCCAGACAGAACAAGCTGTTGCTAGCACACAAGAAACTATAGAAATTCATCCAATAATAGCCGACAAAGAAAAGGGGCCAGAGTAGCCAATCATCAATAAAGAAAAGGAAAAAGAGAAAAGTAGCCGGAAGAAACACAAATATAAGAAGCACAAAGAAAGAGAACTTCAGCAGCAAAAGAAAAAGAAACAAGTGCAGCAAATCCAATCAGAAAACAACTTCTCAGTTTACTTGGATCATTTTGGAGCTACTGCCATTTATCATCCACAGTTGGCATCTCAAGAAGAGCTTGATTTAATTGAAGATGCAGTCTTCCGAGAGCAGAGACATCGCCGACAGGAGACAGAAGACCGGATACACCAGCTACAGGAAGAACGTAATGCGTTTCTTGCTAAGTGTGAAGAATTAGCTTAGCAATTCATTCCACTTCCCTCAAGTCCCGACATGACATCACCTCTTGATAGAGCATATTAGTTATTTGAATCTGTCATGTCGACTCTACAATATGAGGTTCTCAAGAAACAATAAGACCAGGCTGTCGAAGTCTCCTCCCTTATGGAAAATCAGTATACAGCCTTTAGAGAAGCTCTCAGTTTGCTCAAACAATATGATACTCAAGCAAACTTGCTGAAGTTTTGAATAATTGGTATGTACATTATGGTGAGGTGTACAAGGAACTTGAAAAGACATGCACACTTCTGGGAACACTTCATCATCGGCATCTGACCGCAGAAGAAGCACTTACTGAAAGCCTCGATAATCAAATCATTATGGAAAAAAGGAAGCTGGAAAAATTAGAAAAATAAGAAGTACAATGGATCTCACAAGCATGCCTTGGCCTCTCCAAACTTGAAGAAATCCAGCCCCAGCTTTAACACTTACTTGCTGCTGCCAAAGAAACAATCACAGTCCTTGGCCCCGACATGATCAATTTACAGAATACATCCACTCATGACAAGATGCAACTTTGTCGAACCTCACGACATTGATTATGGATATTCAAACTTTGTTGCATACATGGGAATACTTCCAGCACCATCTATCTGTCTCTGCTGAAGCTATTGTTGAGGTCTTCCTATAAACACCTGAGGCTCGCAGCTCAAGCCTACCATAGCCATAACCGTCGAAGTCATTAATTTTGTTGCACAACTCTCATTTTTTATCTCTGCATTTCTTCGGGACGAAGAAATATTTTGTGGTGGGGGAGATGTTGGAGGGGCCTTGGTCGGCCTGTCGACTAGGACCTCCACCTGACCATTGGAAGTATATGTCGACAAGTTGCATCGACTAGCATAGGTTGGGTCGGTCGGTTAGACCAATAGATGGTTAGACCGACAGACGGTTAGACCGACAGATGGTTAGACCGACAGACGGTTAGACCGACAGACGGTTAGACCGACAGACAGTTATGTAACTGTATTCAAAGATATATATAGGTTTTTGAGACGATGTACTAGTTAGATTGGTTCTATGTTGTATTTTTCTCTTGCTGGTTAATACAAAGGCTTGTTCTTCTCTCTACTTGTCTCGTCTCTTGTATTTGTATCATTGTGCATGCATGCTTATAATATATAATGTATCTCTAGTAACCGCGTGACCCTTGGGACTACAACAGTCCCCGACTCCCAACTCCTGAATTTTCAACACCTCCAATGCAGAAGTTGGTAGTTAGCACAAATTTTGGTTTCTATGTGTTATTTGTCCCAACTCCCGACTCCCAACTGTTTTGGAACTTAGAATGTGGAAGTCGGTACTCGGCTCCTTTTCAACCAGAATTCACAATTCACCCTCGACTCCCGACTCCTGACTTTTCCAGGACCCCCTCAAGTCGTTAAGCCAAATCACAAGTTGGATCACGATCTCACTGCGATCGTCAAATTTATTTAACTATGTGTCGACCAATTGGACTAATGGATTGTTTAAATCCTAACCATCGATTTTATTGGTCATCTACCTTAATTAATGCAGAATAAATTATTATTCGACTTAATCCTTAATCAAAAATTTTAATTTTTCACCATTACCACACAGTAACTCCTTTCTCTATAATTTGGCGCTTTGTTTTCGAGCTTTCCTTGTTTTGTTTGATATTTCTATTGGTTCACAGGTATGTATCATTTGGTATTATCTAGATTGGTTCTATGCATTTCCAATTTACTTATCTTGTTTTCCAATTTTGGAGGCTCACTTGTTCCAAAATGGCAAAGAGAACTAGGTCTAAGGCCGCAGCTGAAGAATTGAAGTTCAAGGACCTTAACTTCGGGTTCTATTCTAACATGGATATGAGAGTTTCAGATACCCTATGTCTTGACTGGTAGATAATCTATAGCATATTTTACGGGGAAAACTTTTACGAGTTCAAAGACAATGCTCCTGTGTACCAAAAAATCACCAATTCACTTTTGCATGCATTGTTGCATGGCCCATAGTCATGCCATTTGCAGACCTTGTAAAAAGGATGATAGACTATGCATACATTCTGACTAGCACTTTCATAGATATAGGTCAATTTTTTTATGCTTCCTTCAAGCCAGATACTTTCTCCAAGATTTATAACCTGAAAATCCTCAGGAGTTGCTCACATAGAATTTCATCCGAGCATTTGAGGAAAGTACGAACAAGATGTACTCCTTAAGTCCTGGATGGTTGAACCCAATGCATTTGTCCTAAGACCCTACAGACATTACCCCATTTATCTTCTTAGGGAACACTACAAACTACTAGCAGCGATGCTCTACAGGTTCTATGGAGCCGAAACATGCTAGTATTTCATGCTTGAATGGGCACCCTTGGAGCATTACATAACTACTACTGGAAATATATTCAACTGGGAACATATATTTTTTGTTAAGTTTAGAGATGCAATCGGTGTGGTAAAAAAAACCCCATCAGTGAAAAATCCCAGGTTTTTCATGTCAGCATGCATGATGGATATCATGTGTGCATTGTTCTCTTGCCCTGCACTACACTAGCATTGGACTAGGGAAAAATACCTGATCTATATCTATTGTTCAATCCTATGGGAGGATAATTATGCCCCACATATTTATGCTATTTGAGATAATTTTGTCACTACATCTTATTATGCCATTTTTAAAAGAGTCTCTGCCTAGATTTCTGAAGATGCCATTTACCTAGTTTCTATTATGGGAGACTGGTATGTGGGAGAGTATTTCACTTATCTCAGGATTTGGGGAAGCAAGTCAATTCACCTTCTTCCCAGGATTTTCCTTTATAGGATGGTACTCTTATAGGTATCCTTCTAGACCCTCTATGATGGAGTTCATGGATAGTGCCATTACTCAAAGAGGAGAGCATGGCCTAAGTTCCCATAGTACATGAGGCATTTGGTCATTTCAAATGCAACCCATTGAAACACATTAGCCAAAGAGATGGATCGTTTAAAGCTAGGGATTGCAGGAAAGAGGATGCATGACCCAAAGGTCCTGATAGCATAACATTTTGTTGAGGATTATCTAAAGAATTCATATTTTCATGAAGTCAAAACTGATGACTTCATATACCAGAACACCCATTCCTTTGAGGAAGTGCTCAGCATACTGCATGATTTAGGTCAAAGGATTTTAGTACATGAATCACAACAACAACAAAAAGTCAGGGTATTGGAAGAGAGGAACAGATTCTTCTAGCAAAAACAAGATGCTTCTAGAAAATCCTTGGAAGCTGCTAACAAAGCTATAGTCCTGAGTTCAACTGCACCTCAATCTAGTACATAGTAGGAGATGGAAAAAAATAAGGTAAACATCCTATGGAGCAGTGTCCTTATACCACTCCCATTCAAAATTTAAACCTGCTCATAAAGAAGACACATGCTCTCCAAAGTATGTCAATTGCTCATACTCCATCTGTTTATGACCCTTCTTCTATTTGTAAAATACTTTCTGAACTTGTTGTTAAGAATTAGAAGTCTTCCACCTTGGTGGTTGACCCCCCTTTACATACTTATACTAGTGAAATTACTGATTTGGAGAAAGAGACACTTATAGAAGTAGTTAATCCAACAACTATCACACTAGAAACATTCCAACCATTAGTTGAAAATTCCATTCAAAATGTCAATGGTAATATCCCTCATCAATTCAAAGATATTGGTATGTCAGATATGACCACTGGAGATGGTCCTATGCAACAGGATGTATCCAGTTCACCAAACAACCAATCTACTACACCTAACCCTTCTTTCATAGCTACACAAAGTCTTGATCTACCTATTACCTCTATATTGAATATTCCATCTGATACCACCATTGTCCCACAGTCTACCAGCGCTCATCTCAATCCTCCATCAACTCCAAATCTCACTTCTTCACAATCCCAAATCAACACCCAAACTGTTGCACTTCCTCCCTCCACATTGTTTACTATGTCTTCTTCTTCTCAACCTAATCCATTGAATTCTTAGAGTTCATCACAATCTATGGTTGCTTCTATGAGCCAAAATGTTCCCATCCTTCCAGATACTGATTTGTTGGCTTCTACAGCAAAGGACACAACACATTTTGGTGAATATATTGTGGTGGAGCTAGGATACTATTGTTTTAATAAGAAAACAAAAGCAATACTTAAAAGGGAACTTCCAAAAGGGACCACTTCAGGGAAAGTACAGGCTGGACCAGCACCTAACCAGGTCATTTGGAAATAAGCCATAGTTGATGCAAAAAGAGAATCTATTGATGTTGTTGATGCCATGGGAGACTTTGTTGGAGCCAATTTTGATTTTGTTGCCACATTGGAGGAGCATAAGGCCAAGAGCTTCGCACTTTAGGAATAAGAGGATTTTCTTCAACAAACTTTTGCAAAACAAGTTGAAGATTTAAAAGCTTAGCATAACTCTTCCCTGCAGAATCTTCAAAATCTAATTCATTAGTTGAATCAACAAAAGAAAATTGTTGAAAAAAATGTATCGGAGCAAGCTAATTCCTTAGCTTATCTTAAGGACCAATTGGAGCAAGTTAAAGAACATGGTGCTTTTTCTGAATTCTTCAAATTGGTTGTCCAAGAATTTAAGGATGAAGCCATTTCTTGTAACACTAAGTTTAAGCAAACCCAAACTCAGTACATTTTGGGCCTACAACAAATTCAATATGACTTTAATGCCCTCAATAAATTGATAGATCTTCTAGATAGCCACACAGATCGAAGGAAGAAGGAACACTTATCTTATGAGAAGTTGTGCGAATGAAAATCACAGATGAAGAATGTAGCACGGACCATGCCATGGCTTAATCTGCATCAATTAATGAGAGCTAGAATTTCTATCAAGTCTTGGGGACTTTTTTGTGAAGAGGACGCACAAATGATCAAAAAAGGGTAGAATATCTGTGATAGGCAGTGGATACTAATAGATAACCATCTTGAAAGCATGTAGATGCATTGTTTTGTTGATTTTGAAGAGTCTGTGATAGCTAATCTCAGGCTTGCTGAGGTGGAAGAGCAAAGGGAGCAAACCGCTCAATCCATACGAGATTGTATTCAATTGGATATCTCTCCTTTCAGGTTCTTCGTCATGGTTTCGAATCATTTGGAAGTTATCTTACATATTTTTCTCGATTCTTAGTCCAAGATTTGCAACAAGGATATCATATCCTATTTGCACAAGGCTCAGTTGCAACTAGAGCATGCGGATTACTCTGATATTACACATATGCTAGATGTATACACAACATGGAAAGATCACATAACTAATCCAGATCAGGGGACTTAGATTGGGATCCCTTAGATGTATGATAGTTGGCCTTCTTTTGTGGATCTAAGATCCCAGTTGTAATGGTATTTATTTTGTTCTTTGATATTATGAAAGTGGTTACAGAGGGACAAATTGTGGGAGGCTCCGATGTAATTTATTATATCAAGACCTATTTAAAAATATCTCTCTTCTAGAGAATTGTTTGTAATTTTTTATAGCCTATTAATGAAAGATGGATCCTTCCTGTAATTTTTTTCCACATATAATGAGATAAAGTTTCCTTTTCTCATCCTTTTCCTTGATTAAATACAAATTATTAAAATCTCACTACTTTGGTTCAATGAAATCTTATTAATAATATTTACGTTATTAATGTTGTGTGGTTGCAGGGTGATGTGAATTTAATTTAATTATCTATGTTTATTACATATCCTTTTGAATCATTATGTGTTGAGATTATTGGTGAAATGTTTACTCACTCTTTTTATTTACCTAGTAATTTAGTTACTCTGTTTCTGTGATATTTGAACTGGTATATTCATTTGATGTTTCAATGATTCTATCAGTAATGGTTTATGAAATGGGGTATGTTTCTACCTATTTTAACTATTTATAAAATACCATGAGTAACAAATTTTTGTGATTAGGATAGACCCTTTCAGATAGTTTTCTCTATCTGGAGATAGAAACCAAATTTCCTCATTAGTATAGTAGGATAAACAGGGTTACTTGTCTCCTCATCATTAATCTCCATTAAGAAGAAAAAAATAAAACGTAGATAAGGCCAACGAAGGCTTAAATCCATCAGAAGTGGTCATTTTCAACGACTAGGAAATAGTGGGGATCTTGCGGAGATTTCTTTGAATTTCCTGGCTCGGATCACTATCCTTAGTGTTGACACCTGAACCATTCTAGTAGATTCCTAACTCAATTGGAGTGCCAACATTCTTGTATTCAATTCTAGCATCCTCCTCAATATTCTTATGATTAAATGATGCCCAAATCACATGAAGTTCCAACCTGCTACTTTCATGATAAAAATTCCTAGTGAGGCCCATGTTAACAACTAAGTTCCTTTCTGAATTCTATTAATGCAACAAAGGAATATCATCTAAGTGAAGGAGAATTTACATTTAGTTGAAATTTGTATCCCAAATAATTTTTTTGGTATGCCTAAATAATTATGCAAATGCTAACACTTCCTTCTATTGTTATTAGAATGTTGTTTATTTCTATGAATAATCTTTCATAAAAAATAAAATTTGTCCTAAGCACTAACCTTTGGTTATGCATATTCATAAGACACTAGTTTTTTTTATAAAATGTGCATGACACAAATGTTATGATCAAATCAAGCTTAGGTTTTTTCTTGTTTTTCTACATGTGTATACTTTAAAATCTTCACAAATAATAGGAATGCACCTTCACGTGTATTGCATGAATGAATAATTTTTGTTCGAGTTTCCAATGAGACTTCTAACTATAAATTCAATGCAGACCATTGGAATCAAAGTGTAGAATAATGATTTCATGATTCATGATGGATACTTCCCTAAGAAATCCATTACGTTGTCATTCTTTAGAACCCACATGGATGTCATTCTTTAGAACCCACATGGAGGAAACATGTTTATTTTAGCGTCATTCTTGAAAGGCTTTATGAGAAATACTTGTGTTCCATTATCTATCTTCTATCTTCATTAATTATGTGGGATTGGGCTAGTAATAAGAAATTGCATTGTTAGTATTGATTATGATTACATTTTTATGGTGACAACATAACCATGCTAACTATGTTATTTTATGTATCTCAATAATTGTAATATTAAACAGGCATTAGAACATAGCTAGTATTATAAATGGATGCATTTATATTTCACAATAAGTCTTTCAAAAGAAATAGGAGAAACATGCTATAACACCTCTTACCTTTGAACTATTATAACGGTATTCCTTGATGAAATATACTATTATATTATATATTCATAAATGTTAGTCATTTGACCATTGCTATGAATGTAAGTAAGCGTAGGTTCAGGATATCTGTTAATAATATTACTAAGCATATCTGTTAATAATATTACTAAGCATATTAAAAAAGTATGCGTGGTGTAAGAGTTTACCAATGGTTTATGGGGATAGCCATAATAGATTAGTTTTAGTGTCTTATTTGCAAAAGGTAACCATGGTTAAGACACTTTAGGATTAGTGCGAACATTATTGGTTACTAATGCCTTACATATTATTTATTTAGTGTATGCATCTAGACTTGTGTACACTTTCATTCACTGGAAATGTAATATAGGGTGCATTATCTCTTATATCACATTAATTTTCCCATATTATTAGTCATGGATTTACCTCCAATAATGATGTAATATTGGGTGCATTATGTTATTTACCTTGTTGGCCGATACACTTGTCTAGATTTATATTTAACAATTGAGACCATCTAGAGCAATTTAGATATCATCTTTCATTTTTGAGGTCACACACACTTTGTTTCAAGTCCTTCCTATTGACTGAATTAGGTAAATTGAAATACTTAAAGATGATTAATTTGGATGCATATGTTGAATAAAGTTATCACTAATGTCAAATTCCTAGTGTACATAACACCAAAGTGGTCGTCGTATGGAATAGCTTTAAACATAGCCTTCACAGGAAGACACTTTGGGTTGTACACATATGGGTAAAACCCTTAAAGAATTCCCTAAGATTGCCCCTAATAAATGTTGGTGAGAAATGTGAAGAAACCCCTAGGATAATGGTGTTGGGTACACATGACCGTGTGAAGTGCAAAGAGACCCCTAAAGTAATGATGATGTGTCCACATAATCATGATGATGTGAAGAATCCTTAAATCCCATTGATGAAGACATGCAGTGGTCAAGAGGACAAGTCAAATCCCCTTGATGAAGCCATGAAATAGTCATTGACCCTTTTAAATAACTGTTAAAATGTGGAAGAAAAAATTAATAATAAGTTAGGGCCAACTTAACCAAAAATGTGGAAGACAAAATTAATAATAAGTTATAGGGCCGACCTAACCCTAAAGTGAACTAAAAAAGTGACCTTGGACATGTATAAAGAAGAGATGAAAATATTTAATTTGATTCATCCAAGTTCATCATATCTAAGGTGCAAGTACAGGAGGGAATAGTGAAGGTACAAGGATAGATAAGCAAAGGTACAAGAGGAGGATTTTTTATAATCTTCAAATTTGCATAACTTTCTCATACGATATTAGAATCACAAACTTCTTAGCTCATTCAAAATATTGTTGTGAGGGATATGTGATAACATGATATAGATTTTCTTTTTGTCAAGGGATTATTTATCGTTTCTTATATTGGAAAATGCATGCTTCTTGTACATGGGTCTCCCTTTTGATGTCCATGCATCTCATGGACCAGGGTCCATCTTGTTGTCTTGAAAATGATATGCATCTTGAGTACGTGTTAGAGCCTTTTTATTTGGTGATTTTGCATAGATATGTTATGGTGATTATGGTGATGATCTTGGTATAGATCATGGTGATTATGATCTTGGAATATCCTAGGGTTTGAAAATGTCTATGACGTAAAAGTTTGAAGATGCAAATGAAATCTACTGATGATTGTTTTGGGGAATCATTAGAAAGATGGATTTGAGGCATGATATAGGTTGACATAGAGATAGTGATCTAGACAATGATACAATGACAAGGACAACGATACAGGTACAAGTTGACAAAATAGTGATACAAGTTGAAAATAAATTGATACAGGTACAGGTTGATAGAGATAGTGATAGAGGTATAGGTTGATAGATACAACTATAGTCACATGTTGATTCTCTTATTCATATCAGGGTGGCATGACAAGGAAAGGATAGGGGGTTGTATCCTCCTTCCAGTTGATGCTGGTAAATCTAGTGAGTCGAAGTTAATTGGGGATTGGAGTCCTCACTACAGGAGGGAACTTGTGGTAAAAACAGGGGGTTGTAACCTCCTTTCAATTGGAGATGATAAACTCGGGTGTTGCCGCCTACTTCCAGTTGGATCCGGTAAATCAATTGAATGTAATCTTTATATTATATAAGAAAATCATTCTTTGGTTTTCTCCCATTTGGCTTTCCACGGTAAAATATCTTGTGTACTATGTATGGTTTATGTGATGATGAATTTTATTATCAGTAGTTAATATTTACATATGATATTAAAGTTTGACATGGTAAAAAGTTCCCAATGCTGATTCACCCCCCCCCCCCCCCCCAACCTCATTTTTGGTGAATATTCCAACAATTGGTATCAAATCTGGTTACCTTTAGAACAATTTAACCATTGGAAGGGAGATCATGAATAGATATGGATCGAGAAGAATTATTTTGTTCAAAAGGTATTTTGATCTTTGATGGATATAATTATGCATTATGGAGTATTAGAATAAAAAAATTCTTTTTGGATTTAGGGCTTCTTGTTTGTCTCTCTGTTGTTAATGGATACACAACTCCATAAACTCCTCCAACAGATCTTGAGGACAAGAAATTATTTAGTTCTAATTATAAAGACATGTACCATCTCAGGAATGGATTATCACAAACTGTTCAAGCCAAGGTGATGCATTGCAGCTCATCTAAATAAATTTGGGACAAACTTCAGAATATTTATGAAGGAAATGACAAAGTCGAGAAATTAAAGCTCCAACGATATAGAGAAATGATCGAGAACATGAAAATGAAAGAACATGAAAACATTGCAAATTATTTACTCAAAGTAGATGAAGTCGTCAACTCCATCAGAAGATTAGAAGAAGAATTCAAAGAATATATGATCGTAGAGAAAGTGCGTAGATCACTTCCCTTGAGATATGATCCCAAGATCTTTTCCATAGAAGAATCCAAGGATTTGAAAAAATTAACAATGGATGAACTATTTGGGATCTTCACAGCATATGAGATGTAAATAGATGCAGAGTATGAACAATGAACAAAAAAAAAGGAATATGTTAAAGTCTCAAAGAATACAAGGAACCAAGGAAACTCGGTAGAAGAAATATTAGATGATGAATTCAATGAAGAAGAGGAAATTTTGTCAAAAATATCAAGAGAGGAACCAAGAAATACAAAGGTAAGCTACGATTTAAATGTTTCAATTGCGGTAGAGTAGGACATTATGCTGAGAAATTTACTTTTGAAGAAATGAAAAGTTTCTACAATAAAAAAAGTCTTTGCCAAATGTTTCTAAAACATATTATTTCACTAGATGCTTACACATGCTCATCGCTACTAGTGTATCAATTCCTACTGCTACGCCATTTTTTTCATTGCATTCCACCACCGCAATCACTCTTTACCTCTTTCCATTCACATTGCCTTGCTTACGTCTTATGTTTCCCTTTTACCCATGCAGAGAACTACTATAATGAGTGGGATTTATTTAACAATACCCTACTATATTCCTATTATATTTATCAGTTCCATGTGCTTGGAATATACATGCATACCATTAAGCCTCTCTTTCTCTCTAGATGGGCATCCTTTTATCTCTCTTTCCAGCTTGTAAAACCTACATTAAAAAGACACTACCAAGCATAATTTTATGTCTTTTCTGGGATCTTAAAGGATACACAAAAAATTCACTCTCGAGCATTCTTTTATCTCTTTTGTTGGTTCATAAAACCTACAAAAGAAAGACACTATCGAGAATACTTCTATCTCCCTTTTGCAATTAAAAAACTATGAAGGAGACCCATACAAAAAAATGGGGGGATCATGTTTTGATATGTATAATGAAGTTTCAAACATCTATTGTGTCTCCCTTGAAAATTGAACCTATCTGATTCCTTGTATTACATATGAGTTATAACTTGCATAGAATCCTTGCCATTTATATGAATCATTTACTCCTATAGATGGTTTCTCTTCCATTCAATGTAGAGAATGCTTCAATGCCACTACAATATTTTCATTATATTCATGGTGTTCTTGAGTTCATGCTTCCATGTAATCATTGTTTCATTCCATATTTTCAAGGGAAGTAAGCCTATGTGAGTCAATTGTAGTCATGCTAACCTTCCATCCTGACCATCTCCATCTCAATTGTGCTCAATGACTCTATCTCTTCACATCTACTCTCAATTTATGTTTTGTGTCGATTGATGGGTCATACATTAAGTCCCTCCTTTAGTGGATGCACGACTGATGTCATCATATCTATGTTAGCTAGATATTTAAGAAGTAGATATAGAAATTAGTCAATACCTTGGATCTTACAGTTCTCACCGGTATATTTCCTCATGTTTTCTTGTGGGTTTCCATTACCGAATCCTGATCAAATGATTCTACGAGTGTTCAACATCAACTACTTTATTTAGACTTTCTAGATTGTACTATGTACCTTGCGGACCATTTCCATCATTGCTGGTCTCTATCGTGTTTGTTAATGGTAATCCTAATTGACTAGTAATTAGATGGTTTCTCGCATGCTCAACATGAACACCTATGTTCTCATGTTGTAGAATCATAACATTAAGGTTGAGACAAAGACCTTTGGCTTAGTAGGGACATTCCTCATTCATCCTACCCTTGCAAAGTTGTGACGGAGTATGTTATTATTTTATGAGTTCTTTGGAGATTACTATGTATTCCAAATATGTATTATTTCATAGATCCACTTTTTATTTACTTGTGGCTATGATTTCTCTAGTGACATGGATCCATCGTGTAATCTTTTTTGGCCATGATATTGCATCTTAATCGATGGATCGATAGTGTATTATGTTGGTGTCCATATTGATTTATGTTTCGAGTATGGGTATTATTACCTTGGGGATGATTTATATATGTTTGGTTGATGATTGGTACTCTTTGGTTCCTTTATATTTGGCTCCCTCCTTTCTTCACCTGATTGTTAAATCTTTATAACATGTTTTTTTCCATCACCTTCTCTTATGACCTCACACATTAGAAGGCATTTACTGTAGCTATATTTTCCACCCTTGAGACTCATTAAAGACCTCTTAATGCCATCTTGTTGAAACACTATCTCTTTCCCTATAGTTCCCCATCTCCAAGACCTGTGTTACTTCCTTCTAGTTATGAAAGGTGTAACCAAGAGGTTATGGTCACTCCTTATTAGGATTCCAATAGATTCAGAAACTATAGCAAAGTCATGGAAGATATTATAGTGCATATCTAAGTCCTTAGCAAGATTTTCTTTATCAGAACCTGATCTTTTAAAACATATTTCAGTTCTTCATATTTCTTCTCCTACTTCTCGATATGGGTGCTTAGGTATTCAATCACCTACCCTAACCTTTCAGTTTTGTTGTTCAATGTCCTCAATCTTTTTGATCTTTTTTATCATAGACAAAAAATCACCCACACTATGACCAACCATGCAGGGATGAGATATATTGCAACTTATAACACCAAAATCATAGCTAAAGTGAAAAATTGATCCTATATAAATTCCCAATTCCCACAAGACACGTAGAGAAAGGATTTCTTCAGAGAGAGATGCCACACTATTCAATATTTCTATAAAAAATTGATAAACCAAGGAAACCTAGCATATTGAATTCCAAGTGCAAATCACAAAATGCAGATTGAAGTCTCTTTTATTGTTCTTAGATAGAATGCTACTATTTGAAATATTATACATTCGTTACCTTTCATGTTGTTACCCACTATATAGATTTAGGTCTAAATATCTTAATATCTCCTTGTAAAGTTTTTTTTTTTCCTTTGTACTTTTTTCAGATATTGTCATCCATTTTCATATTGTTGTCTATGAATAAGAAACAAAACATACTGTCCACACCTAATCAAATATTAATAAAGTTATTTATATCTGATTTTTTATTTCATCCATTTTCATATTGTTGTCTATGAATAAGAAACAAAACATACCGTGCACACCTAATCAAATATTAATAAAGTTATTTATATCTGATTTTGTATTCCCTACCAAGGCACGGATATACTTTTCGATTAAAATTCAAACTGCTGCTGACTTACATTAGTTTATTTTTTGAAACAATTTTTTTTACAATTTTTCATAATTTCTTGTATAATTTTAATATTAAACATAATATTTTCAAAAATCAAAATGAATTCAACAATTTTTGAAATACAATATTCTTATTTTTTGACTGGTCTAGTACCACTCTGATGGGACATAAATCCCGATAGGAATGATTTTAATCTTGAAAATTTAAAAATAAATAAAATAATTTATAAAACCAAAAATAAAAAAATACCACAGGTCATGTCCTCTCAGTAAAAAAACGATGTATCATGTCCTGCTATCATCCACTTGTCTTGTCCTATCCAACTTTTGAATCCTGCAATCTACGGATCTTTAAGGTAGAAGGTTCATTGTTCAATTCCCCATGTCCACTGGGCTTCCTGCTAGGGTGGCATTAGGCTAGGATTGAATAACCATGATTAATGTAATGGGATAGTCTTAAAAGGTTTCCCATATATAGCAGCATCCATAACCACGAAAATCATGCAAAGTAGCTATAAGGTGGTTACAAAATATGGCATGTCTTTCCGTGGACCTACTACAGAACGATAAACAGAAAGTTTCTCAACATGGAAAACATCATTGCATTCATTTTCTTTGATTGTTTCAACATTGAGTCCAGGCATATTGTTGGCAAGCTCTTTGCATCCCTATTCTATGAGTTTGCAATTAGACAGAACCACATAGATTCATAGCGATGTAAACCAGACAAGAGGGAAACATCTCCAAATGGAATCTCTCTAATCTCAATCATTCAAAGTTTCTCGCATCCATCGAGCACATACTTCATGCTTAGGTCACTTTCTTAAGAAAATGCTACTGGTAAGGTCTCTATTATTTTACCATAGGCTCCAAAATATTGAAATGCTTTGTTAGTGAGTAAGCTAGATGCTTCCAACCTTGTTAGGATTTTGGAGTTTCTTACGATTTCCCCAAATCCCTCATCCATAGGTTCACCAATTACATGATGAGGTTGGTGTCTACCCATGTTATGCAACGAAGTCAAGATATAGCATAAAAATAGCAAAAATAGACTAGAAAAAAGTAATCCACGCCTTAATAATGAATAAATGAAATGAATAACAATCATATTTGAGGGAGGAACCTCCTTAGACAATGTACTAAGTACATAAGACAAGACAAGATACAATGATGACTAGAATGAAAATATCTCCTTCTTATATATAGGAGACAAATGTGTACAATAACAACTAATAGACCCACTAATAGACCCAAGCTTAAATCAATAATCTATAATGCACCACCATATAGTGGGTAATGCACCACTTTATACGGGGTAATGTGCCAACATTTAGGTCTTAACATGCCCCTCTTCTTCAAAAAGTGTTTTCCTCAATGCTTAAGTAGTTATGGATGTTGTTGTATAAAGGACTCATCTTCCCATGTTGAATCTTTCATGGGTAGGTTCTTCCATTTAATGAGATACTTTGGAATTGGTTGATTCCGAAGCTGTTTGATTCTTGTTTCATTGATTTATTCAGTCTCCAAGATTATTTTTCTTTCCTCATCAAGTTCTGGTAATATCGTTTGAACTAGAAGCTTGTCACTGATTACCTTCTTTAAACATGAAACATGGAAAACTGGATCGACTCATGAAGAAGCATGTAGTTCTAATTTATAGTCCATACTACCAATATTTTGTAGCACCTTATAGGGACCGTAGTATTTAGGAGATAATTTATTATCCTTGGTGTTCTTCAGGGACGTCTCTTTGTATGGTTGTAGTCTTAAAAACAAAAAATCCCCCACATCAAAGCTGTGTTCACTACGGTGTTGATCTGCTTGTTGTTTCATTTGATTTTGTGCCAAATTCAGGTTGTCCTTTAAGAGTTGAAGAACTTGTTGTTGATGCTCCATGTGGTCTTACACTACTTGAACCCTAGATGAGTCTCTTAGTGAAGATGTGATGGATGGTGGATGATAGCCATAAAGTGCCATAAATGGGGTCATTTTTCTAATGTATGGAAGGAAGTATTATACCACCATTATGCCAAGGGTAACCACTTGACCCATTGTGTTTGTTTATCGGATGCAAGACATCAAAGATATCCTTCCAAACATTTGTTCACAATCTTTGTTTTTGCATCAGATTGAGGATGATAAGATGAGCTATGAGCCAGTTGAGTACCCAAATAAGAAAATAATTCAGTCAAAAAAATGCTAGTGAAAATTGGATCCCTATCACTTACTATAATATTTGGATTACCATGTAGTTTTTGCATTGTGTCCATAAAAGTAGTGGAAACTGAGCTAGCTTTGAAAGGCTGAGATAGTGCACAAAAGTGTGCATATTTAGTAAGTCTATCAACAACCACCATGATGACACTCTTTCCTTCAGAATTTGGGAAACCTATGATAAAATCAATTGAGACCTTTGTCCACCATTGGCTTGGAATGGAAAGTGGTTGTACAAGACCTGGGGTCTTAATTGTTTCCACTTTATTTTGTTGGAAAACAAAAAATTCTGTCACAGATTTTCGAATAGCAGTTTCAATACCATCCCAAAAAAAATTGTCTTGACCCTGTGGTAGGATCTTAAGAAAATTGAGTGCCCTCCTACTGGTGAAGAGTGGAATTCCAAAAGAACCTTTTGCTTGAGTTGGGAACTCTTAAGAATATGTAAGCGATTCTTGTACCGTATAAAGTCATCTTTCCAGATAAATGTATTAGAGGCACCAGGATCCTGCTGCAGTTTTTGAATAAATGTGCATATTTCTTCGTCATTCTTCCATTCATCCCTTGCTTCGGTTATCCAATCTGGTTGGATGATGGAGATAGCATAGAGAAATGCTTCAACATTCTCATCCTTCCTAGAGAGTGCATCTACTACAACATTTTGATTCCCCCTTTCGTAGATGATTTCGAAGTCACACCACAACATCTTTGTTACCCATTTTGCTGCTCTATTGACGATAGCCTTTGTTCCAAAAAATATTTAAGGCTATCATGATAAGTTTTAACCTTGAAATATCTTCCTATGAGGTAGGGGCACCATTGCTTCGGGGAATGTAGAATTGATAGCATTTCCTTCTCATAAATTGGTTTGTGTAGATTCTTCCCCTTAATTGGCCAGATTTCAAAGCAGGGGGCCTTCCATCTTGCATTAGAACAACAGCAATGCCATTCCCTAATGCATCACATTCCATGATGAAGTTTTCTGTTAAATTCGGTGTAGCAAAGACTGGATCTTTTCACATGGCATCTTTTATTTCTTCAAAGGCCTCAGTTGCATTTGGAGTCCATGAAAATGCATCCTTTTTCAGTAATGATGTTAAGGGTGCTACTATTCGCCCATAATTTTAATGGATTTCTTTAATTTTGTTAGGGTATACCTTAATGCTTTCATGAGAAACGATATGACCCAGGTATTCCACCTCATATGCTCCAAAGAAACATTTGGAGGTTTTTGCATATAATTGGTGTTCCTCCAATAGTGTGAGAACCTTATCAACATGTTAAACATTGGATTCCTAGGATTTACTATAGATCAATGTATCATCAAAGAATACTAACAAAAAATATCGAAGAAAGGGAGTGAAGATGGAATTCATCAAACCTTAAAATGTGGAAGGTGTATTTGTAAGGTCAAAAGGAATCAACAAAAAATCATAATGGCCTTCATGAGTCTGGAAAGCTGTTTTTGGAATTTCCTCTTTCTTCATTACGATCTGATGATAGCCTAAGTGAATATCTAGCTTGGTGAAGTAAATTGCCCCATGTAATTCATCCAACAATTCATCAATAACTGAAATGGGGAATTTATATTTAATAGTGACCCTGTTGAGCTCTCTATAATATACACACATATGCCATGAACCATCATTTTTTTTCACCAATATTACTGGAGAAGAGTAAGAACTTTGTCTAGGTTGAATTATTCCAGGCTCTAACATTTCTACAACCATATGCTCAATTTCACTTTTTTGGGCATAGGGATATCTGTAAGGCCTGATATTGGGAGAAATGCTTCCTGGAACCAAGTCAATAACATGATCATGCTCTCGAGCAGGTGGGATAGCCATGGGAATACTATCAAATACCTTAGAATTATTTTTGAGGACCTGATATAGATTTGGAGAGATGGTTTTAGTCAGGTCTTTGAACATCTAGTGAGAAAAATTGTGCCATTACACCGCATTGTTCCTTACGCAAAATAATCGTCATGCCATTAGAGTTGATTATATTACCAGGTCTCCCTATGATACCTCTTAACACAAATTATTTTCCTCCTTGAAATTTTTTCAAGAAAATCTCTTGAAAATTAAAAGCCAATATTCCCAGGGATTGTAGCCATTGGACCCCTAGTACCGCATCAGCACCGCCCACTGGAATGGCGATCATTGTATCATTTAGGACATACTCACCCATAGAGAGATCTATCTTATGACATTTTCCTTATCAATTTATAGTTCCTCCATTTGCAACCATCACCTGAAACTCTGGTGCTAGATATATAAAGCAATTTAAAGCCTGTGCTATCTTACAATGAATAAAATTGTGAGTACTGCTAGAATCAATTAGTACTATTACATTTTTATTCTTGATATAGCCTTCTATATTGAAACTTTGAGGAGTGGTAATTCTATCCAGAGCATTTCAAGATATGATGGGGTGAATTTCTTCTACTTCAATCCCTAGTGTTGGTTTCTTGTGTGAATCCTCTTCTTTTGATGCTTCTTGTTCATTTTCTTCCTCTTCTTCACAATCTATATAAAATAGTTTCTTCTTAGTGAACTTGTGGCCCTTACTGTAT
This sequence comes from Larix kaempferi, assembly GCA_027924585.1. Taxonomy (NCBI): domain Eukaryota; kingdom Viridiplantae; phylum Streptophyta; class Pinopsida; order Pinales; family Pinaceae; genus Larix; species Larix kaempferi. The sequence continues at coordinate 4,282,338 of BSBM01000546.1, forward strand.
TTGATATCACAACTGTAACAAATCCCTTTTGCTCTTTTTTCATCTAGTTTTCGTTGTGTTAGCCTTGTAGGTTGTGGATGACTCGAGACCTCACTTCCTTCCTTATAGTTGTAAGTGGTAGACTTCCTTGTTGCCATAATTTTGTTTTCAAATTCTCTTGCCACCCTAAATGCATGCTATAAGGACTTAGGTTCCCAAAGGTGAACCTCATGTTTGATGTTATCCTTCAAATTTTGAATAAAGAGATCCAACAAATTATCTTCTGAAATATTCTTCACTCTGAGAATTAGCTTCTGAAACTGGTTGATGTGCTCTGTAACAGGGTCTTTTTACTTTAGATTTACCAACTGGATAAAGAAGGTGTTGCTATTTATATCCCCATAATGTGCAATCAATTCTTTTATGAATATATACTAGGATATAATACAGTCATTTTTAGGTCACAAAGCCATTTGCACCATACAAGTTTATCAGGATCTAAATATAAGGATGCAATAGTTAAGTTTTTCAAAGTTGGCAAACTTTGAAAAAATTAAACTCCTCCAACAGATCTTGAGGAGAAGAAATTATGTAGTTCTAATATAAATATATGTACCATCTCATGAATAAAGTATCACAAAATTTTCAAGCCAAGGTGATGCATTGCAGCTCATCTAAATAAATTTGGGACAAACTTCAGAATATTTATGAAGGAAATGACAAAGTCAAGAAATTCAAGCTCCAACGATATAGAAAAATGCTCAAGAACATGAAAATGAAAGAACGTGAAAATATTGCAAATTATTTACTCAAATTAGATGAAGTTGTTAACTCAATCAGAGGATTAGAAGAAGAATTCAAAGAATCCATGATCGTAGAGAAAGTGCGGAGATCACTTCCCTTGAGATATGATCCCAAGATCTTTTCCATAGAAGAATCCAAGGATTTGAAAAAATTAACAATGGATGAACTATTTGGGACCCTCATAGCATATGAGATCTAAATAGATGCAGAGTATGAACAACGAACAAAAAGAGAGGAATATTTTAAAGTCTTAAAGAATACAAGGAACCAAGGAAACTCGGTAGAAGAAATATTAGATGATGAATTCAATGAAGAAGAGTAAATTTTGTCAAAAATATCAAGAGATGACCCAGGAAATAGAAAGGTAAGTTACCATTTAAATGTTTCAATTGCGGTAGAGTAGGACATTATGCTGAGAAATGTCCTTTTGAAGAAATGAAAAGTTTCTACAAGAAAAAAAGTCTTTACTAGATGTTTCTAAAACATATTATTTCACTGGATGCTTACACATGCTTATCGCTACTAGTGTCTCAATGCCTACTGCTACGCCATTTTTTATTTTGCATTCCACCATTGTAGTCACTCTTTACCTCTTTCCATTCGCATTGCCTTGCTTACGTATTATGTTTCCCTTTTACCCACGGAGAGAACTACTATAATGAGTGCGATTTATTTACCAATACCCTACTATATTCCTATTATATTTATCAGTTCGATGTGCTTCGAAGATACATGCATACCATTAAGCCTCTCTTTCTCTCTAGCTGGGCATCCTTTTATCTCTTTTTCCAGCTTGTAAAACCTACATTAAAAAGACTCTACCAAGCATCATTTTATGTCTTTTCTGGGCTCTTAAAGGATACACAAAAAATTCACTCTCGGGCATTATTTTATCTCTTTTGTTGGTTCATAAAACCTACAAAAGAAAGACACTATCGAGAATACTTTTATCTCCCTTTTGCAATTAGAAAACTACGAAGGAGACCCATCCAAAAAAATGGGGGGATCATGTTTTGATATGTATAATGAAGTGTCAAACATCTATTGTTTCTCCCTTGAAAATTGCACCTATCTGATTCCTTGTATTATAGTTGAGTTATAACTTGCCTAGAAGCCTTGCCATTTATATGAATCATTTACTCCTCTCGATGGTTTCTCTTCCATTCAATGTAGAGAATACTTCAATACCACTACAATATTTTCATTATATTCATGGTATTCTTGAGTTCATGCTTCCATATAATCATTGTGCCATTCCATATGTTCAAGGGAAGTAAGCCTATGCGATTCAATTGTAGTCATGCTAACCTTCCATCCTAACCATCTCCATGTCAATTGTGCTCAATGACTCTGTCTCTTCACATCTACTCTTGTTTTTTGTTTCGTGTCGATTGATGCGTGATACATTAAGTAGCTCCTTCAACGGATGTACGATTGATGTCATCATCTCTATTTCAGCTAGATATTTAAGAAGTAGATATAGAAATTAGTCAATACCTTGGATTTTGCAGTTCTCACTAGTATGTTTCGTCATGTTTTCTTGTGGGTTTTCATTACCGAATCATGATCAAATGATTCTACGAGTGTTCAACATCAACTACTTTATTCACACTTTCTATATTGTAATCTGTACCTTGGGGACCATTTCCATCATTGGTGGTCTCTATCATGTTTATTAATGGTAATCCTAATTGACCAGTAATTAGATGGTTTCTCGCATGCTCAACATGAACACCTATGTTCTCATGTTGTAGAATCATACCATTAAGGTTGAGACAAAGACCTTGGGCCTAGTAGGGACATTCCTCATTCATCTCACCCCCGCAAAGTTGTGATGGAGTATGTCATTATTTTACGAGTTCTTTGGAGATTACTATATATTCCAAATATGTATTATTTCATAGATCCACATTTTATTTACTTGTGGCTATGATTTCTCTAGTGACACGGATCCATCGTGTAATCTTTTTTGGCCATGATATTGCATCTTAATCAATGGATCGATAGTGTATTATGTTGGTGTCCATCTTGATTTATGTTTCGAGTATGGCTATTATTACCTTGGCGATGATTTATATATGTTTGGTTGATGATTGGTACTCTTTGGTTCCTTTATATTTGGATCCCTCCTTTCTTCACCTCATTGTTAAATATTTATAACATGTTTTGTCCATCACCTTCTCTTATGATCTCACACATTAGAAGGAATTTACTGTAGCTATCTTTTCCACCCTTGAGACTCATTGAGGACCTCTTGATGCCATATTGTTGAAACACTATCTTTTACCCTATATTTCCCCATCTTTAAGACTTGCGTTACTTCCTTCTAGTACTTATGCAAGGTGTAACCAAGAGGTTATGGTCACTCCTTATTAGGATTCCCATAGATTCAGAAACTCTAGCAAAGTCATGGAAGATATTATAGTGCATATCTAAGTCATTATAAACATTTTCTTTATCAGAATCTGATCTTTTAAAACATTGAGTTCTTCATATTTCTTCTCATACTTCTTGATATGGGTGCTTAGGTATTCAATCACCTACCACAACCTTTCAATTTGGTTGTTCAATGCCCTCAATATTTTTGATCGTTTTTATCATATCCAAAAAATCACCCACACTGTGACCAACCTTGCAGGGACAAGATATATTGCAACTTATAACACCAAAATCATAGTTAAAGTGAAAAATCGATCCTATATAAATTCCAAATTCCCACAAAACACGTAGAGAAAGGATCTCTTCAAAGAGAGGTGCCCAACTATTGAAGATTTCTATACAAATTTGATAAGCCAAGGCAACATAGCATATTGAATTCCAAGAGCAAATCGCAAAACAAAGATTGAAGTCTCCTTTCTTGTCCTTAGATATAATGCTACTATTTGAAATATTATCCATTCATTACCTTTCATCTTCTTACCCACTATATAGATTTAAGTCTAAATATCTTAATATCTCCTTGTAAAGTTTTGTTTTCCTTCGTACTTTTTCAGATATTGTCATCCATTTTCATATCGCTGTCTATGAATAAGAAACAAATCATACCGTCCACACTTAATTAAATATTAATAAAGTTATTTATCTCTGATTTTTTATTCCATGCCACGGCAAGGATATACTTTTCTATTAAAATTCATACTATTGACTTACATTAGTTTTTTTTTTAAACAATTTTTTTTACAATGTTTCCTAATATCTTGTATAATTTCAATATTAAACATAATATTTTTAAAAATCAAAATAAATATAACAATTTTTTAAATACAATATTGGTCTAGTACCAAACACCACGTGTCATGTCCTGCTATCATCCACTTGTCTTCTCCTATCCAACTTTTGAATCCTGCAATCTGTCGATCTTTAAGGTAGAAGGTTCATTATTCAATTCCCATGTCCACCGGGCTTCCTGCTAGGGTGGCATTTGGCGGAGATGGAAGAGATCTGTGAGAGAGAGAGGGAATCCCTTCTCCCCCTCATTCACAACCTCCTTGACTCTCCCACAAGTGTAGATAGACTTGTTACTTTCTCTAATATTAGAGTTAGAGGACAGAAGCAGCCTCAACGACGACGATCCATGGAATGAACGATGGAAAATATGGTAAGCTGTCAAGATGTTCAGGAAATATTATATGGCGATATCATCAACGTCACCAGGAGAGGGATACCGGTGGGGGAAGATGACGTGCAGCGAATGCCTTTTATTGACGCTGTCATGAAGGAGACACTAAGGCGACACCCTCTCAGTCACTTCCTCCTCCCTCATGCCGTCACCCGGACATCGATCTTGTCGGGTTCAATGTCCCCATCGATTAAAAAAAAAAAAATGAAAATGTAGATTGTATCAAATCTGAAGCTGATAAAGAGGCCATGGATAAATATTGTTCTAAATATTGTTCTACTCTATCATGGCTTGGCTACGTCATTGAATGATGTGACAGATAAGTGTTTGTAACGATATTAAGAACATTTTGCTAAGATGATGACCTTCGCAACGCATTAAGCTAGGATTGAATAACCATGATTAATTTAATAGGATAGTCCTAATAGGTCGCCCATATATAGCAGCAGCCATAACCACGAAAATCATGCAAAGTAGCTATAAGGTGGTTACAAAATATGGCATGTCTTTCCGTGGATCTGCTACAGAACGATAAACAAAAAGTTTCTCAACAAAGGAAAACATCATTGCATTCATTTTCTGTGATTCTTTCAACATTGAGTCGAGGCATCTTCTCGGCAAGCTCTTTGCATCCCTATTCTGTGAGTCGGAAATTAAACAGAATCACATAGATTCATAGCGATGTAAACCAGACAAGAGGGAAACATCTCCAAATGGAATCTCTATAATCTCAATCATTCAAAGTTTCTCGCATCCATCGAGCACATACTTCATGCTTAGGTCACTTTCCCAAGCAAATGCTGCTGATAAGGTCTCTATTATTTTACCATAGGCTCCAAAATATTGAAATGCTTTGTTAGTGAGTAAGCTACATACTGCCAACTTTGTTAGGATTTTGGAGTTTTTTACGATTTCCCCAAATCCCTCTTCCATAGGTTCACCAGTTACATGATCAAGTTGGTGTCTAGCCATGTTATGCAACCAAGTCCTAGATATAGCATAAAAATAGCAAAAATAGACCTGAAGAAAGTAATTCACACCTTAGTAATGAATAAATGAGATGAATAACAATCATCTTTGAGCGAGGAACCTCCTTACACAATGTACTAAGTACATATGGCAAGACAATATACAATGATGACTAAAATGAAAAGATCTCCTCCCTATATATAGGAGACAAATGTGTACACTAACAACCAATAGATCCACTAATAGACCCAAGATAATGTCAATAATATGTAATGCACCACCATATAATGGGTAATGCGTCACTTTATAGGGGGTAATGTGCCAACATTTAGGGCTTAACGTGCCCCTCCACTTCAAAAAGTGTTGTCCTCAATGATGAAGTAGTTATGGATGTTGTTTTATAAATGACTCGTCTTTCCATGTTGAATCTTCCATGGGTAGGTTCTTACATTTAATGAGATACTTTGGAATTGGTTGATTCTTAAGCTGTTTGATTCTTGTTTCAGTGATTTCTTCAGGCTCCAAGATGATTTTTCCTTCCTCATCAAGTTCTAGTAATATCGTTTGAACTCGAAGCTTGTCACTTATTACCTTCTTTAAACATGAAACATGGAAAACTAGATGGAATCGTGAAGAAGCATGCAGTTCCCAATTTTAGGCCATACTACCAATATTTTGTAGCACCTTATTGGGACCGTAGTATTTAGGTGATAAATTATTATCCTTGGTGTTCTTCAGGGACATCTATTTCTATGGTTGTAGTCTTAGAAACACCCAATCGCCCACATCAAAGCTTTGTTCACTACGGTGTTGATCTACTTGTTGTTTCATTTGCTTCTGTGCCAAATCCAGGTTGTCTTTAAGAGTTGAAGAACTTGTTGTTGATGCTCCATGTGGTATTCCACTACTTGAACCCTAGATGAGTCTCTTAGTGAAGATGTGATGGATGGTGGATGATAGCCATAAAGTGGCATAAATGGGGTCATTTTGCTGATGTATGGAATGAATTATTATACCACCATTATGCCAAGGGTAACCACTTGACCCATTGTGTTTGTTTATCAGCTGCAAAACATTGAAGATATCCTTCCAAACATTTCTTCACAATCTTTGTTTTTCCATCAGATTGAGGATGGTAAGATGAGCTATGAGCCAGTTGAGTACCCAAACAAGAAAATAATTTAGTCCAAATATTTCCAGTGAAAATTGGATCCCTATCACTTACTATAATATTTGGAGTACCATGTAGTTTTTGGACTATTTCCATAAAAGTAGTGGCGACTGAGTTAGCTTTGAAAGGGTGAGATAGTGCACAAAAGTGTGCATATTTAGTAAGTCAATAAACAACCACCATGATGACACTCTTTCTTTCAGAATTTTGTAAACCTGTGATAAAATCCATTCAGACCTTTTTCCACCATTGGCTTGGAATGGAAAGTGGTTGTACAAGACTTGGGGTCTTAATTGTTTCCACTTTATTCTTTTGGAAACCAAACATTTTGTCACAAATTTTCGAACACCAATTTCAAGACCATCCCAAAAAAATCTATCTTGACCCTATGGTAGGTTCTAAAGAAACATGAGTGCCCTCCTACTGGTGAAGAGTGGAATTCAAAAAATACCTTTTGCTTGAGTTGGGAACTCTTACAAAGATCTAAGTGATCCTTGTATTGTAGAAATTCATCTTTCCACATAAATGTATTAGAGGCACCAGGATCCTGCTGCAGCTTTTGAATAAATATCCATATTTCTTCGTCATTCTTCCATTCATCCCTTGCTTCAGTTATCCAATCTAGTTGGATGATGGAGATGGCATATAGAAATGCTTCAACATCCTCATCTTTCCTAGAGAGTGCATCTACCACAACATTTTGATCCCCCCTTTCGTAGATGATTTCAAAGTCATATCACAACATCTTTGTTACCCATTTTTGTTGCTCTATTGACGATAGCCTTTGTTCCAAGAAATATTTAAGGCTATCATGATAAGTTTTAACCTTGAAATATTTTCCTATGAGGTAGGGGCATCATTGCTTCAGGGAATGTATAATTGCTAGCGTTTCCTTCTCATAAATTGGTTTGTGTAGATTCTTCCCCTCAATTGGCCAGATTTCAAAGCACGGGGCCTTCCATCTTTCATTAGAAAAACACCAATGCCATTCCCTAATGCATCACATTCCACGATGAAGTTTTTTGTGAAATTCGGTGTAGCAAAGACTGGATCTTTTCACATGGCATCTTTGATTTCTTCAAAGGCCTTGGTTGCATTTGGAGTCCATGAAAATGCATCCTTTTTCGGTAATGATGTTAAGGGTGCTACTGTTTGCCCATAATTTTGAACAAACTTGCAATAATATCCTATCAACCCGATAAATCCGCTAAGGTGTTTTAGGGTTGTAGGGATATTCCATTTCTAGATTGCTTTTATTTAGTTAGGGTATACCTTGACGCCTTCTTGAGAAACGATATGACCCAGGTATTCCACCTCCTGTACTCCAAAGAAACATTTGGAGGGTTTTGTATATAATTGGTGTTCCTCCAATAGTGTTAGCACCTTATCAACATGTTGAACATGCGATTCCCAGGATTTACTATAGATCAGTATATCATCAAGGAATACTAACAAATTTTTTTGAAGAAAGGGCTTGAAGATGGAATTCATCAAACCTTGAAATGTGGAAGGCGGAGTTGTAAGGTCAAAAGGCATGAAAAAAAACTCATAATGGCCTTCATGAGTCCAGAAAGCTATTTTTGGAATGTCCTCTTTCTTCATTGTGATTTGACGATAGCTTCAGTGAAGATACAACTTGGTGAAGTGTACTGAGGAACCTGCAACAATTAATTAATGTGAATACACGAGATAGTAGTAAGAATAGAAATCATAATCACTTTATTGATCACAAGCCACTTCGAGGGGGCAACCTCCTTTGAGCAAGATCAATACAAATAACTTCACGGTACCTTCATTGGCCTCAACACACACTTATATACTAAGTCTATGCCCAATACTATGGGTCAATACCATGGGACATATAATACTACAGGACGACATACAAAGCATATGCGTCCAATACTATGGGCTAATACAAACCATGGATCAACAAATACTACGGGATGACTTACAAAGCATATGCGTCTAACAAAAATATACTAACAAAGTAAATAGAAGGGTTGACACAGGTTCCTAACATCCCCTCTTGCTTAGAAAAAGCTTTGTCGCCAAAGATTTAGATGTGGAAATTGATGCAAAATCTGAAGGAGTGGTTCCCCTGTAGCATCCTCGGGTTGCATTCTGTGCCACTAAATTAATGCCTCTGTGATAGAGTGAGAGAGAAGATGACGCCTTTTGATTTTCAGGGAGGATTGCTTGGAAGGATGTAGACAAAGAAGAACCATATTAACTACGTGAAAATGGTGCTCAGAACGGTGTTGATCGGTGTGTTATTTCAGTCGAATTCTTGCCAAGTGAAGATTGTCCTGCAGAATGAGAAGAATTTGATCGCGGTTTCGAAGAACCAAGTCAATTTCCTGAACTGAGGAACTGCTAAGGGTGTATGGAAGAAGAACTTGTGGTTCCTGTCCATAGACTGCTTCATAGGGCGTCATTTTAGATGTGGTATTGTACCAACAGAGCGCTTCAAGGAAATTCTCCTTGATGGTCCAAATCTGTGTAGGGATGAGAAAGGGTTCGAGTAGTCCCGAAAGGAGTGTTGTTGTACCCTTGTTGACCTAGAAAGTATCACAGTCAGCCACCATATGTTGAATTGTCATTTTTAGTCCCTGCCAAAAGAAGTTACATTGTTCCTAGTCATACGTTTTGAGGAAACCAGAGTGCCTTGCCGATGGAGAAGCATGGAGTTCATAGAAGGGATAGCCCTGTGGATCATTTTGCAACCAATGTGGAACAAGCGGAGAAATAGCTATAAGAGAAATTGGGTCATCAAGTGTGCGAGAAGGAGCATCTGCCACTAGATTGTCTTTACCCTTCTTGTAAGTGATCGCATAGGCAGAACCCATGAGTTGGATAACCCATTTCAGGTGTGGTGGGGAGGAGACCCGTTGTTCCAAGAAATTTTCTAGACTATGGAGATCAGTCTTGATGCAGAAATAATTCCCTAATAGGGATGGCTGCCACTTTTGTACTACATGCCAAATAGCCATCAGTTCCTTCTGAGATGTAGATGCGGCTAAATTCTTACCGGAAAGGTCTCTTGAAGGCGGCAAGCCCACTAGTTCAGCAAAGACACCTACATATATATCCAAGGAAGTAGTGGAGACCGTTGATTGGTGCATATGAATGGAATGGAGCTGAGTGATGACACCATGTGAATTCTTCTTAAGGATCTTTTCCAGGTGATGTGAATTGATGATGCGAAGAGACGCTGGTTGCAAGCCCGTAAATTTTTGTTGTTTCCCATTGACTGAAAATTGCATCCAAAGTTTAGCAAAATCCCATAAAATGGGGCCAAGAGTGCGTAACCATTGAACGCCCAAAACTACATCACATCTGCCTAAGGACAAGGAAAACATGTTAGAGCACAGGTTATAATCTTCTAGAGAGATATGCACATTGTGACACTTCCCCTTGTAAGGTAAGGTGCCCCCATTGGCAACCATGACTTCAAAGTTGGAGCAAGGATGGAAAAAACAATAAGCTTGTTTAGAAATCTGATGGTCAATGAAGTTATGACTACTACCAGAATCAATGAGTATGGTAAGAGGGAGCTTCCTGAAGTAACCCCTAACCCGCATTGTTTGTGGGGTGGTGAAACCGGTTACAGCATGGAGAGATATCTCTGGTGGGTCGTCTTGAGATGGGGGGTCAACAAGCGAGTGATGAATGTCGACCTGATCATCTATTGTATCTAGAGCTTCTTCACCAATTTCAGAGGAAGGCAGAGAATCCACATCCAAGAGATAGATCTTTTTCTCAACACATCTATGTCCCCGAGTGAATTTCTCAACACAATTATAACAAAGCTCTTTTCTCGGCGTGCCTGTATCTCTGGTTTAGACAAATCCTTGATAGGAGTTGGTCGAGGAACTAGTGTGATGGGAGGTCGTTGGGAACCCATATTTCTGAAGGGAACAAAATTGGGTTTGGAGCATTGTTGGGTTGCGATCTTGTCCTATGCCAACTTAGCCAACCCTAGGACTTCCATCATTGTGTTTGGACATAACATTTTGACCTCTGAGCGGATTTCATCCTTGAGACCACTGATAAAACAACTCCTATAGAATTCATTAGACAATCCTTCTGTGTGATTGGCCAGTTTCTCAAATTCTATCTGATAATATCTCACTGTGCTAATTTGGCAAAGTTTAGTGAGTGCTCCTGTGAAGTCATCAAAAGCACTAGGACCAAATCGTTGCAAAAGAATTTGGCAAAAATATGTCCATTTTGGCTCGTGATGATCTTTGATGTACCAACGATACCATTGAAAGGCTTCCTGTCTCAAATGAAAGGATGCAAGTGGAATTTTCTGGACATCAAAAGTATTATGCAGATTGAAATATTATTTTCCTGGTATATCCATCCAGTCAGATCAGTACCATTGAAGCGAGGAAAAACAAGATTCGGCCCACAAAAATTGTTGGAAGAAGAGAACCCAGTGGCTGCAAAAGATTCCGGTTGTCGGTTATTGTTCATGGCTTAACACTGAATATGCAGGCTGAGAAATTTTTCATCAAGATCCTGGAATTTGGTTTGGATGGTTGGAAGTGCTTCCTCCATAGTTTTTTCTCCTGAGTGGGTGACAACCATAACCAGGAGTTTTTTTTTTGAGTGGCTAGATAAAAAAAATAGAAACTGTTTTAGTAAAGGAAAATATGGATTTGGGAAAAAATTTGATGGGTAATTTGGGTTTGACTAGATTTTTGACACTTTCAAAGGGACATGGAAGCAGAAAGGGGGATTTCAGAAGGTGAAAGAATGAGAAAATTTGGCAGAGAGGGACAAAGAAGCAGAAATATGAAATGAACACTATGGTAAAATTTGAAGGCGATTGGGTGAAAATCAAAAACGTTATGGAAAACCCTAAAAATAGACGAATGTGGAATTTATGGCATTGGGAAGTGGAATTTGGGATAGGGTCCTCAGGAATGAAATATGCAGAATGGGATTGCAGGGGTGTCAAGGAAGTTTCAAGGGAAACGAAGTTAAAACAAGAGAGATATGGTGGAAAAACAGTTTTTTTTTTTCCAGAAATGGATCTGCAACGGCGCGGAAGGGATTGGCAACAGATGGATCTACAACAATGCGGAAATGATTGGAAACAGATGGATCTGCAATGGTGCAGAAGTGATCAACAACAGATGGTTCTGCCATGGGGGGGTCAGTTGATAGGCAATATCATATCACGTCCATTCATATTGGGGAATAAACTATGATACAAAAATGAGAAAATATATTGCCCTATATTAAGCGGCCAAGGGGGCTTAATTATGTTATATGGCAATACAAATATTTAGGGTATATTTTATTACATTTCATGTAGAAGTGTTGGAGGGGAGGCAGAAAGAAAATATTGTAAATATAATAGTTAGGATGATATCATAAGTATTAATTTAGTCACTAGTAGAAAAATGGGTAATTAGTGACTACGCAACCAAAAACTTAGTCGCGATGGGTAATTAGTGACTAAGAAACCAAAAAAGTTAGTCACAACGGTGTTTTTAAGTGACACATCTAAAAATGACTAGCGTAAACTAGTCTAGGGATAAAAATACAAGTAAATAACAACTACATGAATACATATTAGTAGTATTTCTTACTCTAGATATATCAATGAATTATACTTATAGTCTTGCAAATCATGTCTCTCATTCATATTATGGTATATCTCCAAGATGAACCACCTTGTCTACACCTTAAGGCTATGTTGTCACCATCCTTTTATGAATCCATAGATTATGAAAGTGAAATTCTCTCTTTTCCTTGGACATCCCAATCCATTTTTGCATTCAAAAACACGATTTGAATGCTTCAAAAACCTGATTTCACCAAATATCTTCCATCGGATTCCCCAAATACCACCAGAAATATCAAAACATTTAATAGTTAGTCTGGTCTCGCTTCTATGAAAAAATGCCATCTAATCTAGATAAATGATTCACATAACATCAATCACATCTATACAAATACTAAATCTCCTAACTTATTTTATTTCACATAATATAAATAATTATTTCTATTTCATCATCTTTACGTAGTTTTTTTAAGCAAATGAGAAAGGAAATATGCGTTGGTATAATTTATCTCAATGACATTTCAAACCCTAAAACCAGGTCCATCATCAGGACAGTTTAAGCTCACACGATTCTCCTCTTCTGAGTGAGCTTTGAGAGGAGGTAGGGTTAATCTTGATTAGATTTTGATGGCATGGACAAAATAATCTTGTAAGCCTTATGTCCACACCATCAAAATTAACCCTACCTCCTCTCAGATTTGATATCATTGAGTAAGGCCAACCTTAATCATTGTCAAAACATTCGATGGATTTCACATATATATGTTTAATTAGAGTTACACATGTAATATTTTTCTTCAAATTTATGCTAACATTTTTTTATATATCATATTGTAAACCCAAACATGTGGAGCTAGAAGTGGTGCACTTGCAGCCTCGACTTCTTATGAGTACTAGGAAGGGTTGCTAAGTAGTGTGAAAAGAGCCCTCAACTAAGTCTCTAATCCCTTCTACTCAATGAAAAAAATATCAACATGGCACCATCTTAGATGTGTTGGTAAGTTGGATGAGTTAAAGAAGTTGATCAATGCAATGCCCTTTATGCCTAGTCTTAGCTATTATAGAATCCATAACCATATAGAGTTAAGAATATGGGAAACCAAATTTCCTATTAACTTAAAACCACATAATTGTACTACATATGTGTCATGTGTCATTGTCTAACATCTATGCTCCATTAAGAATATATTTCAATTGTGTTGCTTTACTAAATCAACTTGGAAGAGATCGAAAAATTCAATCCCCAACTCCTTCTTGATTCCCTTCCATAGAAAGCATGCAGCATTGAATTACCAAGTTTTATGCTTCTTCAAAACAATATTGGAATTTTTTTTTTTTCAATCTAAGAAAAAAGATTGCAATTTTGTTTAATTATAATTATGTCATGGTTTAGGGCCAAAAATAGGGCCTTATGCAATACAATTTTTCTTTTAGATTCATGGGCCATGCATAGGGATTGCAAGTTTGTTTAATTAGAATTATGCCATGGTTTAGGGCCGAAGTATAGGGTCTTATGCAACACAAATTTTCTTTTAGATTCATAGGCCATGCATAGCGCATTGATCTATCACACATGCCCTATGTGCCTTGATCCATCACACATGCCCTATGTATGTAATATTCCATATGTAAGCATGGTATGACAATGGAAATATAGAGATTTGAAGTATAAAAAATGGATTTTAAGATGTAGGACATGACAAACAATAGTTAGGGTCCAAGTCTATACCAACTAGGGCCTTGTATCACCAATATGTGAATGCACCCAAGATTTTGATATTAAACTCATGCTTGTTAGATTTTGGTTGCTTCTATTTCAGCATAAGCATTTTTTACTTTCTCCACAATGATAACATCTTGTTCTTTCTATTAATTTTGATACTGCACTCATGCTTGTTAGATTTTGGTTGCTTCTATTTAAGCATAAGCATATTATATAATTTAACTTAGAATTTATTATATTATGTTTCCTAGTGCACTAGTGAGGAGTAAGATAATAATCCATTCCCATACACTAACTAATAAGGCCTTACCATGCATTAAATCTACGTGGTAATAAATGACAAAGTGTACATCCACCAAGACATATGCCAACACCTGCTATTATGGAGAATCAAGGTATGGCCATAATTACAATCATTACATAGGGGCTCAACAAGAGCATCGCATATCTTACAAGAATTGAACCCGGGTGGGGAGGGTAACAATCACTCCTCCTTGCAAGGTTTTCTATTATCAATTATATTAAGTTTTTGGCCATATTTAATGATCGAAATGATCATAATTCCATCCTTGAATTCTCCTTCGAACAACAAAATTTGTTTTATAATGGTAATCTTCCACCATTGTCTTCCAAAACCATCATTACATTAAGTGACAATGATTTGATAAGCAAACGTGAGTATAGAAAAATATAATTTGTTATACCAAATGTGTTTTTTTAATTATGGTATTTGATAGGAGCTTTTTTTCTTTAACCTGTAGAAGAGCCGGCGTGGGTACATGGCTTAAGTGCCTCAAGAGCACAAGTCATGGGTTCGATTCAGGGTGGGGAAGGCCACAGCCGACCGCCCAAGCCACCCCGCCTACAACAGGAGACCATTGCACCTACAAGACCAAAGGCATTAGTGTAAAAGCATATGGTAATAAATAAATACGAATAAGAGGCCTATTCTTGTACATATGATACAAACCGTGGTTGCAACATATGAGAGAATAATTCAAACTTCATTTCGTTTACTCCATTCATAATACAAACATGGCAGTATTAGTATGGTGGTGTATCTAGAATAGGCTTGGAGCCTTCCCATTACATAACACTCGCAATTATAGTTATGTTGTGGAATGGGAGTGGTAACTATAGCGCGCTACCCACCAAGCACTCTCATCCCTCGGATCCAAAGCGATGGTGGAGATTGATTAGGGAATGAATTTAGGTCTTACACAAAAAATAAATAGATTTGGCATTTGTTAACACCCAAAAAGTGCTCACTACCTCATCTACCCCATTACATGACTCATTTGTTCATATTTCCTACCATGTTTGCCTCAAAAACCTTAAAATCCCATTAAAAAGCCTCCAAAAGGCCAAAAAAACCCTTTTTTCCCCCAAAATAATCCAAAATTCCTCCAAAATAGCAAAAACCCTCTAAAAAGGGAATAAAAATACAAAAAAAAAGAGGAAAAAGAGGGAAAAAGGAGGAAAAAACCCTATACAGCTGACCTAAACCATATGGTTCCCAAAACCATGGGCCAACACCCCACCACTAAAAAACTATAAATAGGTGATGGAGGCCTCTCATTTCATATTCACAGTCAAATACACCCTTGCTCTGCTGAAATCACTCTTGAAACCCTAGCTCACCCTTGAGCTACTTTCACATTTGAGTGCCCCTTTTGGCCCATTTCCAACCCTTTGGAGAAAGAGAAAGGAGCAAAGCTGGAAGCTTGGAAGCAACCCTCCTGGACTGTTGCAAGAGCTTCACCATCCTCTACACTTGAGGTAATCTTTAATACAAAAAGAGAAATATTTTTCCATATTTTCATGTTTTGTTATTTATGTTAATGCTCATGCTAGGTTAAATTTCATATTGTTTTAGTGCTTTAATTTACTATTTATTGAACTGCTACTAAGGAGTCCTTTCTCCTTAGTAGGTGCTCATTTGCACAAGCTGGGGTGAAAACCCTCGCTACAGTTTTGGTGACTCCCCTTGTGTTCCTTTGAATTTCTGGTTATAGTTTTAAAGTTTTAAATGTTTTTAAGTTTCTGCAATATTTTTCCTGTTTTTTCCTTTCGGATGTCCCTTTTGGCTACTGTAAATCGCATCTTTTACCCCCTGCAGTTGCATTCCAATCACATCTTTCAGGAATTTACCTACGATCCGACCGTGGCTCTCAGACTATTTCCGGCGACCTACCAACGGTTTCCAATCTGTTACCTGCGATTCGACCGCGGCTATTAGCTTGTTTCGTGCGCTCCGACAGTGACTGTTAACCCTTTTTTCCGTGGCCCACTTGCGGCTTTTAGCCAGTTTCCTGCAACCCACCTGCGTCTTTCAGCCTTTTTCCCACATCTCACTTGTGGCTTTCAGGCATTTTTCTATAACCCGCCTGCGTATTT
Organism: Larix kaempferi; assembly: GCA_027924585.1. Lineage (NCBI taxonomy): Eukaryota > Viridiplantae > Streptophyta > Pinopsida > Pinales > Pinaceae > Larix > Larix kaempferi. The sequence goes on from BSBM01000546.1 coordinate 4,298,578, forward strand.
CGGCCTTTTTCCCGCATCCCGCTTGCAGCTTTCAACCATTTTTCTGCAACCTGCCTGCGTTTTTCGGTCATTTCCTCGCGTCCCGCTTGCATCTTTCAGCCATTTTTATGCAACCCGCCTGCGACTTTCAACCTTTTTCCCGTGGTCCGACTGCGTCTTTTGGCCAAAATCTCGCAACCCGTCCACGATTGTTGAGCTGTTTCCCGCGGTCCAACCGCCCATATTTGCCACAGACCCGTGGTCTATTTTGTGCACTTTTTTCCCTATTTTGAACCCAGCACTTTGCTGCAATATTTTCTGCACCTGCACAACCATCTGTCCTACCTGTAGCCATACTTCCCTACAGCCTTTTCTGCAGTATTATTTCTGCTCCATTTATAGAATAGTTTTTTTATAAATTTCAGCATTTTAATTGAAAAAGAGAAAATTTTGCATTTCAAAGTTTAAATTCTGTATTTAGAAAGTTGCCCACCCCGTAGCACTTTTACTTGGGTTCATCATCTCACACGCACACACTCTGTCACCTAATTCAAGTGAGCCCTAAAATACTACTTAACACAACCAACATTCTAACTCCACTTGGGGAACACATAAATTTTTTTGTAGTTAGGTAGGATCGGGGGGATAGGCATCCAAATAACACCCCTCGGTTGCTTACACTTGAGACATAGCTGTTGTCCATTAGGGAACCAAAATATCCTAGTATTTTTTGGCACAGTAACAACCAGTTTATCAGAGGGCCTCTCCCTTGGGAGGGTTGAAGTTGCCAGACTGGTTCCGGAGGCCTGCGTGGAATACCACAATCCATTCAGTAATCGAAGGCTACCTTTCCCAGTTCTCGATGTATCACCCATATGGGGATACAACGACGATAGAACCGAACGACAGATTCACCTTTTCTGGACGTGTCATGAACAGGGTATCTTAGTTGCCTTTCTTCTAGGATTGACTACCTAGTGTCCCTCCCGGTAGGGGGATATCTTTTGCCACTTGGCTCTACTATCCATATTGTCTGACTTGGATTTCATCACCTTGCAGAGGATATGTCTAGTTGAGTCAGAATATTATTTAGCTAGGTGTTTGCATGCTCCCTTACCTCCTTTTGGGCTAGCAAGTCCAGTATTTTTATTTTTTAGGAAACCTGCTGCTTGTTGGTATTCTGACCATTTTTGTTAATACTCCACTTATTGTATCACAGCTGTTACAGTAAGTGTTTTGAGTTGGTTGTTGGCCTGAGTGCCATATTTTTTGCGGTCTCCCTTTGCACACTTGGTTGCATTAGGGTTTTTGAGCTATTTTTTACTCAACACAACCCCTAGATATTTGACACCATCTGTCACCATTGAGTCCCCGAGACGTTCTCGGTGGCTCCAGGGTGAGCCCCCACAGCACGGTTCACTTGACACCACCCTTCATAGACATAGATCTTCATCACTTCATACCACTCATCATAGATCTCGAGCCTTGTCACTTGACTCCACTCGTCAATGCCATAGAACTCCGTCACCCGAGCTAGATACCCCTTATTTTACCTCTGATTCTGAGGCAGAGTCTAAGAACCCCATTTACACTGCACCAACTAGCCCCATGGCTGGCGCGACTTCCACCCCTTTCTTTGTAGAGACCATTGGTGGAGCATCAACCACCACACCAGCTGCCACACCTACTTTGGGTATGCCCTTGATGGGGCCCACATCTATCGTTCTGATCACTGTACCCATTCCAGTAGCTGGAATGCCTATTCCCACTCCATCAGTGACTCACACTACCCTTGGTGGTGCAAGACCATTCCATACCACTTTCGTTCCTCCACTTGGGGGAAACATCCCAAACCCAGCCCCTCCACTTGGGGGCATTGGCCCCAACATGGTCACACCCACTAGTATGTCACATCCTTCTACTAGTTTTCCATTCATGGCTAGCCTCAACCTTCTTAACCTAGCTAGACTAACTAACGAGCCCATCAGACATGACCTTGCGTGGCCTCACATGCCCACCAAGCTCCCCTACGACATCCCTAAGTTTGAGGGAAAGGCAGGTAAGGACCCCCAGAACCATATTATGTCCTTCCATCGATGGTGTTCCTCCAACTCCATAGTGGATGACCCTGTCCGCTTCCGTCTGTTACAACGCACCCTCACTGGCTCTGCAGCTAAGTGGTACATCGAGCAGCCCCATGGGACCCATGCCACCTTTACTTCCCTTGCTTTGACTTTCCTACAATTCTTTCAGTTACCTGTCCGCTATGATGCGGGAATTGAGATCCTACTGTCTTGCAGATAGAACACGGCTACCCACATCACTGACCACATTCATGAGTGGTGTCGACGCCACAGCCTCTGCAAAATCAATTTAGACGACCGTATCTTCTTAGATTGGTTTCTAAAATCCCTCCTTCCTATCACTGCCAAGGATGTGGCATCCGAACGACCCCAGTCTGAAGAAGAGGCCATCCTCAAAGCCTAGCAATTTGACCTCATTTACACCCAGTCGGGTTATCTCTATACCATCATACCGGACGCCTCTCGCGGTGATTCCTCCCACCATAATGAGCCGAGGGCATCCCATGCCGCAGACGGCATCATTGGCCGTGTTGCCTCGCATCCCCTACCCTTTTCAATAGCATGTCCTAGCCATGGCCCCGACCTTTCACAGGCTACATCTCATTCTGGAGCAACTAATTCGTATGCTCCCATGGCACATCACCCCCATTCCCACGGACCCTCCTATCCACCTCATTGCTTTGGTCATGCATCCCCCGCTTACGCCCCCCCGGTCTCACCTTAGCCATATTACCACCCACAGGCTGCACTAGCTCCTATGTCCTCTCAAGCCCAACCTACTTATTACCCGCCACAGGCAGCCCCTGCGGCAACCCCACAACCTGTTCTGCAGACGTATCAGCAACCCCCACAAGGTTCAGCACCTGCGCAGCCTCCCCCTACTTATTATCCACCGCAGCCTGCTCCCCCACCTGCACAACCCCAGAACCCACCTGCTTCCCAAGGGCAAGTATACGCCCAACAGAATCCGCAGCAGAACCAAAATAACCAACGCCAACAGGGCCAGTAAAACTGTGGCAAAGGCCGTAATCATGGGAACAACCCCCCTCTAGACCAAGGCGATCAACCTCCCAATCCCCCAAACAACAATAATGCGGCACCTGCCAACTAGAACCCTGATCGACCGCCCAAGCAGGACAAATATCCTAATTTGCGAACAAACCATCCTTGTTCTATTTGCGGGGTCTATGGCCACTACACTCATGCTTGCCCACATTTGGAGCAAGCTCGGCAACTCTGGACTGATGATGCCCATCACCAAGGGTACGTGGCTCCTCAAGCGCCACCCAACCCCCCACCACCTCAGCATCAACCCTTGGTGCTGCAAAACCCCTTACCAACCCAAGGCGTAGTGAACACTCAGCCGTTGGCTCCCCCTCAAGGAAATGCACCCCCACAACAACAGATCACTTATGCCACTCCTGATCAACCCATGTTAGACTCAGGTACCCACCACTTGCTAATGATGTCATCCATTGATGTCAACCTCCAAACACGTCGGAACCAATATGGCTCCACCCCTGAAGCCTCTCCCATCGACAAAAGCACTAACGCTCATCCCACTAATCAAACGTTACGTATACCTCCAGCTCCACTAGATGGTGCCTCCAAAGCTCCTCGCTTCCCACTTCGTCACATCAACAATAACCCCAATGCTCGTGCTGTGTCCAATTACAACATTGTAGATGACTCAGCCCAATCTCCCGCAGCCATGTCTGCGTTAGAAGTCTTAAAAAACTATCCTTCACAGTGCAAGACTTTGCTCTCCGCCATTGGTGCTATTGACCCAAATGATTCACAACTGATGGCCTTCGATTTGGACCAGTCTGAACCACGCCTGCCTTCCACTTTAGTGTTCCAAGTTTCTGTTTCCATTCAGAATCTTGTCATCCATCGGTGCATTCTCGATGAAGGTGCCTCTACATGCGTTATGTCCACATTCATTTGGCAGAAGTTCAGATCCCCTACTCTCCAGCAATCCACCACTGCGTTGTGAGCCTACGACGGCCGTTCGGCTCAACCCCAAGGTCTCTTAGCTAATGTACCCGTCCAGCTCAACCCCAAGGTCTCTTAGCTAATGTACCCGTCCAGTTGGCTAGTAAAACCGTGCTCATTGACATAAAGGTCATCAATGCCCAACTTGATTATAACCTCTTCCTTGGCCGCAACTACATGTATGCCATGCGGGCAGTTGCCTCATCTGTTTTTCATACCATGATGTTCCCCCATGACGGATGCGTGGTCAAGGTCGACCAAGTCACCTATTACGATCCCAATGCCCCCGCTGCACCCGAAAACGTTCTCCCCATGGTTGAACAACCTGTTTGTGGTGAAACTACCTCGTTTGTTTCCTCCGTGGGACCCAAACTTTACTCAAATACGTCGATGAACTCAACATTCCAATCCATTCCTTCCCCGTCACCTGCGCCCGAAGTATCTGACCTATGTACCATTTCCCACAATACACAAACACCCAACAACCAACCGCCCTTGTTACCCAAACCACCATTGGTACCTAGTCACATTGGTGTTACACCCATCCACACAATCCCCTTCCTATTCCCTCCCTCGGGCATAGTAAGCGCCTCGGTTATGGCTACTTTGAGCCTCCCCAAGTTAACCTTGGGATTACCCATGTGGTATATTTCGCCCCCCACTCCCCCGCCGACACCAAATGTCGTCCTACAACCGGTGCAACCCATTGCCACTACCAGTCAACCACGTCCCGATGTCACTACCCCTTCGTCATCTATGAATCCCCCTCCTCTTATCAAGCCCACTGGGGGCAGAGGCCCATGACCATACACTATTGTACCCCCTCCCAAGGCAGTTAAACACCCCCCTCGTGTTTCGTGCTCCTCCTAAATGCTCATTGTGTGATGAGTTAGGCCATCCAACTCATCAATGTCCACAATTACCTGCATTACAGGAACACATGCAAATGCTTGACGGCGACCCCAACATCCCGGTTGTCAAACTAGATCCAACCCCAAAGCCTCGTGATAAATCACTGCGTACCAACCACCCTTGTGCAATATGCGGTATTTACGGCCATTACTCACATCACTGTCTTGATCTCCCAAATTACCAAGTAGCTCTCTACGAGATGAATAATTTGGACCTTGAGACGGCACCCCCCACAATTGAGGAGATCCACCCCCTAGTATCACCCTCATCCGGCGAGATTAATACCATCTATATGATCTCTTCGACTACCACTCCCTCATCAACAGATTTGACAACTCAAAGTTTCCGCAATGATGAGGAGATTCTAGAGGCTCTCACTACCCCGGATTACCCCTAGGAAGACATGCACCATCGTTCCTACTTCCTCCCAGAAGAGTCCTCCTCCACCACAGCCACCCAATTTGCGGTTGAGTCCAAAGATTTCCTCCCCACCAAAGTCGACTGGTTTAAGGATCCCATTCCCGCTCCTAATGCTTTTGAGGAAGGTAACATGGCCAACATCTCACCCACAATCCAAATTGATATCTCTGCCCCAGGAGGTGCCCCTGAAATCATTACCTTAGGAGCCTCCTGCACTGAGTACGAGATCGGAGAGTAAAAAAAACTTTTCCAAGAGTTTTGCAATGTCTTTTCCTGGTTCTATACCGAAATGCCTAGTCTTGACCCCGCTATTATAGAGCACCACATTGACACCTCTGAGTTAGGGGGCATAATAGATTACCTCGACCCTGGGATAGGGGGCATAATCAATTATTTTGACCCTACCCCATCACATTTATCTCAACATGTCAATGAACCCATCGTTCAAACCAACACATATGTGATCCACAATCACAAACCCTATGCACATAGCATGGGGGAAGGTCATTAACCCTGCTCACTTTTTCACATTTGTGATCTCAACCATTTTTTAGGTCATGTGTCACTTGTATATATGATTTGATTCGATACGCCTAGTATTCTGCCCCCGTGGGTCATCATTTCTCCCCACCACTACATCCTTGGCTTGGTGGGCTCACCTTTATTTGCAACCATTTTTTAACCTCGTTATTTCCTTATGACCTCCATTTTTTCGCACCATTTGCACCACCGGATTCATATTTCCATGCCCGTGATGGTGCTTGAGATCCTTTCTCACTCTCACCAAATTTTTTTTTAGCGTTTTTTAGACACCACTAGTCGCCTCAGTTTGCATGCCACTTCAGCTACTCTCTGTTTTTGATATATTTTATATCATCGGATTCATTTTTTCGAGCGCATGATGATGCTTGAGATCATTTCTCGCTCTCACCCCCAGATTTTTTCGGGTATTTTTTCCAAAACGCCCTCCGTCGCCTCGATTTACATGCCACATCGGCCGTTATCCATTTTTGACACTTTTTATATCGTCGGATTCATTTTTCCGAGCTCATGATGATGCTTGAGATCATTTATCGCTCTCACCTGGTACAGTTTCAACATTGTGTCCCGACACCTTGCTTCCTCGATTTGCGTGCCACATTGGCCGCCATTGGATTGTTCCACATTTTTACATGAGCCATTCACTCCTATCATACTGCAATTATTTCGTTATTTTGCCACCATTCATTATCCCGCAAGGAGGCCCACCAGTGTTCCCCCCCTCCCTCGTTCTTGGTCGTCATCACTATTCCTTGATTGATCACTTCCTCCTTTCCTGGCCATTCCTTTTGTTTTGTATAATCTTATCCGTTTTTTGGGCCGAACAAGTCCTTTACGAAAAAGGCACTTAGGGAGTTTCTGTTAAGCTCTTTTCTGACTCCTAAAACAATGAAAAGATCGCCAAGCAATCTTGCTTCCTTTCATGCTCGTTAAAGTACCTAAAAGGGCGTTTATCTGGTATAAGTTTAACCCTTTTCTGGACCTGGTAGACTAATTACAAAAAAGGAATACTCTAGTCACACCGGCTAGAAGAGTTCTTCATTGCATCCCTTTATGCTTCTTCGGGCCTTGGAAACTAACACACGAAAAAGCAACCCCCTAGAGTCTTCTTATCACTTTCAGACTCTCTAACATTGAAAGTAAGCATGAGCATGAATTGTCTTGGGCTCGTACAAATCCACACGACAGTACCATTCCATTATTTCAAAGTCTTCTTATCGCTTTCAGACTCCTTAAAATTGAAAGCAATCACAAGCATGAACTGTCCTGGGCTCGTATAAATCCAAACGATAGTACCATTTTACACACACTTCTTCTAGTTCCTTAACCCGTGAAGAAGTCCCCCCGTGCCTCTTGGCACTATGATCGATCATCTCGGCAGCACCCCTGATCAAGTCGCCTTTGTTCAAAGTAGTCTGCAGTCTCCTGCCATTTTACACCAGCTTGAGTATCCCTCATCCCAGTCACTATCCTCAATCCAGTACAGCTATGATCCCTTTCCCACAAGTCAGTTCCATATGTTTCCCGATCATCCCCGCCATCATACTCTGAACAAAGGAAGTTTGAGTCCACCCACTCTGCTTGCCTAGTTATCCCCCATAGTATGTCAGTCCTACCATCAGTACTCTCACACTTCGGTTCTCCACCTCGCGCTCCTATCAAGGAAACATCATTTCCTTGATAGTTGTAGGTCTCCCTCCGTCGACGACAACCCCTCTATTCCAGAGGATAGACCCAGAGGTCCCTGCACCTTGGACCCATCACCATCTGTGGTGAGTGCCTACGGACCATTCTAAGAGGAGTCATCATTGCCTCTCTGAATGGTTGTTTCTCACATGCTCAACTTCAACACCTTGATCACATCGTTGAGAATCACATAGGGTTTATATCCCTTCAGTTATAGGTCAAAGACCCTGGATTTCCCCCGACTCTAGCACATTGGTAAGTCTCGTCGGAACACCCAGTTATATGTTCCCGTGGATGTCTGAGTTGCGTTGGCGATTGTATTCGGAATCCATCCAGTTATATGCTTTCTTGAGTACCCAGTTCAGTTCCAGTTCAGTGTACCATTGAGGACATGACTCTGTTCGGATACCCACATCATCTTTTTCAGGATCTTACATGCAATTAGGGTTTGCATGCAAATTCTAGGGTTTGCATGCACTTGCATGCACTTTGCATGCATCCCAGTCACCAGTTTGATGCCTCCAGCACCGTAGCCACCTTATTCTAGCACCTGGGAGCCACTTCCTTCAGAGTTTTAGCCCTCCTAGGCTGAAAGGCGCCCACTTCTCACCTACTGCTAGAGAAGGGCGCACTTGTTCACCTACCACTGCAGTTCCACTTCAGTTACACTTAGTTAGCTTCGATTCTCCCTGATTTGAGGCTAGTTTCACTCCCGACTGACTGTTTCACTTCCGTTGGACCTCCAGATTGACTAGATGACCTGTTCTGACTTCAGTTAGCCTCCCATGCGCCCCCACTGAGCCTCCTTCCCTTAATTAGTGCTACACACTTCAGTTACACATGACACACTCAGTTAGACTCAGATTGACACCTGGATGACTGGTTCGTGTGCATTGATGACCACCACCGATTGATGATGAGGCCTCCTAGTTGGAGTCAAGCTAATCCATTCAGTGATTCGAATGACCTACTTAGGCAATTCGAATTGCTTATTCATTGAGACAGTTTATATTGTAATCATTCACCCTTATTGCGATAATTGAGCACTGCTGCATGTTTTGCACAGTTTTGCACCATATTTTCTATGTTCATCTGTTGTGATTGATTTACTTGTTCATTAATCTGCTGTGACTAATTTTACATGGTATCAAAGCCATTGCAGGGACAAGATCTCTTTTCTACAGGTGTTTTTACAAGAAGATTTGACTGAATTGCTCAAATTGCAAAAAGTTTTGGCATGAGATATCTCAAGGGCATTCGCTCCTGTGCATGCAAAGCTTGAAAATAATTCCAATACCACTCCAGAAGCTTGAGTTTCCACATAAGTCTTGGATTTGATACATTGGACCCATTCAACATTGTTTGATCTCCAATCCCATGTGTGATGCAACTCTAAAAGGGTGGATTGTTCGACCTTATTGTTCTTGGTTTATTGTGATTTGCAGGTTTATTGTCTCCATCAATTGCATTCACTACATTGTGCATGCAAGCTCCTCTACAGTAATTGCATTCGCTACACTGTGCATGCAAGCTCCTTCTACATCAGTTTGACTCGCTCCTAGCAATGGAATACTCTTCTTCAAAGCCTATCCTCACCCCATTCAATTATTTTGATTGGAAAGATGATATGGAGATCATATACGTTCAAAAGGTTACTACCAAGTCACTATTGGTCTTGAATTGGAGCCAAGCAATCTGTCAAATAGAACCAAACACTACAACAAGCTTGATGAAGCTTATGGTCTTCTTTGTCTCTCCATCTCCAAAGATCTTCACTTCCATCTCAGCGGATTGAAGACTCCAAAAGCCATATGGGAGCAACTTGAAACACTATTTGGCAAGCAGGACGAGCTTAGGGCTTTTCAATTAGAGAATGAATTGATTGCCCTTAGTCCTGAGAATTTCGAGACCATTAATGAATTCTTCACAAAATTCAAGAACTTGAACTTGCAATTGAAGAACAATGGAGTTATCAAAGAGGATAAACAATTGATCCTCTCCATTCTAAGCAAGCTTGGGAAAGATTATTTGGTATTTGTCTCTACTTTCAATTCTGGTCGGCTAACTACCCCGAATTGGAAGATGCCTACCTTGAATGCCTTCATTGAGTCCGTCACAAAAGAGCATGACAAGTTGATTCAAATGGGGTCCATAAGCTCCAAAGATTCAGCCCTATATATTCAAGGACCCAAGATCTCGAATGGTAAAGGAAAGCAAAAGAAGGAGAAGCCCAAATTCGAGTCTCACAAGCAAAAAGACAAAGGCAAACAAACGGATGCACCATCCAGTTCGAAGTTCAAGCAAAAGGGCAAAGAAGGTAACCAAAAATCTAAATGTACTTATTGCAATCGTGGATTTCATCCCAAAAGTTCATGTATGAAGGAGACTATAGATCAAATGGCCCTCCTTTTGGAAAAGAACAACATAACTCTTCTCGACGGTGCAAGGAAGAAGGATAGGAATGATGATCATGAAAGAGGACAAGCACTCATGGCAACGGTTTCGAAGCCCACTACTCTCTTGATAGATTCGGGTGCATCAAATCATATGGCTACAAATATTGATTATTTTTCCTCACTCGATTCAAATAGCTCCATCCCCATCCATTTGGGAGATGACTCAAAAATTTCTTCAAAGGGCAAAGGTACGATTCATGTAGATAATGGAAGCTTTCAGAATGTTCTCTATGTGCCTTCTTTGGATTCAAATCTTCTTTATGTGTATCAAATGGCACACACTGGTGAACCGAAGCAAGTTACATTCAGCCCTAATACAGTTGAAATTTCTGATATCAAAAGTGGAAGACTAGTTGCAGTCGGAAAGGCAAACCACACTACAAAATGCTATGAGTTTTCACACTTTATTCCGCTTGCAAAGCCCACTGCTCTTCGCACACATGGTAATGAGGTTAGTAGGATTTGGCATGAAATATTTGGACATCTTAATTATAAATATTTGCCACTGCTATCAAATAAATCCATGGTAGATGGGCTTCCACAACTCCGTTCCTCGAAGGGAATATGCACTGGTTGCATCATTGGGAAGCACCCTGAGCACAGATTCGACCGCGGCAAAGCTAGCAGAGCTTCTACTATTTTGGGATTGATCCATTCTGATATCAGTGGTCTGCTGCCCCATATGTCATTAAATGGTTCAAGGTATGTTTTGACATTTATTGATGATTTTTCCAGCTTTGCATGGGTATTCTTTCTCAAAAACAAGTCAAAAGTGCTTGGAAAATTCAAAGATTTTAAGGCTTCTGTTGAAACCTCCACTGAGAGAAAGATCAAAGCTCTTAGATCTGATAATGGTGGAGAATATATTAAATCCGAGTTGCTGTAACTTTGTGCCCAAAGCGGAATTAAGATCCAACATACAGTTCCCTACACACCCCAGCAGAACGGTGTAGCGGAAAGGAAAAATCGGTCACTGAAAGAGATGGCTACATGCATGATTGAATCAAAAGGTTTGGCTGCAAATATTTGGGCTGAAGCAATCAATGTTGCTGCATATATACAGAACCGTGTTCCACATTCATCCGTGAAAGGTATGATTCCTTTCAAAGCATTCTTTGGTCACAAACCGGATGTGTCAAATTTGAGAGTTTTTGGCTCTACTGCATGGGCTAGAATTCCTTCCGAGAAGAGACGAGCTTTGGATCCACAAAGTACCGAGTGCATATTGATAGGATATGGGGAAGAATAAAAAGCATATAAACTCATGGATATCATATCTAAAAAGATATTCATTGAGCGCAGTGTGCAATTTGAAGAACCGCTTCAAGAATTGCAACTAGTCGAGGAGAAGACTGCCGATTCACCGCCTTCACCAGAAGAAGATCCGTGTAGTGATAATGAAGGTATGAGTTCTGATATTTCTGATATTGTAGCAGCATATGATGATCATGACATATCAGGTTTAGAATCCGACCATTATGATCCCCCTCAGTTACCAAAGTGGGCCCAAAACACTCTACAATCTGCTGGTTTGAACCTTGGAAATCCTGCTGATCCGAGACGAACAAGAGCAGACTTTCAAAGAACAGGTATGGATCTTTCTATTGCTGATACATTTCTTCCTGAGATTTGTTATTTGATGGCTGGTTCAGATCCTACATCATACTATTCTGCTCATCGAGATTCGAGATGGAAAAGTGCCATGGATGAAGAGTACAGTTCTCTTCAAAAGAACAACACATGGGAGCTAGTTTCTCTTCCACCTGGAAGAAAATTAGTGAAGTGTAAATGGGTCTACCGTACTAAAGTTGCTGCTGATGGCACTATCATAAAATATAAATCAAGGTTGGTGGAAAAAGGTTTCTCCCAAGTCCAAGGAGTGGACTACACTGAGACTTTTGCACCGATTGCAAAGATGGATTCCATTCGCCTTGTTTTAGCTATTTCCGCATCCAAGCACTGGGAAGTGCACCACATGGATGTGAAGAGTGTATTTTTACATGGAGACCTTGCTGAAGAGGTATATATGCAGCAACCAGAGGGTTATACATCAGATCCATGATTGGTTTGCAGATTGAAGAAATCTTTGTACGGGTTAAAACAGGCCCCAAGAGCTTGGTACGCAAAGATGGACTCCTTCCTTCTTTCTAAGAATTTCCAAAGATGCAAATCTGATACGAATGTGTATCTTCAGCGAGTTAAAGGTAATTTGTTGGTTATTGTACTTTATGTTGATGATCTTCTCATTACTGGTAGCACACTTACTTCAATAAACAAGCTAAAATCTGCCTTAAATCTAGCTTTTGACATGAGCGATTTGGGTTTGCTGAGTCACTTTTTGGGCTTGGAGATAGCTCAAAATTTTGATGGGATCACTATATCTCAGCAAAAATATGCTTCCAACCTGTTATTGAAGTTTAATATGGCTGAATGTAAGGCAGCCCCATTCCCATTCCTCTTAGGAATCAGTCTTGAGGAGGGAGATTCTACACCGCTTGCAGATTGCAGTATGTATCGATAGTTGATTGGTTCACTACTTTATTTGACACACTCAAGGCCTGATATCTCATATGCCATGAGTGCCATGTCAAGATATATGCAGCAGCCCCATGAGCTTCATTGGCGAGCAGCCAGGCAGATCTTGCAGTATGTGCAAGGTACGAGACATTTTGGCATACATTATGCTGCATATTCTGAGCTTGATTTCATTGGTTTTACTGATTCAGATTGGGCAGGTGATAGCATTGATCGGAAGTCCACTTCCGGTTATGTTTTCATGATTGGTCATGGTGCTATTTTCTGGTCCAGCAAAAAGCAAGCAGCCATTGCACTTTCTTCAGCAGAGGCAGAGTATCGAGGGGCAGTCAATGCCTGCATTCAGGCAGTTTGGTTGCAGGGTATTCTTTCCGAGTTTGGTTTTGGTGGCACTACTTCGACTGTCCTATTTTGTGACAATCAAAGTGCTATCAAGATCTCCACAGATCCATTTCAGCGGCAGAGGACCAAACACATTGAGATTCATATGCATTACATTCGACAGTTGGTGCATGACCGCACCATCATTCTGCAATATTGCCCTACTGATGAGCAAATTGCAGACATCTTCACTAAGAGCTTCACTGAGAAGAAGTTATCTTACCTCCGTTCACTATTGGGGTTGAGTTCCATCATGGTGGAGATAGATTGATTCATTATTATGCTTTAGCTTGAGAAGGGGCTTTCTTCCCACTGGGTTTTCCCTCTTTCCTCACTTAGTTTATTTTCAGCATTTTTTTGGATTATTGTATTGGGGTGACCTTTGGTCTTAGTTACCAGGGCCCCACATTATTTTTTGCACATCATAGTCTAGCTTGAGGGGGGGTGTTCGGATATCCACATCATCTTTTTCAGGATCTTGCATGCAATTAGGGTTTGCATGCAAATTCTAGGGTTTGCATGCACTTTGCATGCATCCCAGTCACCAGTTTGATGCCTCCAGCACCTTAGCCAGCTTATTCTAGCACCCGGGAGCCACTTCCTTCAAAGTTTTAGCCCTCCTAGGCTGAAAGGCGCCCACTTCTCACCTACTGCCAGAGAAGGGTGCACTTGTTCACCTACCACTGCAGTTCCACTTCAGTTACACTCAGTTAGCTCCGATTCTCCTTGATTTGAGGCTAGTTTCACTCCCGACTAACTGTTTCACTTCCGTTGTACCTCCAGATTGACTAGATGACCTGTTCTGACTTCAGTTAGCCTCCCATGCGCCCCCACTGAGCCTCCTTCCCTTAATCAGTGCTACACACTTCAGTTACACATGACACACTCAGTTAGACTCAGATTGACACCTGGATGACTTGTTCTTGTGCATTGATGACCACCACCGATTGATGATGAGGACTCCTAGTTGGAGTCAAGCTACCCCATTCAGTGATTCGAATGACCTACTTAGGCAATTTGAATTGCTTAGTCATTGAGACAGTTTATATTGTAATCATTCACCCTTATTGCGATAATTGAGCACTGCTGCATGTTTTGCATAGTTTTGCACCATATTTTATATGTTCATCTATTGTGATTGATTTACTTGTTCATTAGATCTTCTATGACTAATTTTACAGACTCCCCATCACTATGTTCCAGTAGCTCATCAGTTCCTCTAGTACCACACTCAGTAGCACTATTGTTAATCCAGTGTATCAGTTCTTCAGCTCAGACATGGTCATCCCAGCAGTATGTCCCAGATTTGTGTCCCCTCTGGACCCTTATGATGTACACAATGGTTCTCTATGTATCCTATAGGTCCCCCTTTTCGGGCCTCACTGTTATTTTTTATTTATCTTGATACGAGCATGGGTATGCCCGCCTCGTCCTCATTCATTATTCGAGGCCATGTATATTTTAGGTCCCCATATTTTGGACCCCATTGTTATTATTATTCTATATCTTGATACAAGCATGGGAATGCCCACCTCGTCCATATGTTCAAATTATTCCTCATTCATTATTGAGGTCGTGTACTTTCCGTTTTTGCAGTTTGTTTCAGACTGTTGTTCTGGGCTCTAGTTTGTTTCTTCTCTTCTCCACCTCCCAAGAAAACCATACAAGACTTATGATGTCTATCGGCCATACGATGAGCTCCTGCCCTCACACATCAGGGGAAAATCTATTAACACCCAAAAAGTGCTCACCACCTCATCTACCCCATTACATGACTCATTTGTCCATATTTCCTACCATGTTTGCCTCCAAAACCTTAAAATCCCATTAAAAAGCCTCCAAAAGGCCAAAAAACCCCTTTTCCCCCCAAAATAATCCAAAATTCCTCCAAAATAGCAAAAACCCTCTAAACAGGGAATAAAAATACAAAAAAAAAGAGGAAAAAGAGGGAAAAGGAGGAAAAAACCCTATACAGCTGACCTAAACCATATGGTTCCCAAAACCATGGGCCAACACTCCACCACTAAAAACCTATAAATAGGTGATGGAGGCCCCTCATTTCATATCCACAGTCAAATACACCCTTACTCTACCAAAATCACTCTTGAAACCCTAGCGCACCCTTGAGCTACTTTCACATTTGAGTGCCCCTTTTGGCCCATTTCCAACCCTTTGGAGAAAGAGAAAGGAGCAAAGCTGGAAGCTTGGAAGCAACCCTCCTGGACTGCTACAAGAGCTTTACCATCCTCTACACTTGAGGTAATCTTTAATACAAAAAGAGAAATCTTTTGCCATATTTTCATGTTTTGTTATTTATGTTAATGCTCATGCTAGGTTAAATTTCATATTGTTTTAGTGCTTTAACTTACTATTTATTGAACTACTACTAAAGAGTCCCTTCTCCTTAGTAGGTGCTCATTTGCACAAGCTGGGGTGAAAACCCTAGCTACAGTATTTTCATTGTGGGAAAGAGGAAAGGCTAGGGTTATGCCCGGTTCTCTAGCAACAACCCTACAGCTGCACCCATCTGTTTTATTTGGCACACTCGATTGCATATACATCTGTTTAATAATCCATGCAATTCAATTTTGGAAGAAGCCAAGGTCGTGGGTGTGCCCAGCACTCCAACATACCTGTAGCCATACACATCTGTGTTCTCTTTGCATGCTTGGGCGACCAAACAAATTGCATTTTTCTTCTATACTGATACAATAGTGATATATACATTTGTATGGGTTCGCCAAATCGATTTGTGGAAGGAAGAGAGGCACCATTATTGTTTTTGGCTCGGCCTTCATTGTTCTCTTTTGAGTTAGAGAGGGTTGCATTAAAACACATTTATTTTGTAGGAGCGTAGCAACACCATGGACAAGGAAAAAATCCCCACAATTCAACGCAGAAGTGAAGACGTAATTCTTCATCTTGTGAACAATTTTTAAGTGATATAAGTGCATGCTTGTGTGGTTGTGGTGGTGGCTCCATACCCATTTGCATTTTAAATTGGTATTGTCTTGTAATGCTATTAATAGAGCCCAAAATCCCTCACTCCCTTATCCATTTCAACCTCGAATTTTGTCTTTTGGATCTTTTTACAAACCCGTATTATCCTTAGGTAGTGTTTTTCTACCCCCTGGAAGAGGTGAGGTGCAGAATTGGTGTGTACCACCTTAAATATAGAACTTGAAACCCTCTATCAAAATGCATGTGCCTATGCTTATTCAATTGGGAATGAATTGAACCTACATGTAACGCCGACCATTCCCAAGAGAAAACCCTAGAGAGTAAGACAATGAACGAAGAGCACTCTTTGATAAACAAACGGTGATACAATCGGATCAAACCTAGGGACACTTAACAACCCTTAGAGCCTTTTCCTTTTTAGAGCCTTAATTTACCTCATATACCTGCTTAGTTATTTCATCTTACTAACCTTAGTTCACCTACTACATACCTTACCTTTTTATTTACCCTTAGCCCCTTACCTTTAGTCCCTTATACTCCTTTCTAGAAGAAAGGAGATAAATACTTAACGGACATGCATCTACCAATAAATATTTGACACCAAGATGATAAAAATGGAACCATCATAATACAAAAGATTCAATTTTCTTTTATAGATGTAATGTCTCCATCTGTGTCTCTGTATTAGGATTTTAACCTATCTGTTACTAGCCACGCACTCTCGTCCAAAAGAACCATATATTGCATAGCTAGCTGTCAATACTTGTGCAGTTAATAAGACATGGATTAATCAGAATTTTCTAGGGGAAGCATTTATATATGGGTCTCTGAGTCAAGGTCCAAACCAATTTATGTAACCTCCTGCATGTCATCAAAATGAACAACATATTGCATGGTCATCTGGTGATACTTCACTATTTCACGTATAAATTTATTTTCAGGAGCATAACTGTCATTCTCCTGGGAAATACGTTCTTTTTCCTCCAGCAATGTCTCCAACTGAAGCCTTATCCGCAAAGTAAATAGTGAAACCAATAACTGGATATGGATGGCAATATCTGTAAGTAATGGCTTATTAAAAAATAGTTTTCAAGACTGCAATTAATTGTAATTAAAATATAGGTTAAAAGGTACTCTATAAGAATATTATTTAGAATTATGTTTGATGCAAAGCTTATGTTCTCAAAAAATTTGAGGCAAATCTATGCCTACTGGCCCATTTTCATTTTGCTTGCCAAAATCATTTTTTCATAGGTTAGAAAGAGGCCATTCTAGGCTACATTTCAAAGCCATTCAATGATGTGAGTTTTGAACCCCTGACTCAGAAATTTATAAGGTCAATCCTTGGTCAAATCATTCATTTCTTTTAACCTGGTTATATGTGATTTCTTTTGAAGCCTCAACATGTGGGAATCCCTAGCTTAAATTGTGACCTGCACTAGTAATTGTTTGTACACACATACATGGCCACACCATTTTGATGTACCTAGAGGAGTTTTCATTGGAGATCTAGATAAGGAAGCGGATAAAATTGATTCATAGAGTTTTTGCATTGATTACATAGCTTCACACCCAATGGCTAAGTAAATGGTCGCCATCTATTTTCCTCTAGGGCTCATTTAGCCATACACAAGGCCTCATTGCACCACAAAAGTCATATGTATTTGAATCAAGTTTTCTATAAATATATATTTTATTATTTTTATTAGTGCATTTTTTGTTACAATTTTGATTGTATTTTTTGTCTGTGTATGTCAATAAAATATTCATATGTAAAAAGTTTGTTGATTTTATTCCTTACCATTAATTTTCCAGTTACCTGTAATTATTTATGAGTCAATAACATCTAGTGTATCAGATCATCAATATTTCTTTTCATGTAGCATGTTGAAGAATCATCATATGGCCAAAACATTTTTGTATTATGTTTGATTAAACACCTCTACAAAATGTCTAACTATGTAGAAACTGTATAAAACTTTTCGTTCTTATTGTTTTTTCAATTATATTTCCAACACACTACACATGGCTTAATTTGGCATTTCTTAAACATATAATTAAGGGAATGCCTTTTATAGTTCAAAATAATGTTTACGGACTTGAGAGGCATTACACACGAGGATAATATTTTTATTAGTTGAAGGCATTTGTTTTCCATTAAATGCTAAAATATATTGGCAACTTGCAAGTATCTTTCATATATCAAATTTGATTTTAATTATTGATAATAATTCTATTGAGTGTCTTATTTTATATATAGTTATGTTATTCCCTGGGTTCAAATCTTGCTTTGTGACACTTGCTCCTTGGGAGCCGACTTTCTATGTAATGATTGTAAATCTGGCCATACCTTGATTCTTTTAGAATAGCAGGTGTTGGCATTTTCCGCGGGCAAAAAACAAAAAAAAAAAAATTATAAAATTATGTTAATGTCATGGTTAGTGTATCTATTCTATGGCATGAAAGGTTCACTTATAACATTGTTTAATATATTTTATTTTCTATATATATACAATACAAATATTATATTATTAATATATCTAATTAAATGGAATGTAAAACTATTTAGATTTATAATTGTTAAATTTTTTGCTAACTTATAAAAGGATTAATTGGTTTCTAAAAAGTAGATAAAAATAAGTATCCAAGAATGCTCTTTACCTATATGTCAACTAATCCAAATTATTGTTGTGTTTGGCTTTGACAATTGTGACAATTTTTTTCTTATTGGTTAGACCATCTTCATAGGGATTTTAACTTAAGGAGTTTAAGGTTGAATAAAATATAACACAATTTTATTTGAAAGCCACAATTACTAATTTGGGATTCTGGGATCAAAATTATCTCTCCCTTTTTAGCTCTATCCATTTATCCATAAGAATTCATTTTGATTTTCCCATATGATCTCTCCCTTTTGGCCTCTCCCTTTTGGCCATAGCATATTTCCTTAGTTCACTTTGGACTCGTTTAACAGAAATCCTCTAGAAAATTAATGAACTTTGCCAATAATTTTTTTCCCTATAAGAAATTCATGAGGAAATCTAAGGGATGCTTCTTCACATTTGTGGACAATATCCCAAGTAAAATCATTTGTGTAGACTATTGCATCTAACTTAGGGTGTTTAGAATTAGGCACCTACTTCCTTAGAACAAGAAAAAACTTACCCAACAACATAGGTGACAATTGATTGATCTCATCCCTTAGGGAAAAAATAGTCGGCAACATTTCCTCATGCCCTTAAACATCAAGTGAAAGTGATATTGTTGGTACCTTGCTAGCCCAAACTAGCCCACAAAGGGAAAACATGCCATAAGTAGGGGTTTGAACTTGGGTGGGGAGGATAACTCCCCTTAACCACCCAAACTAGACCCAATTGACTAAAATGTTTGGAACATCTCATCCTACCCTCAAGAACTTAAGTGAGATTGAGATCATTGCTACCCTGCCAACCCCAAGCAACTCGTGGGGGGGAATATGTTACAAGCAATATTTGAACCTAGGTGGAGAGGATAACAACTATTCATCTTCACCACCCAAGCCTAACTTTTCCCATAATCTATATTAAAGGCATGAAATATTAAATTCCAAAAAAATGGGAAATCCAAATGAATTGACCTAGTATGTGTTATTTTCTATTAAGTATAACCATCAGTCCATTTTTCTTGCTAAAACCATTTTTTTGCAGGTTGGAAAGAGTCCATTCTGGGCTACATTTCCAAGTCATTCAATCATGTTAGTTTTGAACCCTTGAATCAGAAATTTACAGGGTCAATCCTTGGCCAAATACTTCCTTTTTTGTTGTTGTGAACTTGGTAATATATGAGTTCTTTTAAATCCTCACTTGCATTCATTTCTCCTTAAACATGTGTGCAGCCCTAGATTAAATTGTGACCTACACTTGCAATTGTTTAAGCACACATACATGGCCCACTGTTGAGATCGTGATGGACCTAGAGGAGTTTTCAATGGAGATCCAGATAAGGAAGCGAATAAAATAGATTCATGTAGTCTTCTCATTGATTACATAGCTTCACACCCAATGGCTAAGTAAATGGAGGCCATCTATTTTTCGTCTAGGGCTCATCTAGCCATACATAAGGCCCCATTGCACCAAAGAAGCCCTACATAGGGAATGATTATGATGATAGAATTTAGTAACCTAACGCCTTTGATCTAGGTGTTTTTCCAATCATTTATTTTGTAAATCTTTGCTCTCGGCCTGATACCCTTGGCCTCCAACCAATCAACATAGAAGCCATAGACTAAATTTAGTGAACCCTGATAATTTGAATAATGTGCTTGAGTATTATAAAGAGAGAGATTCACATGATCATGTATTTGACACTAGCATGATGTTCCTCTTTATAATTATTCATTGAGTAAATACAATGGGAAAATACTTAGGGCCACCAAACACTATGGGCCCAATACCACTTATAATTTAATTGCTCATTAAAACAACTTAGGACATCCTTTTACAATAGTGTTCCTGTTTTAATATCTTATTAGGACTTCAGCAAGCTTGTTTAGGCAAGTCTTCTTAGGCTCAGTGCCATCCCCTCTTGGTTCATATGGTTCACATGTGCCAACTCATAGCTCATCAAATATATAAGGAAAATATTACAATGATGTGATCTCCTTGTTCTCATGGTCATATGTTAGAATCATTCCTACTAGGGGAGGTCAGTCCCTAAAGAAAGTATTCTAACTTAACCACCTAGAAGAACATCACACATCATCTTTGCCTCGACACACAAGGCACTGCTTCGACACATGAAGCCTAGTCTTGACACGCAAGACTATATAGAAGCATCTGCCTTGACATACAAGGCATGCTTCAACACATGAAGCTTAGTCTCGATAATGAGACTCTTCTCCATTTTTCTTGAGACTAACTCAAGACAACCTCGACACATGAGGCGTTGCTTCGACACATGAAGCTGACTTGGAGAATGACTCACGATGCTGCAAACTTCAACATGCAACAAGGAAAGGAATATGATAGTGTCGAATCTATGAGATATGGCCATATCATGATTATGATAGATCAAGTACTTGTTGTATGTTGACAACTATAGTTTTTATGTAAGTTTGAAGGATACATTGATTGAAAATTGGTTTATTCTTTGTTTCTTTTATCTCAATAATGCCTTGTACAATTGCAAACTTTGTAAAACATTTATTATTGGTGTCAAGCAGGGATTCCCCCTATCCCCCAACTTACTTGGGATGGACATAGCTGAGTTTGAGTCCTTTCTACGTGATCATACCCATGAAAATGATGGGTTCCTACTCCACTAAGTCTTGATATCCATATTTCTCTTCATTGGCGGGGCCCCGCTGACTGCATTGCTGCATTAAAGATATGATTTGAAGCTATTGGATAAGACTAGACATGAAATGCATGCAGTAGTGTAGTCTGCGGAGCCCTCCCCTAAATATTGGAATGGTCCAGCATCATCTTTGAAAACTAGTTCAGGTATCACACAGAATACTTCATTTCCTTTTGAATTTAAGGCGAAGAAAAGGGAACATACTGATTAGAGTACTTATCCTCTTAAACGAGAGCGTTTTCAAATTTAGATGGCAGTGATATAAGGCATTTCAAACAAGAGTGCATTATGAATCCTAAACAAATTGCCATAATGACTAACAAATATGGAAGCCTCATCAACTCATAAGTTGTTGGGAAGATGTGCATTTAATTTAGTTGGTTGGAAGTGATGATGGTAATAAAGGAATTGATTTGTCTTTCTTGGTGTACATCCGTTGTAGGTGTTTCATAAACCACCGATCAATATGGCTATCTTAGCTAATTTGTGCAGCTTAGGGGCTTACCCATTTTGGGTGTCTGGCTTCAAGAAGCCCACAAAGGAAATACTGGAGATGCAAGCAGTCCAAAGGAGGGAGACAAATTTATTGAAGAACTATTGTTAATGTTGTTATGTTCACTTGATAGACTACCTGTAGATCTTGATGCTTTGAAGATGTGTAATCTTGGGAAATTTGTAAACCGCTTGAAAAATCACAAAAACTAGGAGATTCAGAGGATGGCTAGGATCTTAGTTAATACATGGAAAAATGTGTCGATGTATAAATGCAGAACAATGACACAAAGTTTGGATCAAGCCAAGGAGCATCTTTTCCTTGTAATTAGGATGCATGCGAAGTTTCTTATACTCATGGTGGTAGGTGTACAGGATCTACTGAAGCTGTGAAAAACTCAACACCATTAAACTCTACTACAAAAAAGGACTCACATAGATTAGACCAAACATATGTTCTATCAAGATCAACATCTGTCCCCTTAGGGTCTAGTGAGGTTTCTACATTTCTCTCCTCAACCATTAGCACCAAGGATTCACATTGTAAGTGAACCATATCAAGTGGCACAAATGAGTTTCTAGTGACTTCAATTAAAGAAGAGAAAAGTAGTAGTTCTAGTCAATCATAGAATAAAAGTCAGTCTTGTTCGAGTAAGCCTAGAAAGGATGTAGGTTCAATTTGGAAAGAGGATTCTAGGAGCTCATAGCTATCAAAAGGTGACTCTTTGGAAGGTTGACTCTTTTGAGTACAATTTCGGTCATATATAACATCATAGCTATAAGATAAACTAGTACTCTCGACTTAACAATTATTTTGACTTATCATATCTTCCATTTTGCTTTATAAAAATATATGTGAATGTTTATAATTCATTTAAAAGTTATGGATTTATGTGTGAGTTAATGTTTTTTCATCCTTTCTTCCAGCAGAGATTTGAATCTTTTTGTAAATATCTCAAAGCAACTTATGCAATTGTTTTTGGCTTTTTGAAATTCTCACAATATTGCAACTATTAATATTAACTCCGTTTTGTGTTTTATTTTTGTGGGGTTACTATTTTTGTTTCTTAGCAAAGTTATTTAGATATGAAGTATGTTTCTTGGAATATCAGGCACTACAATATTGTAATTGTGTGGAATTGAGATAACGAAGGTGATAGTATTTTGTTATTTTATGCAAAATGTTATTGATGTGATGTCCAAAAGGTTGTTATGAATATGTATGCAATATTTCACACTTTCTCCATAATTGAGGTTGAGTTTGCTAGTGTTAAAACTAAGGCAGTCTTGTAACATTATACCTTTTGTTGTTCTATATGAGGCCAATTTCCAAAGTGTGTTTATTTTCTAGATAGAAGTCACATTGCAGCCTATGACACTATTCAGTATGCTTGAATATGCATTTGGTTCCTCATCAACTCCAAAGTTGAGAGATGTAGCTAATCGAGAGTTCTAGAGTTGAAGAATTGTATTGTATTTTTTGTAGGCATTCAAGTAAAAGATCTAACTCTTTGTTTTTTAGGTTGGGGTTTAAGTGGGTATTGAGATTCAATCAAACCTTGCTCCACGAAAACCAAGAAAAGTGATATCAATCTTTCTTGGCTGACTGGAACCAAGAAAAGTCAAATCAACCTTTCTTGACTAATTATTTCTTTCAACTTTTTGTATTCTTCTTTAACAATTTCACATTGCCAATTAGGAATAGTTGTTAGATTGTGTTATATTTGGCACATTCATAATTTTAATTTCAATTCTTATATGCAAGGCATCCATCTTAATATTGTATTGGAATTGACATGAACAGTGCATGAACATAGGTGAAAATCTATTTATCCTTATTTACATACCCTATGTGTTATCATTACCATGAAATGGTATTATATAAATTTCACCATTTGTGTATCTTTATAACTATTGCATGTTTGAAACTTAACAATGGATATTTTTCCCTCTCTTGTAAAGATTTAAAAAAAAACTAGATATAACCGAAGAAAAGGTAACTAAGCGTTGTTAATTCCCTTGATTACAAGAATAAATGTAGATGAAGTGGAGGCAATTCATTTCTTCTTGTGAATGGACCAAATCCAAGCTATGCACCTAATCATATGGTGTTATTGGAAAGTAAGAGGATTTTTTCTATGTTCATTTGGGTTCAAACATCATTGATGTTTGTTTTGACAGGAAGGTAGGGAAGTCCATCCACCGAATGGTTTCAATTTTGCGTTTTTATGGAGCTTAATTTATTAAGATTATAGAAAACATGAGCTCTCTATGGCTATACTTGTATTTACATGATATAAAAATGGTAGATTGGCAGGTTGTTGTGTGAAACCTCTGCAATTCTCATATTTTCAAAGTATTGCATTTACTATCAGACTATTAGTATTTTACATTCTTTGTTACATTGATCTCTTGATTCGGTTGCATTTTAATCATTTTTCCTTCCCCATTACTGTTTCATTGGGTATTCCACTATCCAATGCTACAAATTGATCAGTTGCCCATGTAATCCCAATGTGATCATTATTAGCATTATACTATTATTTTATTTAGCTTCATGTTTGCTTATACTGAGATTTTTTACGTCTCCTATTTCTTACAAATTTATAATATTATATAAAGGGGGTATTAAAAATGGGTTGTTAAAAATTGATACCTACAATATCTGGTGAAACTAGGGGTTTTCTTAATAGGAAAGGTATACTGGGAGGGGGGTTCAACAATACAATTTTAGGAGGCATTTTCCAATATTTAGTGAAATTAGGGATATTCCTTATTATCCTATGAACGATCGTGCTATGTAACAAGTTCATCGGGTGAACCCCCCGTGGGTTCTGCAATGGTGCGGAAGTGACCCTCAATAGTTCTAGGTGGAGGAAATCTGTGATTTATCAGCTGAAAATAGATATGGACCCCAAGTATGCTTGGCTTCCTAATGGTTCTGGGGATTCACTCGGCCACCAATGTTGTTTGACGGCTTGCGTATTGGGGTAGTACCCCTCACTCCACGGCTATGGTAAAACTAATAACCGCTTTGCCACAAATGACAGCTCTTGGTTTACCTCACAGGTGAGAACTAGTCAATCAAGTAAGGGTCGTTTCCCTTTTCGTTGGTAGGTCCTCTCAATGGGCCAGCTACTTATGGGTTCCTATGGTACTCCTCACAATTAGTTTTAGGGATTATGCCCAAGTACTTCCCACAGTTAAACATATAGGGATTATTCCCAGATCTGAACTAGCAGATACGGAAAAAAATTTGGCAGAAATTTCACCCAGGGAGCCCAAGAAATTGCTCTTATACCAAATGTGAGGAACCTGCAACAATTAATTAATGAGAATACACGAGATAGCAGTAAGAACAGAACTCAGAATCACTTTATTGATCGCAGGCCACTTCGAGGGGGCAACCTCCTTTGAGCAAGCTCAATACAAATAACTTCACGGTACCTTCATTGGCCTTAACACACACTTATATACTAAGTCTATTCCCAATACTATGGGTCAATACCATGGGACATATAATACTACGGGATGACTTACAAAGAATATGCGTCCAATACTATGGGTCAATACGATGGGCTAATAGAAACGATGGATCAACAAATACTATGGGACGAGTTACAAAGCATATGCGTCCAACAAGAATATACTAACAAAGTAAAGAGAAGGGTTGAAACGGGTTCCTAACATGAAGTAAATTGCCCCATTTAATTAATCTAACAATTCATCAATAACCAGAATGGGTAATTTATCTTTAATAGTGAGTCTTTTGATATCTCTATAATCTACACACATATGCCATGAACCATACATTTTGTGCACCAATATTACTTGATAAGAGTAAGAACTTTGGCTAGGTTGAATTATTCCATCCTCGAACATTTCTACAACCATATGCTCAATTTCACTTTTCTAGGCACAGGGATATCTGTAAGGCCTACTATTTGGAGAAACACTTCCTGGAACCAAGTGAATAGCATGATCATGTTCTCAAGTAGGTGGGAGACTTGTGAGAATATTATCAAATAACTTAGAATGATTGTCGAGGACCTCCTATAGATTTGGAGAGATGGTTAATTTAGGTGTTTGAACATCTAGTGAGAAAAATTGTGCAATTACACCCCATTTTTCCTTCCACAAAATATTGGTCATGCCATTAGAATTGATTATCTTACCAGGTCTCCCTGTGATATCTCTTAACACAAATTTTTTTCCTCCCTCAAAAACTTTCAATAAAATATCTTGAAAATTAAAAGATACTATTCCTAGGGATTGTAGCGATTGGACCCCTAGTACCACATTAGCACCGCCCATTGGAATGGCGATCATTGGACTATTTAGGACATACTCTCCCGTAGAGAGATCTATCTTATGAGATTTTCCCTAGAAATTTATAGTTCCCCCATTTGCAACCATCACCTGAAACTCTGGTGCTTGAAATATAAAGCAATTTAAAGCCCGTGTTATCTTACAATGAATAAGATAGTGAGTACTGCAAGAATCAATTAGTACTATTAACTTTTTCTTCTTGATATAGCCTTCTATATTGAGAGTTTGAGGAATGGTAATTCTATCCAAAGAATTGCAAGATATGGTGGGGTGAATTTCTTCTACTTCAATCCCTAGTGTTTGTTTCTAGTGTGGACCCTCTTCTTTTGATGCTTCTTGTTCATTTTCTTCCTCTTCTTTAGAATCTATATAAAATACTTTCTGCTTAATGCACTTATGGCCCTTACTGTAATTGCTATCACAACTGCAACAAATCCCTTTTGCTCATTTTTCCTCTAGTTGTTGTTGTGTCAACATTGTAGGTTGTGGATGACTCGAGACCACACTTCATTCCTTATAGTTGTAAGTGGTAGACTTCCTTGTTTCCATAATTTTGTTTTCAACTTTTTTTGCCACCCTAAATGCATGCTCCAAGGACTTAGGTTCCCAAAGACGAACCTCATGTTGGATGTTATCCTTCAAAGTTCGAATAAAGAGATCTAACAAATTATGTTCTAAAATATTCTTCACTCTGAGACTTAGCTTTTGAAACTGCTTGATGTGCTCTGTAACTAGGCCTTTTTGCTTTAGATTTACCAATTGGATAAAGAAGGTGTTTCTATTTATATCCCCATAATGTGCAATCAATTCTTGTATGAATAAAGACTAGGATATAATAGAGTCCTTTTTACGGTTACAAATCCATTAGTACCATACAAATTTATCAGGCTCTAAATATAAGGATGCAATAGTTACGTTTTTCAAAGTTGGCACCTGGTGTAGATCAATGAATTACTCCATCTGGAATATCCAAGTTATTGGATCATTTCCATCAAACTTTATCATGTCAATTTGAGGAATTTGGGTGCCCTTTGGTGACCATCCCTAATGCTTCCATTACTATAATCATTTCCTCTTGGAATATTCTTATTCATGGAATGTTTCTCAACATGGAAATTATCTTTATCCTACTGATTATCCTGGAACACATCATCACATGTAGGGGGAGTATCCCTTGAATTTTGTATGAGATTAGCAATATTGTTCAACTTCTCCTCTAAATTGAGTAAATAAGTTGTTCTCATTGAAGCTTTCATATTTTCCTCCATTTTATTCAAGTTCTCCTCTAAATTAACTAAATCAACTTTTTCACAGTCCCTTTAATCATATCTTCCAACTAGGACACTTGAAAAGATAGGTCTTTCCTTTCATTGTACGTCGGGGATGGATACTCTGGTGGTTTGAGGGGAGTGTGAGTTTTTACACTTCCTTTTAGTGGAATTTCGAACAATATACATATATATCACACCCTACAATTATATCCTTCTACTCAAAGTTATTCAAATTTAAAATCGCATACTTTTTTCAACCCCTGATTGGAAGATTGTTTTATGGATGACTTGTAACTAAGGTAAATTTGAAATTTCTGCTCCTCTGGGTCTGAAACTTTGGCCTGATGTATCCTTATGTGTCCCTTTTCCAATTCCACAGTTCTTACCTAATTCAGATGTACCAATAATATGTTATTGTGAATCTCCCAACACTTCTTATTTTTGGTCTTTCTAGAAGAGCAAACTTGTACGGTCTTCCACATGTCCAATATTTTGGATATGAGGCTGAAAACACTACCAAAGATACTGTGGTATTTTGTATTTCTTATTCAATCGGTATCACTCAATTTGGATCTTTCATTCCCCATATATGACCTTTTTCCCAAGAACACATGTTTAATATTAGTTTTTGGACTAGTAAAAACCCTACTTTTCAAGGAAAATATCTTCGAACTTATAGAGTATCAAGATCTGAAAATTGGACTACAGATAGTTCGACCTATTCTGGAGATGTGTTTTTAATATCTCTTTATGAATCCTTGTGGAAACAAATTTATAGTGAAAATTCCAATATGACTCGTTTTGAAGAAACCAGCTCCAAGGAAAGAGCTTTGATACCAAATGTTATGCAACCAAGTCCCATATATAGAATAAAAATAGAATTAATAGGCTAGAAGAAAGTAATCCATGCCTTATTAATGAATAACTGAGATGAATAACAATTCTCTTTGAGGGAGGAACCTTCTTACACAATGTATTAAGTACATAAGACAATACAAGATACAATGATGATTAAAATGAAAAGATATTCTTCCTATATATAGGAGACAAATGTGTACAATAACAACTAATAAACCCACTAATAGACCCAAGCTGACATAAATAATATGTAATGCACCACCATATATTGGGTAATGTGCTACTTTATAGGGGTAATGTGCCAACAATTAGGGCTTAAGAACCCATGAAACAAAGATGAAAGATGGCCAATTCAGAACAGTTTTGTGACATGGTCATAAATGCTTTATTGATCATACGCTGACAAAACTATAGAATGAATTACATATTTCAAGATCCTGGGAGTTTTACAACAAGACCCTCATGTTCATATACACATCCTTCACCATATTCATGTGCATCCACAGGAAACACACGAAGATCCCTCATATGCTTGCATGTTGTAGAAAATGCAAAATGTTAAAAAAGAATAGAAAATGGCTACAAATCAATCTCCTACATCTCATCTAATCAAATGCATCACTTACAGACAAATCCATCGAAAAAATATGGGCTGAATAAAACATATTTTGTGAATACTGAAGTGAAGCATGGAATACATATAAATGGTAGAGGCTAGCCTTTTCTGTTGTTGGAATTGGAGACTGAACAAAGGAATATTGGAAGAAAAGATACAAGCCATGGGCCTCCTCCAAGATATGCATTTTGTAAATATGAGAATCACTTGCTTTTGTCAAGCTATGAGTGTCAACAATAGCTCGTTGGATTAATGAAACTAGGTCCCCATTAGGATTCAAATATCTCTAGTGCCCATTCTCAAATTTGTGGATACACACCAATGCATGGTTAGGTGTGAACGTTAGACAATTTGGATAAATTAAACACTCCTACTTGGAACTATTTAGTCAAATAACACCAAATTGAATGGTATCAAACCAAATTGAATGATATTAATGATACTCTAGAATTCAAAATCTAAACATGTTTGACTCATTGTAATAAGTGGAACCAATCCAAAGAAAAAATACTTAATAAATGAAAAGGCATAAGCACCATTGTGAAAGTAAAGTTATTTTATGTGGTAGTTGTATTTAGTTCCTTATTTCAATTTAAAATATTATTTAGTAAATAAAAAATCTAAAATGAAAAGTGAGTGTTTATAAATTTCAAACTCTTCCTGTGATTAAGAGCTTATTTTAATTCTCAATTAAATATTAAACAAATCTTCAAATAAAAAATAAATATAACTCTTATTCTAAATTTAAACTCTTAATCGAAAGTTAGTTTAACTCTCCTTTGAAAGTTTAAACAAATACCTCAGAAAAAATTGCACTGATCACAATATTTGACCTTCAATCATCCTTTCTACATTCACTCTCGTTTGAAAGTCTAAACAAAGACCTCAAAAAGAGTTTGCATTGATCACAATCTTTGACCTTCAATCATCCTTTTTACATTCACTTTGCCAAAAATAATTATTTTTACATAAGCATGGTTATACCCATAAACATTAACATAATAACTCAACCGACTAAGTATTTGCTAAAAAATAGCATATTTTAGGTTTCCAACATATCTCAAAAATTATTATTATAATATATAAATGATTGTTAAGTTTTAAGTTTCCAACATATCTCAAAAAATATTAATTATAATATATAAATGATTGTTAAGTTGCAATCAAGACATAAAAATGTACATCAATGAAGAAAATGATAATTACAACAAAGAAACAAAATAAAATATCATTCAAATTCACTTACATAAACCATCTAGAAAAACTCTAAAATATCATATTTCAAACATCAAATTCAAGTTATATAAGTTGTTATGTAAGTATTTTACAAATTTGAAATGATATTCATGAAAACCCATGTAGCAAACATAATTTTTTTGAAATTCACCATTTAAACAAAATCATTGTCATTACTTATCAATATCTTACCCTATGACCAACCACTGCTTCTGAAATGGAATGTGTATGTGGTGAAAATAAAACAATAAAATGACATCTATAGGATTGTAGTATGAACATAAATACAAAAATTTATATGACATAATTGATAAAGGCATAGTTCATTAGATATTGAAGTAGTCTAAATATGTTACGATTTGGATCTTTTCTATTTATATTTTTCAAATCATTTTTATCAAAAAATTCGATCCAAATTTGAGAATAATTTTTGAGATTACAAATATAAATTGTTGAGATTGTATAATCCTAGTGTATTAAGGGTATTTCCCTATTCCACACCCCCTCACCAACCCATTTCCTGATGCAAACAGACGATCTTAAAGTTCCTTGATGGTTAATAAATCTATCTAATCTTTTTGCTATCATTACTGGGTCCACTCACATATTACACTAGGTAGGTCTCAGCTTAACATGCAGAATGTCATATAAAGAGAGCTCTTCTAGCTTTCTAACAAAGTATTCTGCCAAAAAAATCCTTTCCTTCTCTATAGAAAATATCCTTGGATAATTTCCTTACACTCTTCCTCACATTATATGAATAAAGTTTGAATTAAATATTGTCAAAATCTAACATGGTTCTCTTAACTCATAGACATGTTAGGATATTTCAATACTCCATCCTTGTCCTACCTAGCATTATTTATTTTTCCCAGTTGTTGAAGATGTCATTTTCCCCCTAGTGGTGTGCAGATGTTATCCATGATCCATCTACCACCTTCTGAGCCCTGCATGCATCATTTTACGACCACTTCAGTCAGTTCCCTATTTTATAGGAACCAACTGATTGTTTCAGTGCATTCAACCTGAGTTAGCTGACTCTTGTGGGGGGTTGGAGCTATAGATGCCACTGATTGTGGCATCATGTGCCCATTTTTTATTGACATCCATGAAAAACTCACTATTGATCCCTCCTTAGTCAGTTAACTGATTGTGACTTTAGTTAGTTGAGTTTAGGTTCGGTTCTGTTGAGTTTGAGTCTTCTGGAGCACTCCAGTGGTGATAATCCCTATGTTAGAACAAATGAGGTTCGAATTATCCTGTGTGATTCAAATCCTCTCTATTGTATCATCATTGTTCATTATACTAATTATTAGATCATGTGACATTATTCTGCTCCTATCTGAGTTTTGCTACATAATTATTCTTCTGCTCTTTTTTTGCTGTAGTTTTCACTCTTATTCAACTTTTCTGCTTATTCTTTCTTTGTGAGGTATCCTCAACTCTTAGATATGTTGTGACTTAGAATTTTGCATGGTATTAGACCCATTGATCGAATAGGTTGAGAATCTGCTTTCGAGAGTGCACCAGAAGCCTCTGGATTTCCACAACAAATCCTGGTGCCATTGCATTTAATTCATTGGAGAAATCCAATGAGGTCTAGCTAGGTGTGAAGGATCCGGATAAAAGTGCCTACTGTCCTAAAGAAGTGATCAGTAGTATTCTACCTCCATTAATTAGATTTTTTTGCAGGTTATTCAAATTTTTTGAGTGTTGCAGCAATTTTCTGCAGTTGCAGCAATTTTGTTGCAAAAGCATCATTTTTCACCTTGTATTCACTCTAGCAGTTGTAATGGACAATTCGAACTCTCCCCTCTCTCCCAGGATCCTGACACCCTTCAATTACCTTGACTAGAGGGATGATATGCAGATGGTATTGTGCAACAAATCATTGTACAGGGTGACAATGGGGAGGAATCTTGAACTATAGTCAGCTATGGAGAAAACTAAGTATCTGATTAGATTGGATGAAGCATTTGGTTTCATGTGTATTCATATTTCCAGATATCTACTCTTCCACCTTGATGGATTGAAGACTCCAAGATAATTATGGTTGAAGTTAGAGACCCTCTTCAAAAAACAAGATGACCTAAGAGGCCATATTCTAGAAAATGAGTTGATTTCTCTACAACTAAGTAGTTTCCAGACCATTCAATAGTTCTTTTCAAAATTAAAATATCTTGTTATGCAATGCAAGTAGTGTGGCATTGAAAAGAAGGATGAGCAACTAGTGCTATCCATTCTAAGCAAGCTAGGTCCCAAGTTCTCCATCTTTTTCTCTACCTTGCATTATGGGTGAATGTCAATTCCTAGTTGGAAGATTCCCTCCTTAGATGTTTTCACTGAATCTCTCATCCAAGAACAAGATAAGTTGATCCAGATGGGATCCTTGACGGCCTCCAATTATCAATCTCTTATGGATGGAGAAGAAAAAAGTGTGAATGGGAAGGGGAAGCACAAGGGAAAGGATAAGAGGCCATCTGAACCCAAGATGAATGCAAAGTCAATTCCATCAGAAGGAGCCTCCATGTCTAAGAAGGACAAACATAAAGGATTTGAGAAATCCAAGTGTTCCTATTGCAAGAAAGGAAAAAACCCAAAGAGATCTTGCATACAGAAGAAGATAGATCAGATGACCAAGCTTATTGAACAACACAACATCGCCCTGCCAAAAGGTGCAAGAGAGCCTAATTCTAGAAGTGAGTCTAATGGTCTTGAGAGATGCCATGCACTGAAGGATGGATTTTCAAAATCACAAGCCCTCCTCATAGATTGAGGGGCCTCCAACCACATGGTTGCCTCCAGCGAATCATTTTCTTCTTTAGATATCAAAGATGTTCCAATTATTCACATGGGAGACAAATCTGAGATCTCTGCTAAAGGGAAGGGAACAGTACATATGGAGCATGGGAAGTTCAAAACTGTTCTATTTGTGCCTTCTTTGTCAGCAAATTTGTTGTCTATATATCAGATGACTCACGCAGGGTCACCAAAGAAAGTGGTCTTTGGTCCTGACATAGTTGAGATTGTAGATATATCTACAGGGAAGATTATAGCGAAAGGGTTTGCAAACCATGCCTCCAAGGCATATGAATTCTCACATTTTTTTCCATAATCTATGTCTACCCCATCGGAATCTGATGAGGATCAGAGTGATATCTCTTCCAATGAAGATGAGGATCAAGATCTTGATGTTGAGAATAAAGTTCAAGGAGATTCAAATCCAGATCCAACACATGCTCCCAATCCATGGCCAAGGCCAATATGGGCTCACAAAGTCCTTGTAGATGTTGGGAACACAATTGGAGATCCAGCTAAACATAGCACCACCAAATCTCAGTATCATGCAAAAATTGCACTATGTCATGTAGATCCACTTCTCTCAGAGAGGTGCTACATGATGGTGGGGGTTGATCCACAATATCTTGGAGAGACTTCTCATGGGGGATCTACAACCAAGTACCAATCTCGGTTGTATGAAAAAAGGTACTCAAAGATTAATGATTTGGACCACAATGAGCCATTCGCTCCAGTAGCAAGAAGGGTTCCTAAAAGACTTGTTTTGGAAAATAAAACTTCTACATAGTGGGAGGTACATCAGAGGAGCAAATCCAGATCTAGCGCCAGCATTGCTATCCTACAGAGGAGCATCTTGCCAATATTTTTGCAAAATATTTCACTGAGGAAATTTATTTCCTTCTCTGCTTAGTATGAAGGTTCTTTGAGTTCCCTACTACTGTTCTTTTTTAGGAGGGGTATTTTTCCCATGATGGTTTTCCCTATTTCCTTGGTTCATGGACAATTCTTTTTATCATTTATTTGATTGTATGGGTGACATTTGGTCTTAGTAACTAGGCCTAGGATGAAAAAGTATGGATAAAGGGGGGGCATTAGGATATTTCAATACTCCATCCTTGTCCTACCTAGCATTATTTATTTTTCCTAGTTGTGAGGATGTCATTTTCCCCCTAGTGGTGTGCAGATGTCATCCAGGATCCATCTACCGCCTTCTGAGCCATTCATGCATAATTTTTGGACCACTCCAGTCAGTTTCCTATTTTATGGCAAACAACTGAGTGTTCCAGTGTAGTCCACTTAAGTTACATGACTCTTGTGGGAGGTTGGAGATCCGGATGCCACTGATTGTGGCCTCATGCACCCATTTCTGATTGACATGCATTACAAACTCACTATTGCACCCTCCTTACTTAGTTAAATGATTGTGACTTCATTTAGTTGATTTTAGGTTCAGTTCAGTTGATTTTGAGCCTTCTAAAGCAGTCCAGTGGTGATAATCTCATGCTAGACCAACTGAGGTTCAAATTCTCCTATGTGATTCAAATTCTCTCTATTGTATCATCATTTTTCATTATATTGATTATTGGATCATGTTACATTATTCTGCTCCTATCTAAGTTCTGTTGCATAATTATTCTTCTGCTCTTATTAACTGCACAGTTTTCACTCTTATTTAACTTTTCTGCTCATTCTTTTTTTATGAGGTATCCTTGGCTCTTATATTTGCTGTGACTTATAATTTCACAAGACACTCTACCAAATTTGAACTTATAACTTTTTTTTGTAATCTCTACCATTACACTAATCAATTCCCCATCATCATGTATTGATTCCTCAAAAGTACTATTAAAAAGTGTGATGGCATTGAACTGAAATGCTTTTATTAGGGAAAATTACACTAAAGTCGCATAAACCTCTTGTATGGCATTGATTATATGCCTCCTGAAAATATATAATTGGTTATATGTTATTTTTAATTGTTATATTTTTTTAGTAGATGTCTTATATTTTTAAGTCTTGCATATTTTAGGGGAATTTCAGTCCTAATGGAAGGTGGGATGAAGAAGTATTTTGAGGGTTTTTGGAAAAATCCTAGCTAGGGATTTCAGAAAATTTTAGCAAGGTTGGAGTCTATCCAATGCATCTATTGGCCTATTACCAACCAAGTTTAAAAACAAGTGGGAATAATGCTTTTATTCTAAAATTTTCTGAAAAATCCATAGTTTTAGGTTGTTCTTATCATGGTTTTATTTTTTTACCTCTTTCTTTCTACTTACAGTAACTTTGTATACAGGGTTTACACTTTTTTGACACATCATCTTCTGGACCATGGTCTGATTTCTAATTATAGGTTCTTTGTATAGGGGGTATACTCTTGTCAGAAACATCAACTTTTGGTCCATGGTCTGATTGGTTTGACATATTATATGATTCGATCCCTTTTCAGGTGGTTCTGGACTTTTATTTTTATACTATTTTTCCTCCTTTTCTAATGTTCAGACGAGAGTTCCACTTTTTACCACATGTGCCACAAATCATAGTTTTTTGACGGGTGGTACACTGACCAGAGTAGAAGGACATTTGTTGGTTTGCAATTAGGGCTCCGAGGTAAATGTTCCAGTGGGGATATCAGAGGGTTTAGTTGTTTTTTTGACACCCATGAAAACAAATGGAAAACATAAAAAAATATTGATAGGTGAGAGAGCTAGAGCCAGGCGCATGGTTAAAGATTTCAAGGTTTTGTCTAAGACAAAGAACTCTGTTTTAGGAAAAGACATTAATATGGATAGAGTATAAATCTCTGCTACTTGAGCTGTGGTTGGGATATTTATGTAAACTAGGGTTTTGAGGATTGAATTGATAGATTGGGTTAACAAGAATTGGCTTCCCTTGTTTTATTATGCACCGAGAATGACCATGCTAGCCAATGGTTGGGTTTGTTTTGTTTTCCCAAAGCCAAAAGATGTTCCAAGGGTTCTTAATGGCACATGTGTAATTAAGGATGGCTCCATGGTGCTCAAGAGATGGCATACACACTTTAATATGGAATATGAACAAATGATGTGCAAACATTTATGGTGTTTAATGCATGGTTTTCCCATTGAAATATGGACTAAGAACAGGTTTGTCGGGCTTGACAACAGTCTTGGTCGCTTCATCAAACTATACAAAAATATGCTTTTTGGGGTCAACATGAAAGTTGCAGCAGTAATGATAGAGTTTAATGTCTGTTAGGGTTTACCAGATATCTTTGATATATATTGGGGTGATAAGGTTATTACTCAAAAGATGGATTATTACAAGATACCCTTTTGATGCCATTACTATAAAGAGATCGGTCTTCATAAATCCAAATGTCTAAGATTGCTCTTTGGGATTGATTTTGATAAGTCCACTAAGTATTTAATGAGGGTTTCAAAGGATGGGAGCACACATTTGGAAACAAAGCCTCTGCCACTTTTCGAGAGTGACAAACATGATATTGTCGCAGAGCCTGGAGACGCCATTGTTGTTGACGGGAATATTTATAAAGGTATGGATAATTTGTCTCCCACTCTATATGAAGGTGTAACTAAAGAAGAATAATTTTTTTAAGAAGCGCTGAAGAAGAAATGGATAGTAGAAGGTCCTTAGGGGTTATTGTTGAAGGAACAATAAGAATTTGATTTCATGAACAAACATTGTCTGATTCTCATGAACTAGGGTTAACATTAGGGGAAAAATCCTTGGATTTGGGGGAAAGGAATTTTCCCACGACTAAAAATAATTACAGTGATAGGCGTATTTATTTTGGAATTTGGGGGTGGACTACCATCTATGGATTCCCTAGATTGAAGGAGGATAGGACAAGTGTACTGTCCAAATTGTTTCTATGGTAGTCATTCAAAATTCTAAATAAACAATTTCAAAAATATCAAAAATAGATTAGTTTACATGTGGTGGGAGCTGGTTAACTGCACTTAGTGGAACCTATAGAAATATTAAAATGTTGTGATACATTTAAACTGTTATTAACATTCACTTGAAATCCAATCATAAAATGTGGTAATGCAATTAACTGTGCTTAGTGGCACTTCAGAAAATATTAAAACAACGTAGTACATTTAAACTGTTATTAACGTTTACTTGAAATTGTGATTATACTCCTTATCTCTCATCCTATGAAGCAATCGCTCAACCTTCATTGAAGTGAATCTATGCATCACCCAATTAAGTTGTCCATCTCGGAGCTTAGCAATATGGGAACAACTAGTTACCCTTTTATAGTTGTCGTTCAAAATTAAAAATCAACAATTATAAAAAAATTAATTCCTTTTATAAATTAAAAAGCAAATTCTTTCAATTAGTTAATAATTGAACTACAAGTTCTGCATCCTCCTGGTATGTTTACTCAGTTGAAGAGTGAGTTAAACATGAAGTTATTTTAATCATCGAAGGCGAGTTGAAGGGCATGTTCAACAAATAGTTGACAAGTTCTACAACCTTGTAACCTCCGAGTAACTGCTAATGTGGGTGGTAGGTTTACTCCGTTGAAGAGTGAGTTAAATGGGAAGGCGAGTTCAAGGGCAGGCTCAACAAATAGTTGACGAGTTCTACAACCATGTAACCTCCGAGTGACTGCTAATGTGGGTGGTAGGTTTACTCAGTGCAAGAGGGAGTTAAACGGGAAGTTATTTTAATTATTGAAGGCGAGTTCAAGGGGACGTTCAACTAATAGTTGATGATTTTTGCAACCTCGTAACCTCTAAGTGACTGCTAATGTGGGTGTATCTAACTGGGCAATCGCCATATGTTGATTAATGCTTTGCTGCTCAGTTTTTTGCATTTTTTTCGATCGATATATGATTTTAAATTTGGGTTTTAAAGAGGGCTTCAGCCTGGTTTTAGAGGGTTTTATCTTAAACCTCATAGCAGGTTGCCCCATGTCTTTGACAGCCTGTTCAAGTGGCTGCAATTCTGTGTGCTCATTGTTTGTTATATTTAAGCATAAACATAAAAAATTCTTCTTCCAACACCCTTTCAAGTTGCTGCATCTACCGTAAATAGATATTCATTAATTTCTTTCTCTACAACCTTGGTTACTATTTTGTTTTTCACAACTAAAAATTAACGATGGCTCTGTTATTATATTAAAATTAAAAATATTAATATTAAAAAAATTGATAATTAGAAAAATTGTTATAATATTGGTATTTATTATTCTAAACATTAGTGTAATTCCTTAAAACGCAACAGAAAGGAGAGAAAAGGTTCCTTTAAGGCATGGTATCAATTCAAATCCAAATTTTCATTATGCTATATGTGTTTGGGGTATGAATTTGTGTTATTGATTTGTTTTTTTTTTATGGATTTGCAGCCTTGCAGCTCTCTGTTGTTGTTTGTGGTGCTAAACATGTCGCTAACGGCCTGAATCAGATTTGCATTGGAAAAAATAATTGAGATTCCATGGTTGTACCATATGATTCTATATGATTGTGTTTTATGATTGTTGTAAATAGATGAATTTACTGTGTAATGAAATGGATTTGCGTGTTTACGGTTCCATTTATTTAGTGGTAGATTGCTATTCATTTAATTTTACATGTCTTTATGATATACCGATAAAGATTCATAAATGTAAACTTAGTTTAAAGATGTTACAGAAATTGCCAACAGCCATTTAGCTTGTGTTCATAAAGGGATTTGTGTGTTTACGGTTCCATTTATTTAGTGGTAGATTTCCATTCATTTTATTTTATAGGTCTTTATGATGCACCTGTAAAGATTTATAAATCTAAATTGCATTTAAACATAAAAATATACAGAGTTGTGAAATTGCCAACAACTATTTAGGTTATGTTTGGTGGTTTATCAGCTTTCATCGGCCACAAGTTGAGTGGCTGTATTAGTTTAGATAATGTCTCCAATTGTATCATTCAGAAATATGTAGAAAGAATTTATGGAGAAAAACATGGAAGTTTTTTGGACTCTATTCCTCTTAAATTTCCACCAGATAAAGGTTTACAAAAATCTCCTCTTGGGGCCTTTTCGAAAAAACCCTCTTCAAATACTGAGATTGCCCATGTCTCTTCCCCGAGACACCAAAATGTTACTATCGAGAAGAAAAAAGGTCCTAAAAAACTTAAAGATTCTGAGGACACCGGTAAAACCTTCATTCCCCTGTCTATTAGAATAAAAGAAGCTAGCAATAGTCATGTGCAAGGTACTTTGTCCACAAAATCTTGGGCCCGTAGAGCAAGTTTCCCAAGGAGGTTGATTAATGTTTATACTATCCTTTAACATCTGTGGTTTAGAGGGTGTTGGGAAGGCTAGGACACTCTCTAGACTTACTAAAGATACTTGCGCAGATATCATTTTTTTACAAGAAACTATCTCTGATGCTACACTTGCTACTGGGATATTATCTAATCTATTGACATCACGAGAGATCTGTGCTCTGGATTCATGTGTCCTCTCTAGGGGTATTTTGCCCTGTTGGAACCCCGGGGTGGTAGATATTGAACCCCTTAGGATTTTGGGTGGCATTTTAATGGAAGGGCACTTCTTAGAAGGGAAACTGGAAGTAACAATCTTGAATTGCTATGGTCCTTACAAACACAGAGGATTTTTGGACTTCCTTTTATGATATAGGGCTCCTTAAGATACCTAATCTAATTATTGCCGGAGATCTAAATTTCACTCAATTTGCGGTAAAGGTTTGGGGTGATAATGCAATATTAGACCCTCTTGTGGACTTCTTCAACAATCTCCTACAAATTTATGGTCTAATTGATGTTTTTCCCACCATCTTAGGTCCAACCTCGTGTAATGGGAGGTGTGATGGGCATTCTATGAATAAGAGGCTGGATCCGTTTATCATGAGTGAACATCTTATGGATTCTCTTCAAAAATATAGAACTTGGGAAATAAAGTCCACCATTTTTTATCACTTCCCAATCGTTCTGCAATTGGACTTTGTGAAATCTAGGCATTTTTATCCTCTCAAAATCAATAACTCTTGGCTTATGGATCTAGATTTTTGCAAGTTGGTTAAATACTATTGGTTAAATTATCATGTAACTGATGGCACCTCTTCGATGGATACTCTAGTTTTCAATCTCAGA
Source organism: Larix kaempferi (assembly GCA_027924585.1). Taxonomy (NCBI): domain Eukaryota; kingdom Viridiplantae; phylum Streptophyta; class Pinopsida; order Pinales; family Pinaceae; genus Larix; species Larix kaempferi. The sequence continues at coordinate 4,338,565 of BSBM01000546.1, forward strand.
AACCTTAAGATTAAGGTTTGAATTTGGGAGAAATTAAAAAAGTAGGAACAAGAGAAAGAACTAAAAAATGTAGGAAACCTTTTGGGAAAGTTTTTTTTAAAATAATCCTAGTTGTATTTTTATCGATGAGGAGAAAAATAATATTTTGGGTATGTACAATAGAAGGAAATTTTTATTACAACAAGAAGAGTTGGCTTCATGATTAAAAATTAGGGTTGTCTGGTTGAATATGGGGGACATCAATACTAGGTTTTTCCACAATTATGCTACTTATAGAAGAAATATCAATTATATATTGGACATTAAAAATGAGGAAGGAATAACTATTCATAGAGAAGAGGATTTGAAATCTACTGCTATACATCATTTCTCTAATATTTTTAAAGCTCCTAAGGTTTCTAATATTGGGGCTCAATTATAGGTCTTAAAACATTTCCCCACCTTTTTCTCTATAGAAGAGGGATTGGGGATTGGTGCACCAATCGCACTAAAGGAGATAGAGGATGTCTTAAAGACATTTTCCCATGATAAGAGCTTGGGTCCAGACGGCTAGATGGTAGAATTGTTCTTTGATTTTTTTTATATTATGGGGGAAGAGCTTCTACAAATGGTTGAATAATCTAGATGTGAGGGCTTTGTTTCAAGGTCTCTAAATCGAACATATATTGCCCTTATTCCTAAGAATAATAAGCCTGAGAGATTTAACGATTTTAGACCAATTGCATTATGCAACCTGGTCTACAATATTATCACCAAAATTATGTCTAATACACTCAAGCCAAAGCTAGCATATATGATGACTAAGGAACAATTTGGTTTTCTTGCTAATATTATTTTGGATGTTGTGGGGGTTACACAGGAATTCATTCACTAGATCAAAATGAAATATTTAGATGATGTGATCCTTAAAATGGATTTGGTTAAAGCATATGATAGGGTCAATTGGGCATACCTAACATTGCTATTACTATAGATTGGTTTGCACTTGAAGTGAAAAATTGGATCATGGTGTTACATCTGCAAACTTCTATTCTCATTAATGAATCCCCTACAAATTTCTTTCATGGCTCTAGGGGCATTAGACAAGGTTTTCAGTTATCACCATTATTGTTCCTACTTGTTATTGAAGGGTTCAACAATCTAATTCACAATGCAAGAAAGGAAGGAATGGAGGTCAGTTGTTCAAAGTCTACTTTTTTATGTCACAAGATGGACCAGAATGTCATGGATTCTATTAAGACTTTCCTTCCTTATCAGGACTCCATATTAGAAGATGGGTTCAAATATTTGGGGTATTTTTTAAAACATAATTGTTACAAGTCCAATGATTGGCGGTGGTTGATTCAGAAAATTGAAAAAATGATTTCAAATTGGACTTATAGACTGCTGACTATTGGCGAAAGATTGACACTACTGAAGTCATTCTTGACTGGCATCCCTGTATATTGGTTTTTGTTGGCTTACATTCCAAAATCCATCATTAAGTTGCTACACAAATTGATGTTTAAATTTGTATGGGCATGAACTTTGGAAAAGAACAAGATACATCTTGTAAAGTGGAAAATATTGTCTATGGAAAAACATAAAGTTGTCTAGGATATAATAAATTTGGAATGGTTTAGTACTGCACAAAGCATGAAATGCATGTGGAGAAGTCTTTGTGGGAATGGTTTATGGAACCATATTAAACATGGGAAATATATTAGAGTTGATATCTATCACTAGATTAGGACTTCTAAAATTTCAACAAAGAACTCCTCAAACTTATGGACTAGTTTTGTTAAATTGTTCCATTGAATTAGTAAAAATATCGCATGGAAGGTTGGTTCTAGTGACAAAACTATGGTTTATATTGATCCAATTGTTTGCTTTGAGGAAGGATACTATCTTTCCTATGATATTCTAGAGTATTTATAGGAAATTGGTTACACTTAACTCTCTTAGATCAAAAAACCGGGTAGGTTGGATTATGATGGTTCATACTGGTTCACTTCTATTGATTTAGGCATTGTTGGTGCTCAACAAAGTGAGTGGGAGTTTTATATATCCCTGAATTGAAGGCTATTGGTATCAGACTTACAAACTTTGAGGGTAAGTTGTTGTGGATTGGAAATAAAAGAGATGGCTAGGTAACTGCTAAAGAAGCCCATCTCTAAATATATTGTCCCTAAATGGTGGTATGAAAAGCTGTGGAAATGGAAGATTCCACAAAAATCTAAGTGTTTCTTCCGGCTGATATTGGAGGATGCGGTCCTCACATGAGACAATCTATTAAAACATGACTAGCAAGGTCCAAATAGATGCTCTTTATGCACCTCTGAAGTCGATACAGTTGACCATTTATTTATTTTATGTTCCTTTACAAAAAATATTTGGTCTTCCATCTGCAAAAATATTCATATTCCAATGGTATGGGACAAAGAATCACTGGATATACATTTTTAGTTTTGGTATCAGTCTAGAAAGGACCACTGGATGCTTCCAGCTATCATCTGTTGGGTAATATGGAATTTGAGAAATACATCAATTTTTTAAGACAGGGTTCCATCTATTTCAACATGTTTGAAAAAAATTATTAAATTATACAGGTAGTTGTGTCATATAAATGCTAAGTTTTCAAAATTTTGGAACATTGAAGCCCTTCTTTGTATTGATGAGGCTCATGGTTACTTTGATGGAGCAACCATGGAGGGTATATGTCAAGCAAGTTCATATCTTGTCATTAATAATGCACACAAGTTTAAGTTGAAGCTAAATTGTGGTTATGATTCCAATACAAAGGCATAACTTCTTTCCTTCTGGTCTGATAAGGTTTGCACATCTTCTAGGAATTGATATTATAAAGATATACATGGGGTCTCATTGACTGAGGTAAATTGGGCTAACAACTCTAGTGATCTGCAATCCATTATGCTACATCAATGGTGCATCAGAATTAAATAAATTTTGAGCAAGTTTCACCGCTAGATGATTCAACAAATCTTCAGAGAGTTAAATGACACAGTTGATACTCTTTTTAAGGCTGCTCTGCTACAAAATGAAGGTTTATTATTTTGGGAAGAATTTCTTGATGATCATCTAGAAAATGATGGTCAAGTATATTTTTTTTATTGAACTCTTTCTTTGTCTCAGTTGGACAACTATTAGTTGTATTTTGTTACTAGTCTCCTTAGTTTGTTTTCCTCTTGATGATAGTCTTGTCTATGTCAATTCAGACTTGGGAAATTTTGGACTAAACTGTGTTGGATAACCTTTTCTCAAGAGTTTTGGACTTTTATGTACTTTTGTATTCAAAAAAATAGCAAAAAGTATGTTTTTTTTTCCTTGAAAAAAAAAAGTCTTACATATATTAACTTAGAAATATATATTGTTTTTAACCTGACGTGCAAAGTTTATTCTTCCGGTAAAACACATATTAACTCATTTTAAATAAAACTAAAATTTGTCTCAAATATAAGTGTCACCAAATTTGCAGTATTATTTGTTTTCCTATGAATTATGTAATCTAGTTAATAACATTGAAATTTTATTTGCGGAAAAATTTTGATAACATTTTCTTGATGTCAATTTTGAAGCACGGTGAATAGTATATTTATGAGGAAAAGTTAGGACTATCGACGAGCTTTATTCATTTACCATTATGGGATCCACCACGAGGAGGACAACTTTGAATTTGGAGATCTTGCATCTCAAGGAATTGGGATTGGACTGAGTTTTTATTTTGATGTTGAATCTTCAATAGTAATGTTTTTTTGTATATTGCTTTTGTTTTATTTATAATTATTTAACTTGACATTATCATAGCCCAAACTATAATTGATAAGCGTCGGGCACTTCTCCATACGACAATGTTTTTTTTATAGTGCTTTTGTTTATTTATAATTATTCAACTTGACATTATCATACCCCAAACTATTTACCATTGGGTGTTTGGTCGTCTTTCTTTCTCTTCTAAAAATTTCTCTAAACCATATGCATGTGCCCACTTGCTAGCAATTCATATTATTCGTGTGTATATGGAGATAATTGTTAATTTTTATGCTTGCAAATAAAATATAAATATTTATTTGAATTTTTTAATATTTAATTATATATTGAATAAACACTCCTTATCCATCCATTCATTTTATTGATCCTTTCATGTACCTTTCAAATACTTATTAAAGAAAGACAAATATTTATTTGAATATTTGAATATTTAATTATATATTAAATAAACACTACTTATCCATTCATTCATTTTATCCATCCATTCATGTGACTTTCAAATATTTATTAAAGGCAGGCGTTGCCAGACCAAAAAACATTTCTACCTTTTAAGTGAGCCAAGGCTTAGCACTTATCATATTGCCATCAAAACTTTAAATAGAAGCTATTTGTGGTGAGAAAAAGATTCAAGCGTTGCATCTTTCACTCTGGTTTAAACAAAGTTTAAACCCTTTGGTTTTTTTTTCCCAATCACCCTGTAAGTGTACTCACTCACCCAGTCATTGTACCCTTATTTCGTTCGTCCTAAAATTACAAAATAAAAGGTGAAGCAGTGTACTTTCAATTGTGTAAAAATAAAAAATATATCAAGTTAATTATGTATTCAAAAGTTACAGTGTAAACATATATCAAACTAGTCAAATGAGGGCTAAAGCATTTTGTCTTTTTATAAATTTCCATCTGCTTTTATAAAGAAACCAAAATTTTGATTGGTTCTCCTTCCACGATTACCACTGTAAATTGATATTTTTCTTAAATAACTTATAATAATACATTAATAATTCCAAAAGGACTTGGGAAATCACATTTTAACTTCTTATTCTTAAATTAAGACGACGTCATATGCAAAGAAAGCCTAATTAAGACGACAAACATAATTCACACAACAGAAATATAGCTAATACTAAGGGAAAATAAAAAACCCAATATTGAAAAGACAAAAGTGATATTAAAAATCTAAAATGCAATAATCGAAACAAAAAAAGTGATATCCCACAGAAGTGAAACTAGGGCCATGAAACTTCTACCGTAAAGTTGATTGATGGCAATAATTGCACTATTGAAGAGTCAGAAATAGTGATCAGATTTGGTGATTGAAACGCTGGGCCTAACTTTTGAATTGCAGCGTAGTTACGTGCCAAGTACGTGTTTAATATGGTTAATATTGATAACATCAATAACCCTAAAGGATAGGGCCTTTATTTCTCCGAATTTTCCTATGATTTGTCTGCTATTGGCATGGATTTCAGGATCAATTACTAGTCAAACGCTGCTCCTTCGCTTTCCCTTACCCTTTTCTTACTAGTCAAACGCAGATCCTTCGCGGAAATGAGCGTTAGCAACCACAATCTTACCTTGCTTGCCTGCAATTATTTATTTCTTCATGCAGGCAATTTAACGCTCATCACAACCATTTGCGAGACAGAAAAAGCATCGTTCAAGGCTTGGTAGACTAATTTGGTCTCCCTGGACATTCAGATATTGATCTTTTTACTTCTTTTGCAGCTACTAACATGTCGAAGGTATATATAGTGTAATATCTTAGAGTTTCTTAGATGACTTATTGAAGATTCTATGTAGAGATCGTTAACCATTATCTGGATGTGCAGAAAATGGTGTTTAAATCAAGCATAGACGATGCCGGAAGTAAGGCAAAGGTCATGACGGCTGTTGCAGGGTTTGGAGGCACGCATTTCATTACCATGTTTATTGCATTATATGCAGTCAAACGTTTTCTGGCCATGATTCGTATATGTTTGTTCTTGTTTATTGAGTTGCTCATCTTGCCAATTTTCTGTTTCAGTGGACTCTATTGCAGTGGACACGAAGAAGGGAACTATAACTGCGGTCGGAGAAGTAGATCCTGTGTCTCTTGCAAAAAAACTCAGGAAATTGGGGTGCAAAGTTGAGCTGCTGAGCGTAGGTCCTGCTAAGGAGGAAGAGGAGGAAGAGAAGAAAAAGGATGATCCAGTTGTGTATCATGTGATTCCCAGTATTTCTTACCAACCATACGATGAAAGAGATTACTATTCCAATGGCTGTATCATCTTATAATTATAAATTAGGTTAGGGTTGTGTGTCTTTTGGGTTAGAAGTTTTAGGTTCGAATCTGGAAAAGTAAAGGATAATGGTGTAATATTTTTGAAGTTTGAATCTGGAAGAGAAGAATATGATCATGTGTTTGTGTTTTTAAGGTTGAGATTGTATAAGTACTAATTTGAATTTGAATCCATTTTCTCTAGCTAAAGTGACGGTACAATTTTCTTATTTCTCTCCATCCTGCCTTGTGTGGGATATGATTGCATCAAAGTTTTTAGAGGGTCATGTTTAGGGTGATAGATTAAAATTATCATATAAATGTCTCATTTTTCTCATAGAACCTTTCAGCAAAAATTATAGCGTTAGAGCCTAGCACCAAAAAAAGTTAAAAGGTATTCATGCTTTTGTTTTTATGTGGATTAAAAATTATATATTTATGTATACTGCAATCTCGTTTATTAAAAAATACATGATTTTCGAATCTGGGAAATATCGAAAACAAATGCAATTTCTTTTCAGCTTGCAAATTCCACCGGGAGTGAAACGTTTTTGCAGACTTATAAACATAGCCACTCAAATTCAAAACATCATGGTCATTTTTTATAAGAACAACTTCAAAAGGTAGAATCATCCTCAGTCACGCTTACAAAATCAGTCAATTAAGTCTCCTACCTTATTTCATTAATGAAGATCCGTCTTAGTATATACGACCGCTAATGTGTCCGACAGTGCGAATTTGGCGCGAAGGTAGTGCCGATGAACAGTCGCCATTGCCATAATGAATGAGAATTGAATAGTCGGTCCCAGAGAGACTGCTGACTCTGAATGTCCTTCCAAATGCATTGTGTGTTGTGGCTCTTCTGTTTCTTCTATCAACATCTCAAGGGTGACGGGATGAAGAAGCAATCAACTCTTTTTACTTAATTGTTGTTGTCGATAATTCTATTTGAAATCTATTGGAAATTATTTTTTATTTAATAACTGTACACTGTTATCAAAGGATATTAAAGAATGTATTAACTTAAATTAAACAACTTGTGGTTGGTGAGGTTGGTGAATATAGAAAAGCTACAAGTGCAATGATCAAGTTACTGTTATTTGTTTTTTATGTTTAGTTATAATCACTTGTTGTTGTCTATGCCTTAGCTACCTGTTATATTTTTTAGTTAATTAGGTTGTTTGTGAGTACCTACCAGCACTAAGCAGCCTGTTATGCAGCATTTGCGAGCACTAAGCAGCCTGCTATGCTGCTGTGCTCGCATCTCAAGCAGCATCAGATCTAATGGCCAGCACAGCAGCCGCTACAGCATTCAATGCTGCTTAGCAGGCTGCTTAGTGCTCGCCCCTCTCATCCATGTATAAGCTATTAGTTATTTATGCATCTAGTATCAATTATTTTTTATATTAATCAATTTGGAAAACAGGCTTACCCCATCCTCCTTCAATTTAGGAAAAACATAAATAATAATCCACCACTAATTCTAAGATATAAAAAACTATGAAATGAATATAACTGTACATAAATTACAATAATTTCTAATTTGTCAACAAAGTTTTGTTCGAAATTTTTATATATAGAACATTTTTTAATAAAGGTTATTAATTTACAAGAACCGGACCGTAAAAACAAAAACAAACAATTATGACACTTTTGTCGTAGTGTATAAGGTTGGGTAGGCATGATGTGATTAAGATTCCATGCCATGGATTTGTGAAAAGTCTGCGTTTTGCGTAGCCAGTGAAACAATGTGACCCGACGATAGTGAGTTTTTCCGAGGCTGGCCAATGGCCACTTCTCTTTACGTTGCGTTTCCGCTTGGATACCAACCATCGGCGAGCTCATCGCATTCAGAGGACCGGCATCGTTTGACCGTTGTCGACTTAGTGGTCCTTGTAGATTTTTTTGAAGTGTTAAAAGTTTATGTTTAACTTAAAATTTTATTTATTTTAATTAGTATAGCAATTTAAATTGTGGTGAGTGAATATCTATAGGTTGCAAGTTAAGTGCCATGAACAAGTTATTGATTTCTTTAATTAAATGGGCTGTATGTCATTACCTATTATCCATACATGAGTTAGAATGATCCATGCATCAACTACAAGTTATCTTTTATATTTCTTTTTTTAATAATTGTTTAATTTGAATTTTGAACTAAACTCATAAAATCAATTCTTATCCATGGATGAACTAGAGTTTTTTTAGATGAAAAAAACATACTTTTTCTATTCATATAGAGTAAAAAAGTACAAAATTTTCATGTCTCTTTTGTGATTGTCTAGTATATAATATAAAAAAATAAGCATTATCACAATCTAACTGTCAAGTAAAAATATAAGAAAACTAAGGAATGTCTATCCCCTCCCCACACTTCATGTTTTTTAGGAACTAAAAACAAAAAAGATAATGTGATCCACCATCTATGCAAGTATCTTCGCGAAATTCTTTCCATATAAGGAGCCCTTCATCACCTTTCAAAGCATCTTTGGATAAATTCTGCTCCGAGTAGATATGGAAGAAATTGATATGTGCAAATTTCTTCAATTCTTCATGTATTCGGTTACACCATGGTAGTAAGGTCGCAACATTCAAATTATATTCACCTCTAGTCTATTTTATAGTAACCCTAGAATCCCCATAAACCAATAGAGAAACAATACCAAATACGAAAGCCATCTTACATAGACACCACAAAGCAAGTAACTCAACCTTCATATTTGATCCATATCCAGAATGTAATTTGAAAGTATGTGAGACTCATCTAGAAATAGAACTACACCTACTGCACAATATCCACCCAATGTTGCTCCATCAAAAAATCCAACTGCACCATTAAAATGGTGAATTTCTTTTGGAATCCTAGGCCTGCTTTATTTAACCTCCCCTATACTATATTATTTTGCTAAATTTATAATTTGAATGCAGATAATTTCAGTATCCTGTAAATGATCTTCAAAGATACATACATTCCTTACTTTCTATATTTTCCATGAAATGAATGTCAGAAGAGTGTTGAAATCTTTGCAAGTTTTATGCCATTGACAATAATTCTAATCAAAATTTGTTCCTCCCCAAACCTGTGCAATGTTAAGAGAAGAATAGACATTATCGCAAACTTTGATAGTGAAATTGCATCTCACTAGAATATGATCAACATAATCATAGTCACTTTTGCATAGGGGACAGATATTTGGACCACACCTGTTAGGAACCTATGTCAACCCTTCTCTTTACTATGTTAGTATATTGTTGTTGGATCCATATGCTTTGTAAGTCATCCTGTAGTATTTGTTGATCCGTAGTTTATATTAGCCCATAGTATTGACACATAGTATTGGACGCATATGCTTTGTAAGTCGTCCCGTAGTATTATATGTCCCATGGTTTTGACTCATAGTATTGGGCATAGACTTAGTATATAAGTGTGTGTTAAGGTCATTGAAGGCACCGTGAAGTGATTTGTATTAAGCTTGCTCATAGGAGGTTGCCCCCTTGAAGTGGCCTGTGATCAATATAAAAGTGATTCTGAGTTCTATCATTTATGCTATTTCTCATATTCTTATTAATTAATTGTTGCAGGTGCATCACATCTGGTATCAGAGCACTTTCTTGGGCTCCCTGGGTGGAATTTCTGCCAATTTTTTTTCGCATCTGTTACAGCTTCGGATTTGGGAATAATCCCTATCCGCTTAACTGTGGGAAGTATTTGGGCATAAGCCCTAAAACTCATTGTGAGGAGTACCAAAGGAGCCCCAAAGTAGCTGGCCCATTGAGAGGACCTGCTAGCGAAAAGGGAAACAACCCCTACCTAATTGACTAGTTCCCACCCGTGAGGTAAACCAAGAGCTGTCGTTTGTGGCAAAACGGTTATCAGTTTTACCTGAGCCGTGGAGTGAGGGGTACTGCCCCAATATGCAAGTCGTCAGACAGCATTGATGGCCGAGTGAAACACTTGAACAGTTAAGAAGCCATATATACCTGGGGTCCATATCTATTTTCAGTTGAACTGTTGCCGATCACTTCCGCTCCAGATCCAGCCATTTCAGATCTATTCTGAAATTCGTTCTAGATACAGTCGCCATTTCAGATCCAGCTATTTTCGATCCCTTCCGCGTCGTTGCAGATCCATCTGTTGCGGATCCCTTCCGCGCCGCTATTGCCGATCCATTTCTGAAAAAAATAAAAATAAATAAAAATAAAAATAAAATAAAATTCAGTTTTTTCTCCATATCTCCCTTGTTTTCACTCTGTTTCCCTTGAAATTTTCAGGGAACCCCTGTCATTCCATTCTGCATCTTTCATTCCTGAGGACCCTATCCCCAATTCCACTTCCCAAAGCCCAAAATCCCACATTTGTCTATTTTTAAGGTTTGCCATAACTTCTTCAGATTTCACCCAATCACCTTCAAATTTTACCACAGAGTTCCTTTCTGAATTCTGCTTCTTTGTCCCTCTCTGCTAAATTTTCTCATTCTATCACCCCGCTTCTGAAATCCCCCTTTTTGCTTTCTTGTCTTTTCGACAGTGTCCAAAATCTAGTCAAACTCCAACCACCCATCAGATGGTTTCCCCAATCCAAATTTTCCTTTACTAAATCAGCTTTTGTTTGTGTTTTTCTACCCATTCCACAAAAAAAAAAAAAACCTGGTTATGGTTGTCACCCGTGCAGGAGCACACACCATGGAGGAAGCACTTGCAGCCATCCAAACCAAACTCCAAGATCTGGATAAAAAAATTTTCAGCCTCCATCTTCAGCATTCAGCCATGAACAATACCAGACAACCATAATCTTTTGCAGCCACTGGGTTCTCTTCTTCCAGCAATTTTCATGGGCTGAAGCTTGATTTTCCTCGCTTCAATGGTATTGATTCGACTGGATAGATATATCGAGCAGAACAATATTTCAGTCTGCATAATACTTCCGATGCCTAGAAAGTTCCACTTGCATCCTTTCATTTGGAACAGGAAGCCCTTCAATGGTACCGTTGGTACATCAAAGCTCATCCCGAGCCAAACTGGACAGATTTTTGCCAATTCATTTTGCCACGATTTGGTCCTAGTGCTTTTGATGATTTCACAGGAGCACTCACTAAACTTCACCAAATTGGCACAGTGAGAGAGTATCAGACAGAATTTGAGAAATTGGCCAATCACACAGAAGGATTGTCTGATGAATTCTACCAGAGTTGTTTTATCAGTGGTCTCAGGGATGAAATCCTCTCAGAGGTCAAAATGTTTTGTCCCAACACAATGATGGAAGTACTAGGGTTGGATAAGCTAGTCAAGGACAAGATCATAGCTCAACGCTCCAAACCCACCTTTGTTCCCTTAAGAAATATGGGTTCCCAACGACCTCCCATCACACCTTCTCCTCAACCAACTCCTATCAAGCATTTGTCTGAAATAGAAATGCAGGCACGTCGAGAAAAAGGGCTTTGCTATAATTGTGATGAGAAATTCACTCGGGGACATAGATGTGTTCAACAAAAGATCTATCTCTTGGATGTGGATTCTTCGCCTACTTTAGAGCTTGGTAAAGAAGCTACAGATACAGTAGATGATCAGGTCAACATTCAACACCCACCTGTTGACACCCCATCTCAGGACGACCCACCCGAGATCTCTCTCCATGCTGTAACCGGCGTCACCACCCCACAAACAATGCGGGTCAGGGGATACTTCAAGAATCTCCCTCTTACCATACTCATTGATTCTGGTAGCACTCATAACTTCATTGACCCTCGGATTGCTAAACAAGCAGATTGTTTTGTCCATCCTTGTTCCAACTTTGAATTCATGGTTGCCAATGGGGGCACCTTACCTTGCAAGGGGAAGTGTCACAATGTGCGTATCTCTATGGAAGATTATAACCTATGCTCTGACATGTTTGCCTTGTCCTTAGGCGGATGTGATGTGGTTTTGGGTGTTCAATGGTTATGCACACTTGGCCCCATCTTATGAGATTTTGCTGAACTTTGGATGCAGTTTAAAGTCAATGTGGCACAACACAAATTTATTGACTTACAACCAGGGTCTCTCTGCATCATCAGTTCACATTGCCTGAAAAAAATCCTTAAGAAGAATTCACATGGTGTCATCGCTCAGCTCAATTCCATTCAGATGCACCCATCAACAGTCTCCACTACTTCCTTGGATAGATATGTAGGTATCTTTGCTGAACCAATGCGCTTGCTGCCTTCAAGAGACCTTTCCGGTAAGAATTTAGCCACATCTACCTCTCAACAGGAAATGATGGCTATTATGCATGCAGTACAGAAGTGGCAGCCATACCTATTAGGGAATTATTTCTGCATCAAGACTGATCTCCAGAGTCTGAAAAATTTTCTGGAAGAATGGGTCTCCTCCCCAACACACCTGAAATGGGTTATCCAACTCATGGGTTATCCCTATGTGAGCACTTAGAACAAGGGTAAGGACAATATGGTGGAAGATGCTCCTTCTCACACAATTAATGACCTAGTTTCTCTTACAGCTCTTTCTCTGCTTGTTCCAAATTGGTTGCAATATGTTCAACAGGGCTCTCTCTTCTATGAACTCCATGCTTCTTCATCAACAAGGCACTCTGGGTTTTGCAAAATGTATGACCGGGAACAATGTAACTTCTTTTTGCAGGGACTAAAAATGACAATTCAATAGATGGTGGCTGACAATGATACTTTCCAAGTCAACAAGGGTGAAACGACACTCCTTTCGGGATTGCTCAAACCCTTTCCCATCCCTACACAGCTTTGGCCAACTATTTCTATGGATTTCCCAGCAGCGCTCTGGTGGTACAATACCACATCTTAAAGGACACCATATGAAGCAGTCTATGGAAAAACACTGCCAGTTCTTCTTCCATACACCCTTAGCAGCTCCCCAGTTTAGGAAATTGACTCGGTTCTTCGAAACCACTATCAGATTCTTCTCATTCTACAGGACAATCTTCACATGGCCAGAATTTGCTTGAAACAACAAGCCAATCAGCACCGTTCTGAGCGCATTTTCCACACAGCTGACAGGGTTCTTCTTCATCTACAGCCTTCCAAGCAATCCTCCTTGAAACTCCAAAGGCGTCAGTGGCCCGAAATGCAACCCGAGGATGCTACCGGGGAACCACTCCTTCAGATTCTGCAACAATTTCTCCAACCAAAGCTTTGAGGACAAAGCTTTTTCTAAGGGAGAGGGGATGTTAGGAACCTATGTCAACCCTTCTCTTTACTATGTTAGTATATTGTTGTTGGGCGCATATGCTTTGTAAGTCATCCCGTAGTATTTGTTGATCCGTAGTTTATATTAGCCCATAGTATTGGACGCATATGCTTTGTAAGTCGTCCCGTAGCATTATATGTCCCATGGTTTTGACTCATAGTATTGGGAATAGACTTAGTATATAAGTGTGTGTTGAGGTCATTGAAGGCACCGTGAAGTTATTTGTATTGAGCTTGCTCATAGGAGGTTTCCCCCTCGAAGTGGCCTGTGATCAATATAAAAGTGATTCTGAGTTCTGTCATTTCTGCTATTTTGCATATTCTTATTAATTAATTGTTGCAGGTGCATCACAACACCATCATTTTTTTAATAAATTATCCTAGGTTTTTAAGCAATTATGTAAAGAAAACCACATGAAACATTTGATTTTTAGAGGGATTTTCCATTTCCAAATTACTTTATGCCACCAATTGTGAACTGTGTAATTGTCTTCCCGTACAATAGCTTGATAAAAAGATTTAACACTAATTGAACCTGTTACTAGATTAGAGATCCATATAAGTGAGTCCTAATTCTCAGAAAGTCTACATTCAGAAGAGTTGAGTCTGTTGATGTAATTATCCCATTATTTTTCATAGATACTACCAATTCCCATAGCTTTAGCAGTATACCAATAATAATCATCTTGTTTTATCCATTTAGGTCTTCTTATATGTGCTAATGTATAGTAACCAATCTCAGCCAAATATTCTAAAATATATGGAGATAATTGATAATTATTCTCCAAAGCGATTATAAGATCTACTCCAACCATCACACATTTTCCATTACCCACTTTCCATGTATGATCATTTCTAAGCCATTGGTATAATTTGAAAAATCCCTTCCATATCATTACAGAAAATTTGGGGTCTAAAATGGGCCTTATAAGAAAACAAATCATCATATAAGAAAATGAGCCAACAATAATTTCTTGATGATTTGGAATACAAGAACCAATACAATTTCAATAAAATGAGTCAACCATAGTGGTTGACTTGAGATATTTGTCATAAAAAAACACTACTTTTTTTGTTCGTATTTTCAACATATCTCCATGTTCTTTTACTCAAATTTCGAGTAGGAGCACTCGTTGGATGCGTAATTAAATTCCGCATCCAACGAGTGCTCCTACTCAAAATTTGAGTAAAATCACATGGAGATATGTTGAAAATACGAACAAAAAATGTAGTTGTTTTCTTTCTTCTTCCAAAATTAATAAATACTATTTTATTATTTTAACTATTATTAGATTATTTTCCTTAGGAGGCCCATTTTAGACCTCAAATTTCCTCTAATGAGGAGATGAATTTCTAACTATTTTCGTAGGATTCTTTATCCATGCAATGAGATTCATTTTAATATATTTTCCATGCAAAATAGTTGACCACGTGTTTTTTCCAAATAATCCAAGCCAAAAGCTCTTTAATCTCAAAGCAATGCAGAACCAAGACAAAGTGCGACTGGAGTAAGGAGTTTCCATGCACTTTCCAATTTCTACAGGAAGTTCATTTGGGGATTCAGTCGGATTTGTGCACCTTTGACAATGTGCATGAAGAAAGGGGAGTTCAAGTGGATGGAAACTGCCCAGGGAGCTTTCGACAAGTTGAAGGAAAAAGTCATTGAGAGCCCAGTGTTAGCGCTCCCATATTTCGACAATGTTTTCCAGGTCGATTGCGACACAAGTGGAATAGCAATTGGAGTAGTGTTGAGCTAGGAGGGCCGACCAATTGCATTTTTCAGTGAGAAGTTGGATGATGCGAAGCGGAAATATTCGGTCTATGACTAGGAATTCTATGCTATTGTCCAGGAATTGAAGAAGTCGAGGCATTATTTGTTGCCCAAGGAATTTTTGTTATACACAGATCACCAAGCAGTGAGGTATTCGAACACTCAATCGAAGTTGAATCAGCGGCACATCAAATGGGTCGAATTTCTGTAGGAATATACTTTCATGTTGCAACATAGGCTGGGAAAGTCGAATAAGGTTGCAGACGTGCTGATTCGAAGAGATGCATTGTTGAATAGGAAGATAGTTCAGGAAACAGGAATAGAGTTCGTGAAAGCAGAGTATGAGATAGGCGAGGATTTTGTGAAAGCATGGGAGGCTTGTTGTGAACATTGGAGTGTCGACAGAACACCATACTTGGATTATTTTATCCAAGAGGGATACTTGTTCAAGGGACAACATTTGTGTATTCCCAGAGGATCCATAGGGGAGAACCTAATCCGAGAATTCCATAGCGGCAAGTTAGCAGGTCATTTTGGCATCGACAAGACCAAGGCATTGGTCGAGGAAAAGTATTATTAGCCAGGAATGACGACAGATGTCAGGAAGTGGGTATGACAGTGTCAAGTTTTCCAATTGGCAAAAGGGAGAATTCTAAATACAAGGTTGTATACACCATTACCTATACCGAATACCCCATGGGAGCACCTGAGCATGGATTTTGTGCTAGGATTTCCGAAGAAGCAGTAAGGGATCGTTTCAATCTTTGTTGTAGTCGACAAATTTTCAAAAATGACACACTTTATTCCGTATCAAAAGACAAGTGATGCCACATGCATTGTTGTACTATTCTTCAAGGAGGTAGTCAGATTGCATGGGTTGCTGAAGAGTATCACATCGGAGAGAGATACCAAGTTTATGGGGAATTTTGGGAGAACCCTATGGAAGGAACTGGACACGAGGTTGCAGTTTAGCTCGGCATATCATCCGCAGACAGACGGACAGACCAAGGTGGTGAATAGAAGTTTGGGAAACCTTCTAAGGTGTTTGAAGGCCGACAGACCCAAGCAGTGGGAGAACATGTTGGCATAAGCAGAGTTTGCATACAATAATTTTGTGAATCGGTCGACAGGTTTCAACCCATTCTAGATTGTTTAGGGAAGAAGTACACATGGAGTGGTGTATTTGGTCGAGTTATCTACAGAAATCAAGAAAAGTGCGGATGCATAATCATTCATAGAGCATATGAAAGAAGTGCATGAAGATGTGCAAAAGCGCATAGAAAAGAGTAATGCGACATACAAATTGAGAGCCGACAAGAAGAAGATGCTACAGTCATTCAGCGAAGGAGACTTAGTCTATGCACATTTGTGGAAGGAGAGATTTCCGATAGGAACATATAATAAGCTGAAGCTAAAGAACATTCGACCATGTAAGATTCTGAAGAAGATTTCGGACAACGCTTATGTGTTGGAGCTATCGAATGACTTGAGCATTTCACCAATGTTCAATGTCTTAGATCTGTACAAGTTTGAAGAAGGTTGGAGCAGCAGAAGTGAGGAAGTGTCGAAGATCGATTGGACAGAGCAAATTCCAAATCGACCGAAAGAAGAAATCGTAGAAGTAATAGAGGAATGCAAAGTTGGGTGTAAGCATAGTTTGCGAAATAAAGAAAACTTAGTGCGAAGGAAAGACGATGAGTTGCATGAGGCGACATAGATTTCCGAAGAAGAGTTCAGGATATTGATGGAGGAGTCGAGTTCTTTTTCACTTGGGGAGTTTGATGCAAGAGCATTGGGACCTAGGGAAATCAGTCGAAGTTAGTCGACTTGAAGAAGGCCAACCAAAGGGAGTGCTGACGACCACTGGTGTAGAAGAGAAAATTGTCTTGTCGAAGTCAATAAGTCGAGCAGGAGGAATAGGTCGTAGACTGACAAATGTTGCGAAGTTCGAGATTCGACATATTGGGAGTTGATAGATGATAGGATGAGTGAGAGGCATTGATGGTTGACGTGTTTAGAGCCACGACTCCGACAGGTTTGGGAAAGAGCCAAGTGAGGAGGAAGGGGAAGACTGGAAAAGCCTGGAGAGTGCGAAAGAAAACGGACAGGTATGTTGAAGGCTGACGGAAGGAAGTATGGTCGAGACAGTGACATGACCGACTACTGTAGCAGTGTTAGAAGGATGCGTAGAAGTCAAGAAGAGTACTTGGAAATAGTTTGGGGTTGCTAAGGAAGTTATTTGCAGTTATTGAAGATAGTTGGGATCGTGACAGATGTCAACACAGGGAGAGATTGTGCAGCATGGTTGGGCACTGACAGTTGCAAGTCTGCAGGTTCTAAGGAGATTGATAGGCCGAGAAAGCATGTCTCGGGGGTTAGAGTGATCTCAAGAACAACAACAACAGAGTATAGGGCTAGGGAGTTTTGGATCAATTGGATAACTTGGCAGAGCAGAGTTCGGGGGGAAGATAGGTAGATTGTAGAGAACAGTCACACGTCTTCTGAACGCAGAGAAGATCGAGCCATAGCTCAGAGTTCTACAGTGAACTAGGGGAGTGTAACATACCCCTTTGCTGAAACATTTTATGCTTGAAGAAAACATTATCTTAACTTTTATTGTAAAGTTTTATATTTGGACGTGGCCAAGGATGACTGTAATTGCACAATATTATTATTTAATAAAATAAAATAGGAGACACTCACCCAAAGAGACTATTGAAAGAGTGTTTACTGACCCACTAGGTGGAATGGAATCTGGGGTAGAAGGAAATGGACAAGTGCCAGCATCATGAACTCAGTAACTAGCTGTTGTTATGGGACAACTCCCTTGAATTGTGGTCATTGTTCCCTGAAAGATGGAATTGGAGCTTGAGGCTAATTTATTTTGGAAACTGGCCACTAAATACCTATGCATCTTTATAAGCCCTTGAATTAAGCAGAGGCTCACACTTTTTCTGATGAGAAAATTTACCTTGTGGTTCTGGTGTATGCACACAAGAGATTCGATGAGGGGAATCTATGTTCTGAGTTGCTTTGTAAGTCTGTTCCATTTTTGCTAGATGCAGAGTTATTTCCTGCTTAGGGCAGAGGTTTTGAGGTGTATTTCAAGTCTCCATTGATTGTTGGAAGTACAACCTAAGTGCCTTGCTTCTACACAGAGTCTTCTACCTGGTGGTTTAGTAAACAGGCTCGGGGGTCCAAAGGTGCAAGTGAACTTGGCTGCTTCTTCTGGAGAAGTTTGGGAGGAAAAGGCCTCTTTGGGTGTTTGTCCACCCTATCTACAGTTGTAGCTTCTACTTTCTATTTCATTTCCTAAGTAGTTATAATTTATTTCTGTAGTTGTTGAGTTAGTATTCATTAGTTAAATATTGATAGTTATCATCATACAAAAGTAAATGTATGATTTTCTGATCTAATTATGAATCTGTAGGCTATTGAATAAGTATATGTAATGATAGAATAAATGCCTTCCCTATATTTTTCCACGTATGGTTTTCTGTACCGTACTCTAGTAGAGGGAAGGGAGATTAAAATAGATAAATGATATGCATGAGCATAGTAAATGAATAGACTAACTCTGTTATGTTTCCATTTTTTGTTATGTTTTGCATTATAACAATATCTTATACTCTTAGTCATAGAAATTTATAGTTACATATATATTATGTAGACATTAGAATAGCTTCTCATTTATAATAAAAGAAATAACAAAAACTCAAACAGTTCTAGGTTTCTGCATTAAACCTAGGATTGAGTTTCAGGTTAACTATTTCCTTACAGCAAATACTAAATACACATGATCTTATCATTCTCCTTTTATACTTTTAGTATTTAAACTTCACTTAGTCTTGCATTAATAGTTATGGAATTTAAATAGTTGTAAAACAAGCATAGCAATATCCATACTATTCAGATATTATATTATCTCTACTTTTGCAGCAATAGTTTAAAATAGGGTTAAACATTTCCATGTTTTCTAAACCTTTGCAAAATATATTGTTTTAGCCTCTTACTATTTTACCTATCCATTCGGATATCCTATTAATACTTTTACCATTCTGTAGTATATTTACCTAGTATTAGACGGTTACCAACATTCATGAATTGAAAACAACTATGGATACAAACATACTGAGTAAGCAGGTCTAGTGACATTCATCTCATCATTGATACATTAGATCTTTAGACAAACAAGCAACTCTGCTTGTGGATGAAAGTCTCATTTGACAGAACCCTAGTAAAGATATCATAACATTTAGTAAACATTCAATACTTGACAAATCACATAGAATTTATAAAGACAGAGTTCATCTATTTAAGGATTATTTCCTCATACATATAGGTTATTTTTCGAAACCCTAAGAGAAAAAAAATAACCCTAGTTTTGAAACGAGTTCATAACCAGTCTCACGGCCAAACCCTTATCTTTCTAAATACTAATTTCATTTCCCATACTCAACATTTGATTAACACATAAACGTTTTCATTACCCTGTACAAAGCCAACTTAGATGAAGGGCACATTTGACATCAATCAGCAAAATAACCAAATGTTTTAGGTTAAAGCATTGTTCGATAAAACCATAGAGAAATGAGACTGGGTATCAACACTTAGTTCGACTTCTTAAACCTGTCAAAGTAATTCTTCAACAAAAAGAACAAGTTTAAGGTTTCAAACTTCAACACGAGGCATTTAGCCTTTGGCTCTCAGCCTTTAACGATACAAAACATTTCATAAAACTAAGCATTGAAATATAATAACACAGGTCCTGGAGCATTGCTCTTAGACATGACGAATACAATAGCATTAAGATACAAGTACCAGAATCTTCTCATCCCATTAAACGACCAAGGGTTAAAACCCTTCAATAGATGTTAAAACTTTCAACAAAGCGCTACATAGTAAACACTATAGTGTCAACTTAAAGGTGGGTCAAGGATTCAATCCTCCTTGCACATGCTTCACAGTACAAAAACATTACAACGACAGCCACATCCTTTGCTAGACCACAAAACCGAAAGCTTCGGCTAAATATAGACAATGGACTTTAAGTTTTTCCAAGTCGAAACCTACATGAAAAACCACCGAGGCTTACCGGTATTCAAGCTTTTCCACGCAATTGCAAACTTAGAAACTCGAAACCCGAAGGGATACCTACCATTGACACACAACCTGGTTAAAATAGTATTGTTGAAGTTCAAACTAAATTATAGATAGCTGCTAACATGAGGTAGCAAGAAGTAATGTATGCATTACCTTTTCAAAAGAACCCTGTTCTGAACATTCACTCCTGCAACTGACAAAAGCACCAAGACATTTTAATAATCACAAACAACACAGCCAAGAGTGGCTCGGCTTGGAGAACCCACAGTGGAAGTTCTTGAAGTAATAGGTCACGAGTTTGAAACCTAGAAAGATGCTTCCACAAACTTGCTACTAACCCTAATAACTTGCAGGCTTGTTGGCCTCTCCACAAAACCACTCATTGCATAATGAAAAGCTAAGTCATGCTTTCGAAACAATAAACTCCAAATAGTTAATGCAGGACCACAACCCAAGAAAACTCCACATGATAGCTAGCCACGGTGGATGCCAACAGTCATTCCACCAGCACTAATTTAAATACACTTTAATATGCACATCCATCACCAGTACGTCGATATGCCAGCCAAGCAACAAGAGTATCATTTGGATCCTTAACAGGTCAATCATTATCATTGCAATATAGTTTGGGTCACACTATATCAAAGGTAAACCATTCCATATAATTCGCATCATACCCTAGGATAAAGTCTTGACCACCCATGATGGCGGGCTTATAATTATTATGCTATGGTTACATTCCATTAACACCAAACTAAGGTGGCATATTACCAATCCATACTTATAACAAATAAAATAATACGAAAACCACTTTGGTACATAGTATATAAACTATAAAGAGCCTGTCAATACTATGGTTTAGTTACAATGTTAAATATGCTCTAGGCACTATAGTATTAATGGTGCAAACTATAGAGAAAGCATACATAGAAACTAATTCATAATTGTAGATACTATGACCATACTCTAGCATTAAAATAACTATTACATTTTTTGTTAAACATATAATGCTTAGGATCAAAGGATAGACCTAGAATTACAAATATGATGTTCAAACTTAGGATTTGATCCTCATACCATAGACATTAATATTGATTATAATTTCTTTGAGTAGTATTTGCAATACTTATTATTGTTTTCAGTGTTCATCATCGAGCAGTTACTTATGCATTAAAATAACATAAATACTGAGGGTAGAATGAAATGACTATAATATCGTATAAACAAAACGTTACAGATTTTTAACTGAAGAAACGATCGTAATGAATCTCACCCTGACGTGTTTGCAAGATATTCTATTTTTCTCTTTTTACAACTTGAAAGACTAAATTGACGATAAATAGGATCTCCATATTTACTTTCGAAACACTTTTTCTCTTACCTGTGATCTGCAACAAGAATGTTCAAATGCTTTAGCTAACAGCTAAGTAATCCTCAGGGTGCCCATAGGACCCCTTCATCATAAAAAGAGGAACCACTAGTTAGTGCATATCAACAAAAGTAAGTAAATGTAAGGAGCATTGACATCAATTTATAAGTAATCTAGGATGCAGAACTAAGGCAAGAAACATCCAATAGCATCCTAATGTAGACATAATTACATTTCATACACATCGTAAAACAATACATATGCATAAACGTTATAATATTTTATTTCAGCATGTTGTTTAGATGATCAAATAATTAATTATTGTATTCCGCATAGCAAGTATAGGACTAAATGCTACATTGAATTTTTTTTTTTTTTTTGTGAATTTTTTGGTTTTTACATGTGGTATCAGAGCATGGTTCAAACTCTGGGCCTGAAATAGGCTCACGCGCACAAAACAGAAAATGAAAACATAAAACTTAGTTACTAAATTTCATTTAATTGTGTCTTTGTACAGAATAGCTTGACGTTTAATTTGCAGGTATGGACATACTAGAGGAATCAACAGAGGTCAGATCTCCTCATAATGAATGTAATAATGACGAACATGAGAATATTAATGAAGAAATCTACGTAGAACTTAATGATCAATCATCTGAATTATTACGTACTGTTAAGGATTTAAAAACTGAAATAAAAAGTGTTAAGGAAGAAAACGAAAGGATTTTAAGAGCACAACAAGAATTAAATCATATTTTATTAGATAAGTACCATCAAGATGAAAAAGATAAGAGAATAGAAGCAAAAACTGAATCTGGAACAATGTCCTGCAAACATAGAGATAAGAAAGCAAAATATTATAAAACTGAAAGTAATTCTTCTTCTTCTTCTGAATCAGATGATAAACCTTATCGTAGAAAATATAATTCTGATCAGGACAGTAGTGACAGTGACTGTGGTCCTAAGAAAAGACGTAAAAAATATGAACAAATTTCAGGAGAGTTTAAAAAGATAAAACATCCAACTTTTAATGGCGAAAATGAAAAGGGGGAGGCAGTTGAAGCATGGTTGTCCAGAATGAAGAAGTGTTTTCATATTTATAACTACTCATCTCAATTAAAAGCTAAGATGACCATATACAATCTGACTGGAAGGGTAGACATTTGGTGTCAAGATATCAAAAGAGTTAAGAATCTTAAGGACAAAGACATAAAATGGAGTACATTTAAGAACGTGTTTAAGAAAAAATTCTTGTCAGAGCAGTACTATGAAGACTTTTGCAAAGGAATTTTATGACTTAAAATTGGGTACTATGAGTATGAAGGAGTTGAGAAACAAGTTCCTTAGCTTGCTGAGGTATGTACTTTACTTGGTTGAAGAGAAACCTAAGGTACAAAGGTTTTTAAGTTATCTACCTTTCAACGTAAAAGACAGGATCGAATATGATAACCCTTCAACTCTAGAAGAGGCCATGAGAAAGGCTAACTTCTGTTTTGAACAAAATAGAAAAAGAGAAGGAATATCTAGCTGGAGAAGTAATAAGTATAATAATTTTGAGCATAAAAAGAAAATTTTTAATCATAATTATGGAAGTTTAAAGAAAAATTTTAATTGCGGAAATTTTCCAAGTAATAATTACAGAGGTAATGCACTGCAAAATTCTATAGCTCTAAGGAGTGTATCTGGTAATAATAATAATAATAATAATAGTATTAATAATACCAGACCACCTTTAAAATGCTATGACTGTGGTGGACCACATACTAGAGCTACCTGTCCACGAAACATAAAGATAGTCAGCAACATTCACACCATGCAAGCGGAACTGACAGTTGGTGATGCAGCAAGAGAAATGCCTAGGATTAATGCAGTGCTGGAAAATCAACAAGCAGACCATCAAATTTATATGGTCAAGATCGAAGGTATGATACAAAACAAAAATATTTCAATTTGAATAGATCCAGGTGCAAGTTTGAGTTACATTTCACCTGATTTAGTGAAAAGTTGCATGTTAAAGGTAGACAAATTTGATCAGTCATGGTTAGTTTAGCTAGCAACAGGCAGTAAAAGAAAGGTTACAGAATTTGTCAAAGGTTGTGATTTACTTATGAGTCAGCTGAAAACGCAAGTTAATTTGAATGTTTTGCCATTAGGGTCATATGATGTGTTAATTGGCATGGACTGGCTTGAACAACATAGAGTAGTACTCAACTGTTATGAAAAGTCTTTTACTTGTTTGAATAATGAAGTTAATACTGAAACGGTAAAATGAATTCATAGGAAAACATCTATAAGACAAATTTCTGCTTTATAATTAAAGAAAGTTGTAAAATGTTTGATGTGAATGTTATTAATGACAAATGTTCATCTAAAGAAGATAAGATAAAACTAGAAGACATGCCTATTCTAAGGGACTTTTCTGATGTATTCTCGTAAGAAATTCCAGGACTACCTCCGAAAAGGGAACTTCATTTCACCATTGAGTTGGTACCGGGTGCGGTACCAAACTCAAAGGCTCCCTACAGAATGAATATTCTGGAGTTAAATGAACTAAAATCTCAGTTGAAAGAATTAATAGATAAGAACTACCTAAGGCCAAGTGTGTCTCCTTGGGGAGCACCAGTTATCTTTGTTAAAAAGAAGGACGGTACCTTGCGATTGTGCATAGATTTTTGTCAACTTAATAAAATGACAATTAAGAATCGATATCCTTTGCCCCGCATCGACGATCTATTTGATCAGGTACATAGAGCAGATATATTCACTAAAATTGACTTAAGGTCTGGATATCATCAAGTTAGAATAAAGGATGAAGATATTTTCAAAACAGCTTTCAGAACTCGTTATGGGCACTACTAGTTCGTAGTTATGCCTTTTGGGATAACTAACACACCAGCAATGTTCATGTGTTTGATGAATAACATTTTGCATAAGTATCTAGATAAGTTTGTAATTGTGTTCATTGATGATATTCTAATTTATTCAAAAACTAAAGAAGAGCACGACTAATATTTAAGAATCATTTTGCAAGTTTTAAGAGAACATCAACTTTATGCTAAGTTCAGTAAATGTGACTTTTATAAAGATAAAATACAGTACTTAGGTCACATAATATCTAAAGATAGAATTTCTATCGACCCGGATAAAATAAGAGCAATTAACGAGTGGCCTGTCCCTAAAGACGTAACTGATGTACGGTCATTTATGGGTATAACAGGTTACTACAGAAAGTTTATTGAAGGATTCTCTAGAATTGAGAATCCCATAACTTCTTTACAGAAGAAGGGGAAGAAATTCGCCTGGGATAAAAAATGCGAAGAAAGTGTTACGAAGTTAAAAGATTATTAACAACAACACCTATATTAAAAATTGTTGATCCTAATAAAGATTTCGTTGTATGCACTGATGCATGTAATGATGGAATTGGTGGGGTCTTAACTCAAGAAGGTCATGCTATTGCTTTTGAGTCTAGAAAGTTAAAAATCCACTAAAAGAACTACACAATTTATGATCTAGAGCTGGCAGTGGTGACACATGCACTAAAAATGTGGTTCCATCACTTAATTGGAAGAAAGTTTACAGTAATGACAGATAATAAAGGCTTAAAATACTTGTTGGATCAAACAAATCTTAACTCAAGGCAAGCTAGGTGGCTAGCTTTCCTTACCGAGTATGATTTCAAAATTCAACACATTAAGGGTAAAGAAAACAAAGTTGCTGATTCCTTGAGCAGAAATGCCAAGTTAAGTTTTGTGGCAGCAATCAACACATTTAAGACAGATTTGGAAAATCAGATTGAAGAAGGAATTAAGCAAGATGAAAATTATCAAAAATTGCATGATAAAGTTGTTGAAAATTTAATAACATATTACAACATTAATGAAAAGGGCTTACTGACTTATAAAAATAGAATTTATATACCTAATGTGTCAAAGGTTAAACTATTGATTTTGGATGAAGTTCATAAAAGTCCTTCTTCGGGACACCCTGGTTATCATAAAATGATAACTATGCTAAGGAAGGATGATTTTTGGCCCAACATGAAAAATGAAGTGGCTGAGTACATAGCTAGGCATTTTGAATGTTAGACAATTAAGGCTAAACATCAACACCCAGCTGGCCTATTACAGCCTGTCATGTTCCCAAATTTTCCTATGGTCCATGGGGATAATTTTAGCCTAAGTCACATAGGTATTAATTAAATAATTAATGGATGGATGAAGGAAGATTCATAAGGGTGAATTTGAGGAATCAAATGGATAAGGAGGGGCTCCCATGAAGTTATTAACCCCCAATTCAAGTGCTAAGGTGATTTATTAATTAATTGAGAAATTAATTAATTGGGAAATTTTTGAGGCAAATACACCATAGTAATTAATTAATTACTAGATAATTAATTAAATGATGAAGTTAAATTATTTCTGAGTTGAACTATTTTATTTAAATGATTATATCTAATAAATGTGCCAAGTGGTTGGTGAATGGGCTAGGAAATTCGAATTGGTCAAGTCGGCCAAAGTTGCCCAAGTGGCAAACTTAGAAAATCAAGGAATTACCTAGAGTAGAAGTCAAGTACGCACTAGAGTCCAAAAATGTTGCCAAAAATGAGAAAAGAGGAGTATTTCAGGAAAAACAGCATAAATCCAGAAAGTAGGTAAGTATGAAAAGCAGGAAAGTTCAGAAAAGAAGGAAAGTTAGAAAAAGAGGAAAAAACAAGGAAAACCAAAGCAAAGCAAGCAAGCAAAGCAAGGAAAGTATGTCCACTCATGGGTGTATGTTCACTCATGTGTGACCTATTCTCACGGGTGACCAAGCTACGTAACTTGCTCAACAGGTCAACAGAAATTCTATTTAAGAAGGTTTCCAACTTCATTCAAGAACTTTTGTCATTGTGAGTTTATGAGTGAAGCATTTTAGCTCTTTAAGGTTTGGTGATGTGCCCAAGCCAATCAATGGGTGATGTCCCCCATTCTTCTATTCTACTTCTCTTCTCTAATATTCTCTCAGGATTTGTAGCCATGGAGATCTGATATGTAGGTCCATATACTCCAATACTAAGAATAACCCAAGCTTACAAGGATTTATCATCATACAGGGTACATTTGGAGGAGACAACATTGAAGGGCCGAAATGGAGGTTTCGGGTTCAGCACTTCTGATCATTTATGGGTTGTGAGACCTATTCCATTGCGTTCGGAGGGACATTTCCAGTAGTAAACACTTTTTTTCTCATAAAAAAAGGTGTCCGGATGACCAAGATACACCCATTTTCACTAGAGCCAAGGTTTCATGTGTTAAGGAGTGCACGTGTGAAGTTCCAGTTTAGTGAATGCGCCCATGATAGCTTAGGAAGTTCAGTGCACAACCCATACTCTATTCCAGACCTATTGAATACCATAATACACTTTCATAATAGATATTTATCCATTACATCTCTTCTTACAGTTCTTCTATGGCCCTATGAGGGGGTTTTCTAGTCTACAAGACATTGTACTGATGAGGAGCTAATTAAAGAATACAAAATTGGTTCAGTGAGTAATAATTTGACTTGCTTCCGTTAATTACGTTATCTCAGAGCATATTAATATTTCAAAACAGAGCATTTAATTAAATCAAGTCATTTATTAACTCAGATTGGAAGACTAGCTCATTGAGCATTGTTTATTGACTAGTTTTGCAAGAATGACTGCCAAATTTGTTCCAAATGTAAGATTTAATTTCTGTACATTGTAGGAGGTCAATAAAACATTATATTAGCTATATCACTCCCTACTTCAAGAATTTGGGAGGATTTAACCACTGTTTGTAAATATTACAATTTGACTAGCTCTGTCATCCCAGCAGGGCCTAAAACTTCCAAACCACTCCTACTCTTTCCAAATAATTTTGAATGCTGCTCAGTGTGTCCATTAAACCTAGTTGACTGTCATAAATCAGTTTTGTACCCACCCAGTCTAGTAAGCATATGCTAGTGTGCCTAGGAAGCTTTGGAGTAGACTTCAGCCTGGTTGATGTTCGAAACATAAATGGCCCCAGTGCTTTGTGCTTAGACTCTCCCTCTGATATTATTATTTGTTGCTGCACATTTCCCCATATAAATTCCAAAACTTAAATTTCATCCCACCATCCTCAGATTCAGTCTCCATCCCCATCACTGACCTCCTGCTCTATTTGAAAAATTATTAAGAAATTTATCAAGTGAATTTTATTAAAATTTCTGAAGTTGAGTTAATATCTTGGTCGAATATCTTCGATATTACCAAGAAATGGATTATATGTTTCTGCTGAAATATTTTCATCTTTCAAGTCCTCAAAAACATAAGGGATATTAACTGTAAAATATCACTGTAATAGCCTAAGTCTTCTAAAGCCTGAAAAGTCTATAATATCCCAGCCAAGAATTGGCCAAAATACTACTTCCAACTGTTGAATTTATCAGGATTTTCAATAGTAATTTTTAGACAATTTCTTTACGGTGAGCAGGATGTAAGTGAGGTGTACAAGGGGACTGATCAAGTATGGTAGGGTTGACTTTAGGTTCTATAATTTACATGGGATAGTGTGTAGTAGCAAGTTCTACATAAGGAAAAAGTTTAGGATCATTTGTACAAAACATGGAGACCATTTATGCTTCGAACGTCGGCATCACCAAAGTCTACAACAAGGCTTCCTAGGTATATCCGCATATACAAACTAGATTAGGGATTTGGGAATGATTAATAAACTGATATTTGTATTCATGTAGGTACCACTCTAATGTACCAACTTATACAAGTGATACAAAGACTCTAGGCTTCTCAAATTTGATCAAAACAATGGCTAAGGAAGCTAGAATTGCTAGAGATGGGCAAGTACAAAGGCTATGGATGGATGGAAGGTTATGATATGGATTTATACCTCTGCAAAATGTACTAAGACCATTTATGTTTCAAGAATAGCCCAATTGAACTCTACTCCAATGCTCCTGGGGTTCTTAGCATATGCAGACTAGTCTGGGTAGGGACATTTACTAAGGATTGGAAAAGGTTGTTGTGGGAATAAGAGAGGCTAATAATCATTCATTTACATTCATTGATTCATATAATAACATTCTAGAAAGTATTATGCATATCTCAGCAAGTATAATAACAAAACTAGTAATTTGGCAATTCGGGATAGCTCAACTGGGTCGACTTATGGACTTCCAAATGATACTCAAATGAACTCTAAATTCTAAAACAGTGGTTTTATCATGACATGATGTGTATTATCTAACTACAGGAACTGGAATGAATTCAATTGTATCTTTATTCATCAATTTATGAACCATTCATTAGAAGCTAGTCAAAATCTAGCTAAATCTAACAGGGGTGCATAAATTAGAGAATAATTCAAAGTTCTGTAAATTGTAATGAAGTGATTGAGATCAGAACTTTACATACTCTGTTATTAAATTAGTAGTAGGAAAAAATGCCTCTCAGAAGATGAAGGAAGAGTCTCTCCTCTTGCACATAAGAAAATAGTAGCAAAATAGAAGGAAGTGGGAGGATTCGGTTTCTGTCTTTGGAGAAGATGGTTCAGAACTCCTTTTTCGACCTAGGAAGCTTCAATAATCTGTTACAACATCAGGAACAGGCCAATATTCCTCTCAGAAGATTAAGGAAGAATCTCTCCTCTTGCACATATGAAACTAGCTGTAGAATAGAGAGAGGATGGAGGATTTGATCTTTGACTTGATGAAAATAGATGTGAACTTCTGATTTCGACCTGATGAGCTTCAATACCCGCAAATAAAATCAGTGAAAATGGTTGGATGCCATCATCCTCTTATGCCATCATCCTCTTACAGAAAGTACGGGAAGATCTCCCATGCCTAGGGGCACACCTCCCAAGTTTTGGATGCACAAATGCATTCATAAAATTCCTCACACTAGCAAAAGATGTGAAATCAAGTTGGAATCATTCTTTTATAGAATTCATGTTGACCTGTTTAGCAAGTTACTAGGCTCGGTGACCTATGAGAATAGGTCACCCATGAGTGGACATACTTTCCTTTCTTTGCTTTGCTTGGCTTTTCTTTCTTTCCACTTTTTCTTATTTTCCTTCCTTTTGTAAACTTTCCTACTTTCAAAACTTTCCTGCTTTTTCTGAATTTATGTTGTTTTTCCTAAAATATGCCTCTTTTCTCCATTTTGGAAACATTTTTGGACTCTAGTGTTTACTTGACTTCCAGTCCAAGTAATTCCTCCAACCTTATCATCACCACTTGCCAATATTTATTATCAATATTTATTAATAAAAATATTACAACTCAGAATTAATTCACACATCAACATTTAATCAATTAATTAATGATTAATTAACTCATGTTGTATATTTGCCTCCAAAAATAGACCCTAATCCATTTTGGAAACATATTCCACATGGGTTCCCTCTTGGCCCACTTGCTCTTTATCCATTAATTTTATTTATCAAAATTACCTTAAATAAATTTTCCAATTTGTGAGGCTTAGAATAAAATTAATTCTAAGCAAATAGAATTGATACCATTTAATTCACTTAGGGGTTGATCTTGTCCCCTTTCACCCATGGTACTAGATGAGCCAAAATCGGGGACATGACAGTCCTCGCTTCCCAAGATTTCTTGTCCTCAAGCAATGTTAGGACTCCACCAAGCTTCTACTACACCACTCTGATTATAAATGTCCCCATCGACTGAAAAGTCTGAAAATTAAACTTGAGCCTTCAGAAAATGACTATGGAAGAAAAGAAAAACTGCACTGTAATCTATATCCGCAATTAACCAGCAATGGACAAAATTTCAACCCAGTTAGGGTAACTTGAGTAGAATTCTTGGATCCCAGTGTTTCACCTGCAATGACCAAAACTTTTATGTCACCTTTGGCAATCTGTCACTCCCATGAATGTCGGGATCCCAAAGTATCAACTGCCTTTTCCCAATATTCAGAATCAATTTAAAGAATCTATCATCAAACATGTGCCTTTTCATCCAGGGAATAACTAAAAGGACATTACTGCTAACCAAACCAGGTATAGAGAAAAATGCTTCTTCAAGTGAAGACATCGAATGGCTGAGCTCTCTTCCATTGGAGAAAAAATGCAAGCATACCTCCAAGCATGTGGATTCCATCCACATAGGCCAACTTCTACAAGTAATCAGTAATTTATCTTGGCAACTTGCTTGCTTAGCTGCCTTCCCTTGACCATAAGCAGAAACATTTTTGCAAGGAGATTTCATGCTTGTCAAGTAATCTTTCACCCAATCCATATGTGGATGAGTGACATCAAATGGCTGCAAAATACATCTTTGTTGCTGCTCACAATTCAAGACAATGTCAATTATAACAACAAATTTATTGCAAAAAGAAGTGAACTTTTTACCTTCCGTATTTTTCATTTCGGTGATGCCTCTATTCATCCATCCAGTGGATGAGTGAGAGATCTTGCTTGCTTATTTATATGAGCTATAATCATCCATCTCTTCTGCAATAGGATTTATCGCCCATGGGGACAGATCATGATCATACTACTGTACATGTGACACAAACTAGAAGAATTTCTTCACCCATTGTTCATTCCCCATTGGTGTTGCTGAATTTGGGACATGTGGGAAAGAACTGTGAACCTTCTTTGCATGTCTGCAACCTTGAGTGATCAAACTTATGGCTGCAACTTCTCCATTATTGGCTTGTCCAAATTGGGTGCTCTCATCCCACTCTTCCATGGGAGAGTGTGTGTCTTCAAGGAACAGCTCAAGTTCCCTTGGAAAAAAGTAAAGTGCTTGGTTCTCGTCAAACTGTTCTACACACTCTTCAAGCACATATAAAAATGAATGATCCTCATGATCCACCATCTCATGAGGTTTCTCACTATGATCAAGAATACTTTCAGCCAAATGAAGTTGACTGAATGGTGAGTAGGAGGGTAAGGGGGATCTTTGCAACCTTTCATGAAGCTGCAATATTTTTGTCTTGGATTCTTGGAGGGCACTTTGAGTGCTTCTCAAAGAATCTGGGGTGGCCATTAATTCATCATTGAGATTGTTGATCTCTTCATCATCCCTCAAGGATGTACCATGAAACAATTCTACAAGCTCCAACAAACTATCTCTATCAGAAAGCAGGTTCAAGGATTTACCTTTTATGCTTGCCATGGCTTTCTGAAACTCTTCCATGTCTCTCATGGAAGACATTAAGGCATGGGTGTCATTGAGGGTTTGAAGGGATTCTTGAATTTTGCATTCATTCATCTTCAATGTCACTTCAGGGAAATGTGGTTCTGGCATATAAACCTTCTCTTCTTCTAGCTTCCTAGGATCAAATTTAGCTGATTCAGTTGAAGTTATGAAAGATGATCCATATTTTGGGGCTGCAAGATATTCATATTTTAGATCATGAATATCAGATCTTTGGCTGCAACTGGGGTTCTCATTCATCTCTGGTGCACCAATAAGTCTTTCTCTCCAATTTTTCAGCCCTCCCCAATTCAGGAGTATCAACCCCTGGGGGTTCAACCAAGCTCATATTCTCCTTTGAAGTGGTTGCCCCATCCTGTTGACACATAGGCATATAAAAATCATAATTGAAAAAATTCCCATGTGTTATGTTTTCTCTTCCTTGTGATGGTGTGTTGGTGGTTTGATCTTCCACCAATCTCTCATTTTCAATTTCTGTTGTTGCAAGACTTTCTTCTTTCTCCATGGATCTTGCATCCACAACACCATCACCAATTGGTACTTCCATGTCTCCCACATATATATGAGAATACACATCAGTAGATGCTTCCTCACACTTAAAAAATTCCTCAATAGGTTCTCTTCCAACCATGTGGGAATCTTCTAAACACATTTCTAGTGATTCAGTCCTATCACTGCATTCACCCTTTTTACCAAGGATGCGAGACTCAGCATCCAGGGAATCCCTTATGCAATAATCATCCTCTGATGTGGCTGCAACAGCATCATTATACAAACTAGTACAAAAATCTGAATGTGGTCCTTACCTTGGCATCATGCTTATCTCTTCAATGGGTGGGGTTATGGTGCCTTGTTCTACCACTAATTCTACTAGTTCACATCTAATTTATGTGTGGTCAACTTCTACCTCACTATGAAGCTCAAGTGGTGACTTTGAATCTGATTTAGGTTCTTCTTTTGGATCCAATCCAAAATATGTCTCACCATCATTAAGCTTACCAATCTTTTCTGAGGTGATCTTGAGAT
Organism: Larix kaempferi; assembly: GCA_027924585.1. Taxonomy (NCBI): domain Eukaryota; kingdom Viridiplantae; phylum Streptophyta; class Pinopsida; order Pinales; family Pinaceae; genus Larix; species Larix kaempferi. The sequence continues at coordinate 4,371,264 of BSBM01000546.1, forward strand.
CCCCACCGTAGAATCTTGCAGTAGATTCTTCTTCCATTCTGCCAATAATCTCATGATTGGTTTTTGCGTCTTGCTTCTGCCCGGTTGATTCTTGGAGGATCTTCTTGAAGAGGATACAAAAATTTATTGTGAAGTCACATGCATCCAATAAAGCTTTCAGATCTTTTATTATCTCTTCCATAGAAGGTTGACCTTTGACTGTGGAACATGCAACTTTTTCCTGAATATGGCTATCAGAATAACCATAGTCTCTTCTTCCAATCATGATATCATGGGAGATGCTTATGGAAGGTACTTTTTGGAAATTCTCTTCCTCATACTATCTACAATATTCTTCATACTGCTCATCATAATCATCATGCTCTTCATAAAAATAATCTTCTTCTTCATGCAACTCAAACTCTAAATCTTCCATGAATGGAACTAATTCCACAAATGCAACTTGAAGATAGTGCTGAGCTACCGTTCCACTGAGAGTTACTTTCCATAGGCTAAGCCAAGGAAAGTGCTCTAATACCACTATAATATCCTAGCCAAGAATTGTCCAGACTGCTAACTCCAACTGTCAAATTTATCAAGATTTTCACTTGTAATTTTTAGACAATTTCTTTACGGTGAGCAGGATGTATGTGAGGTGTACATGGGCACTGATCAAGTATGGTAGGGGTTACTTTAGGTTCTAAAATTTACATGGGATAGTGTGCAGCAGCAATTTATACATAAGGAAAAACTTTAGGATCCTTTGTGCAAAGCACGGAGACCATTTATGCTTCGAACATTGGCATCGCCGAAGTCTACAAGAAGGCTTCCTAGGTACATTCGGATATACAAACTAGATCAGGGAGTTGGGAAGGATTAATAAACTGATATTTGTATTCATGTAGGTACCACTCTAATGTACCAACTTATACAAGTGATACAAAGACTCTAGGCTTCTCAAATTTGATCAAAACAATGGCTAAGGAAGCTAGAATTGTTGGAGATGGGAAAGTACAAATGCTATGGATGGATGGAAGGTTCTGATATGAATTTATACCTCTGCACAATGTACTGAGACCATTTATGTTTCAAGAACAGCCTGGCTGAACTCTACTCCAATGCTGCTAGGGTTCTTAGCATATGCAAACTAGTATGGGTAGGGACATTTACTAAGGATTGGAAAAGGTTGTTGTGGGAATAAGAGAGACTAATAATAATTCATTTATAGTCATTGATTCATATAATAACATTCCAGAAAGTATTATCCAGATCTGAGAAAGTATAATAACAAAACTACTAATTTGGCAATTCAGAACAGCTCAACTGGGTCGACTTATGGACTTCCAAAAGATGCTCAAATGAAATCTAAATTCTGAAACAGTGCTTGTATCATGGCGTGATATGTATTAGCTAATTACAGGAACTAGAATGACTTCAATGGGATATTTATTCATCAATTTATGAACCATTCATTGGAAGCTAGTCAAAATCTAGCCAAATCTAGCAGGGGTGTATAAATTAGAGAATAATTCAAAGTTTTGTAAATTGTATTGAAGTGACTGATATCAGAACTTTACATACTCTATTATTACATCATTCGTAGGACAAAATTATTCTCAGAAGATGAAGGAAGAGTCTCTCCTCTTACACATAAGAAAATAGTAGTAGAATAGAAGGAAGAGGGAGGATTCGATTTATGTCTTTGGAGAAGATGGTTCAGAACTCCGGTTTCAACCTGGGAAGCTTCAATACTCTATTAAAAAATTAGGAATAGGCCAAGATGCCTCTCAGAAGATGAAGGAAGAATATCTCCTCTTGCACATATGAAACTAGTTGTAGAATAGAGAGAGGATGTAGGATTCGATCTCTGACTTGATGAAGATAGATGTGAACTTCTTATTTCAAACTAATGAGATTCAATACCTGCAAATAAAATTAGTGACAATGGCTGGATGGCATCATCCTCTCACAGAAAGCTGGGGCACATCTCCCATGCTTGACTAGGGGCACACCTCCCAAGTCTTGGATGCACAAATGCATTCATAAAATTCCTCACACTATATGTGAAATGGAGTTGGAATCATTCTTTTATAGAATTCATGTTGACCTATTGAGCAAGTTACTTGGCTTGGTGACCTATGAGAATAGGTCACCCATGAGTGGACATAATTTCCTTGCTTTGCTTTGCTTGGCTTTTCTTTCTTTCCACTTTTTCTGATTTTCTTTCCTTTTGTAAACTTTCCTACTTTCAAAACTTTCCTGCTTTTCCAACTTTCCTGCTTTTCCTGAATATATGCTGTGTTTCTTGAAATAAGGCTCTTTTCTCCATTTGGGCAACATTTTTGGACTCTGGTGTTTACTTGACTTACACTCCAAGTAATTCCTCCAACCTTATCATCACCACTTCCTAATATTTATTACCAATATTTATTAATAAAAATAGTACAACTCATAATTAATTCACACATCAACATTTAATCAATTAATTGATGATTAATTAACTCATGTTGTATAATTGCCTCCAAAAATACACCCTACTCCATTTTGGCAACATATTCCACATGGGTGCCCTCTTGGCCCACTTGCTCTTTATCCATTAATTTTATTTATTAAAATTACCTTAAATAAATTTGCCAATTTGTGAGACTTAGAATAAAATTAATTCTAAGCAAATAGAATTGATACCATTTAATTCACTTAGGGGTTGATCTTGTCCCCTTTCACCCATGGTACTGGATGAGCCAAGATTGGGGACATAACAGTCCTCCCTTCCCAAGATTGATTGTCCTCAAGCAATGCTAGGACTCCACCAAGCTTCTACTGCACCACTCTGATTATAAATGTCCCCATCCACTGAAAAGTCTGAAAATTAAACTTGAGCCTTCAAAATCTAGACTGTAATCCAATTCTTTGATGGGATATTACAGACTTTGGGGGGGGGATTCTGATTTTGGATGAAGTTCATAATAGTCCTTATTTGGGACACCCTGGTTATCAGAAAATGATAACTATGTTAATGAAGGATTATTTTTGGCCCAACATGAAGAATGAAGTGGCTGAGTACATCGCTAGGTGTTTTGAATGTTAGACAATTAAGGCTGAACATCAACACCCAGTTGGCCTATTGCAGCCATTTCCAATTTCAGAATGGAAATTGAAAATTATAAGTATTGATTTTATAACAGGTTTACCTAAGAATCAGAAACAAAATGACTCAATAATGGTGGTTGTGGATAAACTTAGTAAATCTGCTCATTTTATTCCTGTTAAGACGACTTTCAAAACTGCTAACATTGTAGATGTGTTTATGAAGAAAATCTTCCGTCTACATGGAATTCGAAAGGTAATTATTTCTGATCGAGATTCCAAGTTTACTAGAAATTTCTAGACAGCATTGTTTAAAGGTTTAAATACTAAACTAAATTTTAGTACTTCTTTCTATCCATAAACTAATAGACGGAATGAAAGGGTTAATCAGATTTTAGAAGACATGTTAAGAATGTAAGTTAAAGATCAACCAACTAAGTGGAAAGACAATTTGCGTTTAGCTTAGTTTGTGTACAATAATCATTATCAAGCATCTGCTAGACTTACTCCATTTGAGATTTTGTATGAAGAAAATGTTGTAGTCTTATTTATTGGGATAACCTCGTTAACAGATTAATGTTAGGACCAGATTTGTTAAAAGAGATGAAGCTAACCATGAAATAGGTAGAGGGCAACTTAAAAGTTGCACAAGATAGACAAAAATGTTATGCAGACCTGAAATACACTGAAAGAGAATTTCAGGTTGGAGATCATGTCTTTCTAAAGATAAAACCCAAGAAAAGATCTTTTAAGCTTGGTAGTTATGCTAAACTAGCACCAAGGTACTGTGGACCATTTGAAGTCATATCAAGGATTGGACCTGTTATATATCAGTTGGATATGCCATCTAATTTAAGAATCCATAATGTTTTTCACATTTTTGTTTTAAAGAAGTATGTGCACTATGCTACTCATGTGCTGAATTGGAATGACATACAGGTGGAACCCGAAGGAGATTTTTAGGTGGAACCAGACTGTATTCTCAACAAGAGGGAAATTATGCTCTGGAATCGTACCATAGGGTAGGTAAAGGTGCAATGGAAGCACCTTATCCCTGATGAAGCTACCTGGGAACTGGAAAGTAATATGCGGGCAGCATATCCAATTCTGTTCCAGGGAGGCTCTGATGAAGAATAAGCAACATCGAAGACGATGTTGAGCTTAAGTGGGGTGTTTGTAACATACCCCTTTGCTGAAACATTTTATGTTTGAAGAAAACATTATCTTAACTTTTATTGTAAAGTTTTATATTTGGACAAGTGGCCAAGGATGACTGTAATTGTACAATATTATTATTATTTAATAAAATAAAATAGGAGACACCCACCCAAAGAGACTGTTGAAATAGTGTTTACTGACCCACTAGGTGGAATGGAATCTCGGGTAGAAGGCAATGGACAAGTGGCAACATCATGAACTCAGTAACTAGATGTTGTTATGGGACAACTCCCTTGAATTGTGGTCATAGTTCCCTGAAAGATGGGACTGGAGATTGAGGCTCATTTATTTTGAAAACTGACCACTAAAGACCTAGGCATCTTCTTGTAAATCTGTTCCATTTCTGCTAGATGCAGAGTTATTTCCTGCTTAGGGCAGAAGTTTTGAGGTGTATTGTAAGTCTCTATTGATTGTTGGAATTACAACCTAAGTGCCTTGCTTCTACATAGAGTCTTCTACCTAGTGGTTTAGTAAACATGCTTGGGGGTCGAAAGGAGCAAGTGATCTTGGATGCTTCTTTTGGAGAAGGTTGGGAGGAACAGGCCTCTTTGGGTGTTTTTCCACCCTATCTACAGTTGTAGGTTCTACTTTCTATTTCATTTCATAAGTAGTTATAATTTATTTTCTGTAGCTATTGATTTAGTATTCATTAGTTAAATATTGATAGTTATCATCATACAGAAGTAAATGTTTGATTTTCTAATCTAATTATGAATATGTAGACTATTGATTAAGTATATGTAATGATAGAATAAATGCCTTCCATGTATTTTTCCACATATTGTTTTTTGTACCGTACTCTAGTGCACGAAAGGGAGATTAAAATAGATAAATGATATGCATGAGCATAGTAAATGAATAGACTAACTCTGTTATGTTTCCCTTTTCTGTTACGTTTTGCATTAAAACAATATCTTATACTCTCAGGCATAGAAAATTATAGTGACATATATATTATGCAAACATTAGAATAGCTTCTCATTTATAATAAAATAAATAACAGAAACTCAAATAGTTCTAGGTTTCTGCATAAACCTAGGATTTAGTTTCAGGTTAACTATTTCCTTACAGCAAATACTAAATACACACGATCTTATCATTCTCCTTTTATACTTTTAGTATTTAAACTTCACCTAGTCTTTCATTAACAGTTATGAAATTTAAATAGCTGTAAAACAAGAATAGAAATATCCACACTATTCAGATATTATATTATCTCTACTTTTGCAGCAATAGTTTAACATAGTGTTAAACGTTTCCATGTTTTCTAAACCTTTGCAAAAGATATTTTTTTAGCGTCTTACTATTTTACCTATCCATTCGGATCTCCTATTAAGACTTTTACCATTATGTAGTATATTTCCCTAGTATTAGATGGTTACCAACATTCATGAATTGAAAACAACTATCGATACAAACATACTGAGTAAGCAGGTCTAGTGACATTCATCTCATCATTGATACATTAGATCTTTAGACAAAGAAGCAACTCTGATTATGGACGAAAGTCTCATTTGATAGAACCCTAGCTAAATATATCATAAGATTCAGTAAACATTCAATACTTGACAAATCACATAGAATTTATAAAGATAGAGCTCATCTATTTAAAGATTCTTTCCTCATACATACAGGTTATTTTTTGAAACCCTAAGAGAACCAAAATAACCCTAGTTTTGAAACGAGTTCATAACCAGCCTCATGGACAAACCCTTATCTTTCTAAATACTAATTTCATTGCCCATACTCAACATTTGATTAACACAGTCACATTTCATTACCCTGTACAAAGCCAACTTAGATGAAGGGCACATTTGACATCAAACAACAAAATAACTGAATGTTTTAGATTAAAGCATCGTTCAATAAATCCATAGAGAAACGAGACTGGGTATCAACACTTAGTTCGACTTCTTAAACTTGTCAAAGTAATTCATCAACAAAAAGAAAAAGTTCTGGGTTTGAAACTTGAACATGAGGCATTTAGCCTTTGGCTCTCGGCCTTTAATGATACAAAACATTTCATAAAACTAAGCATTGAAATACAATAACATAGGTCCTGTAGCATTGCTCTCAGACACGAAGAATACAACAGGATTAAGATACAAGTACTAGATCCTTCTCATTCCATTAAACGACCGAGGGTTAAAAACCTTCAATAGATGTTACAACTTTCAACAAAGCGTTACACAGTAAACACTGTAGATTCAACTTAAAGGTGGGTCTAGGATTCAATCCTCCTTGCACATGATTCACAGTACCCAAACATTACAACGGAAACCACATCCTTTGCTAGACCACAAAACCGAAAGCTTCGGCTAAATCTAAACAATGCCCTTTAAGTTTTTCCAAGTCGAAACCTACAGGAAAAACCACCGAGGCTTACCGGTATTCAAGCTTTTTCATGAAGTTGCAAACTTAGAAACTCGAAACCCAAAGGGATACCTTCCATTGACACAGAGCCTGGTTAAAATAGTATTGTTGAAGTTCAAAATAAATTATAGATAGCTGCTAACATGAGGTAGCAAGAAGTAATGTATGCGTCACCTTTTCAAAAGAACCTTGTTCTGAACATTCACTCCTGCAACCGACGAAAGCACCAAGACATTTTAACAATCACCAACAACGCAGCCAAGAGTGGCTCGGCACTAAGAACCCATGGTGGAAGTTGTTGAAGTAATAGGTCATGGGTTTGAAACCTAGAGAGATGCTTCCACAAACCTGCTACTAACCCTAATAACTCGCAGGCCTGTCAGCCTCTCCACAAAACCCCTCACTGCATAATGAAAACCTAGGTCGTGCTTTCGAAACAATAAACTCCAGGCAGTGAATGCAGCACCAAAACCCAAGAAAACTCCACGTGATAGCTAGCCATAGTGGATGCCAACAGACATTCCACCAGCACTTACTTTAAATACACTTTAATACGCATATCCATCACCAGTACGTCGATCTTCCAGCCAAGCAACAAGAGTATCATTTGGATCTTTAATAGGTTGATCATTATCATTGCAATATAGTTTGGGTCACACTATATCAAAGGTCAACCATTCCATATAATTCACATCATACCCTAGGATAAAGTTTTGACCACCCACGATGGCGGGCTTATAATTATTATGTTATGGTTACATTCCATTAACACCAAACTAAGGTGGCATATTACCAATCTATACTTATAACAAATAAAATAATACAAAAACCACTTTGGTACATGGTATATAAACTATAAAGAGCCTATCAATACTATGGTTTAGTTACAATGTTAAATATGCTCTAGGCACTATAGTATTAATGGTACAAACTATAGAGAAAGCATACATAGCAACTAATTCATAATTGTAGATATTATGACCATACTCTAGCATTAAAATAACCATTGCATTTTTGGTTAAACATATAATGCTTAGGATCAAAGGATAGAACTAGAATTACAAATATGATGTTCAAACTTAGGATTTGATCCTCGTACCATAGACATTAATACTGATTATAAATTCTTTGAGTAGGATTTGCAATACTTATTATTGTTTTCAACATTCATCATCGAGCAGTTACTTATGCATTAAAATAACATAAATATTGAGGGTAGAATGAAATGACTATAATGCCATATAAACAACATGTTACATATTTTTAACTGAGGAAAAAATCGTAATGAATCTCACCCTGACGTGTTTGCAAGATATTCTATTTTTCTCTTTTTACAACTTGAAAGACTAAACTGACGATAAATAGTATCTCCGTATTTACTTTCGAAACACTTTTTCTCTTACTTGTGATATGCGACAAGAACGTTCAAATGCTTTAGCTAATAGCTAATTAAGCCTTGGGGTGCCCATAGAACCCCTTCATTATCAAAAGAAGAACCACCAGTTAGCGCATATAAACAAAAGTAAGTAAATGTATGAAGCATCGACATCAATTTATAAGTAATCTAGGATGCACAACTGAGGCAAGAAACATCCAATAGCATCCTAATGTAGACATAATTACATTTCATACACATAGTAAAACAATACATATGCATAAATGTTATAATATTTTATTTCAGCATGTCGTTTAGATGATCAAATAATTAATTATTGTATTCTGCATAGCAAGTATAGCACTAAATGCTACATTGAAAAATTTTAAATTTTTGTGAATTTTTTGGATGTTACAAGGAGGTTGAAGATCGACACACTGAGATAGCACACAATTACTTCTGTATTGTAAGAGGCTGAGGCCGAAATTAGTTAGTTATTTCCCATTCTTTGCAGTTTACATTGTAACTGTTTCGATAGAAGTAATATAAGCCAACTTCTAGCATCCTGTTTACATCTTGTCTATATGAACGTGTGTGTTGTGTGTAATTGTTAAGCAATAATCTTTTTCATAAGATGCCCTGTGTCATTATATATCACTTCGTGTGTTAGTTTTGTGTCAATGGTGTGGGATACATCATGGCCCCCCTTCAACGAGTCTATTCCTGTCAACATTAGCTCATCAACTAGGAATTAGACTTAGAAACTAGTCGGTTCCTTGGAGCGTGCATTCCTTAATGATAGTTTTCCTCACTTTCAATAGTAGGTTTGTATCATTGACCTATGATCGAATGATTCCACATATATTCGAATCCAACTCATTTATTCGCATTCATTGGGATGTATCAGTGATACCTTGAGGATCGTTGTCATAATTGGTGATTTCCCTCGCACTTGTTAATAGTTTACATAATTGACTAGTAATCAGGTAGTTTCTACCATTTTCAACCTCAACACCTTCTAATCACGTGGTTAAATTTGTATCATTTCGAGAATGGGTAGAATACCCTAGTTTGTTCTGATGTCTTATTATTACACCTAGGCTGTGATGGAGATCTTTTAGTAGGTTCCCACACAGATGTTATGGTGGAGACCTCATTGATGTATTGTCACACAGATCCACTATTGTATTGGTCTTGGATGTACTGTCATCATCTCATAATGTATCTACGCTTTTATTTTAGTATCCATTATTGTGTTTAGTCATTCAGATATGGATCCACGTTGTATTTTTGTAGCCATATCATCAATCAATATCAACACAGATCTGCAATGTATTGGTCAGAAGCCATGTTCCGAGTCATTGGGATGATAAAATTATTGTAGTACAAAAGATCCTTGGTTATTGTTGACAGATTTCCAACCGACGGTTCCTTTCCTCGATCCTTTATACTTTATCCATCAAAGTATTTCACCTATCCTATTACTTTAGCTTCATACTTTTGGGGTCATTGTATTAAATGAAATTTTTTTACTGATCATGATTATGAACCATGTACACTTTCTCCTTGCCTAAATACCCAAAGTACTTAGCAAAAACTCCCCGGAAGATGAGTAATGAGGTTTTTTCCCTATAAAAACCCCTTTTAGAGAGGACAACGCACCTTGCCTTATAACAGAGTGCATCTTTCCTGATCGACGCACCTTGCTGCACTACAGACCACGTCGTTGGCACATGTTGCTAGTGTCTAGGTTGCATCGATGCCTATACGGAGGTAAAAAAGATAATTTTTGAGAAGTCTCTCAAAAAAGACCCTTGTGGAGGCTTACCATTTCCATTTAGGGTGGATCTTATTCACCTCCCATCTTAGTAGGATCCCATCGCATCCTTCTCCCTTAATCCTCTCCTATCCTCCTCATCTCTTTTGGCCTATAAGTGAAGCTCCTCTTCATGGGATATGGGGGTTGAAATGAGGGCAGCCAAATGCTGGAGAAATTGAGCCAGGAATCCATTCTCCCATGATTGGAAAATTGAGGCAAGGTTCCATTGGAAAGGATCTTCAACACCAAGGCTTCATTGGTTGTAATTCTTTCCTCTATTTTCATTAATACATCAATGTCTTCCTTTCTGATAGATGATGTGTAATTTCATTTATAGTAGTTCTCCTTGGTCAGTTGCTTATATGTATCATGTTATGTTGTAGTCTCTTGTCTTTGTCCTTTTGAATCTTTTGAAGGTAATCTCTTCATCCACAAGTAGGATTATGAAAGCTTCAAGCCATGTGGACAACCTTCATAAATACGGTATGGACTGGACTCTTTGCATTCAAGTAATTTGATAGATCTAGGGAAAGGTTTTCATTCTTGTTTTGTTTTGTTCTAGATCTAAACCATTCGGACTAGGGAAATGAGTTGGTGTCTACACCGACGTATTTATCCATTAACATAAGGGGAAGGCGATTAGGAGAGACATAAAGTGAGACGGGTAGGGGTAGGAGGATTAGGAGAGATAGAGAGAGAGAGTAGTAGGGTTAGGAGAAGTAGGAGAGAGGAAGAGAGGAATGGAGGGTGTGGTTATGGGTAGGGAGAGTAGGAGGGGGGTTAGGGAGAGAGAGGGTAGGTTAGGGGTAACAAGAGAGAGAGAGAGAGAGAGAGAGAGAGAGAGGTGAGGGTGTTGGGGGAGAGAGAGAGGGGTGGGGGTAAGGTGTAGGTGGAGGAGTAAGGGAGAGAAAGAGTGATAAATAGGGTTAGTAAGGGTTAGGGGGAAGAAGAGGGGAGAGACAGAGATGAGGATTGGGGTTAAAGGTAGGGGGAGGAGTATGGGGGTGAGAGAGTTAGAGAGGAAGTTAGTAAGGGTTATGGAGATGAGAGAGAGAGAGAGAGGAAAGGGGTTAGTTGTATGCGAGAGAGAGAGAGAGAGAGGTGGGGGGGAGCGTGTTAGGGGGTTGGGGGTGAGAGAGGTGGGTAGGGGATACAAATAGGTGGAGGAGTAGAGAGAGAGAGATCATAGGGGTGGAGGGAGTGGGTGATTAGGGTTATGGGGTGGGGGGGGTTTAGCAAGGGTTAAGGGGAAGAGGTGAGTGAGAGAGAGAAGGAGGAGGAGTAAGAGAGAGGGTTAGTAAGAGTTAGGGAGAGAGAGAGAGAGAGAGAGAGAGAGAGAGAGAGAGAGATGGCGGGGGATAGAGTTAGCGAGAGGATTAGGGGGGTAAGAGTGACAGAGATTAGGGGGGTGTTAGGGGATTGGGGGTGATATAGGGAGGCTTAGGAGTTATGGTAAGGTAGAGGAGTATGAGAGAGAGTGTATGTGATCAAGGAGTATAAGTGTGGGACTTGGCTTAGTGATGATAACAAATGAGAACATTAAAAATATTTTGATGGCTAGGTATATAGAATGAACTTTTTTAATGAAGAAAACGAATATGACTTGGTGTGTTAGACTTGTCTTGGTGATGATTTAACATGAAAATTTTTGGATGGCTTGGTATATTGAATGACACTAAATATAAGTAAGGGTTAGAGAGAGAGAGGGTTAGGGATTTGGGTAGGAGTAGGGAGATTAGAGAGAAAGCGAGGTATAGGTGAGGAGGGTGTCTGTTGGGGTTAGATAGATAGATAGATAGATAGAGAGAGTGGGTGTTAGGGTTTTGGGGAGGTGTAGGGATATTAGAGAAAAAGGGGGGTATAGGTGAGGAGTGTGGGTGTTCCAGTGAGAGAGAGAGAGAGAGAGAGAGAGAGAGAGGTAAATGGAGATACATTGGTGGGTGGTAAGGGGTTATAGGTAGAGGGAGAGGAGGGTGCTAAGGGGTTAGAGGTAGTAGTAGAGGGTGGTGTTAGGAGATTGGAGTTAAGTGGAGTAGGGGATAAAGAGAGTGAGAGAAGGAGTTAGTAAGGATTAGAGAGAGAGAGAGAGGGGGGGTTTAGAACTAGGGGGAGGCATATGCATGTGTGTATGTGTGCATGTATGTTTGTGTGTGTGTGTGAGAGAGAGAGAACCAATGGGGCAATGGTATGTTAGGGGGTTGGGGGAGAGAGACGAGTGGGGGTTAGGTGTAGGTGTAGGAGTAGGGGAGTAAGAGATTGTGAGAAAGGGGGTTAGTAAATTAGAGAGAAAGGTGTACATATGTAAGGAGTGTGGGTGTTTGGGTTAGAGAGAGAGAGAGAGATAGAGATACATTATGGGGTGGTAAGGGGATAGAGGTGGGGAGAGAGGGGGTAGTTAAGGGGTTAGAGGTAGATACATAGGTGGGTGTTAGGATATTGGGGGTAAGTTGAGTAGGAAAGGAAGAGAGTGAGAGAAGGGGTTAGTAAGGATTAGGGAGAGGAGGAGAGGGGTGAGAGAGAGAGAGAGAGAGAGAGAGGTGTTAGGGGCTGGGGGGGAGAAATGGGTAGGTGGAGGGTGTCAGTGATTAGGGGTAGGGGTCCTTAGGGAGTTAGAGACGAGGTGTTAGGGTTTGGGGGGAGTGTTACGAAGTTGGGGGGTGCTAGTGCTTTGGAGAGTGTCGTGTAGATGATTAGGGGAAGGGGGTGTTAGGGATTTTGGAAGCAGGTGTTAAGGGGTTAGGGAGGGGGTGTTAGGGGTTGGGGAGGGGTGTTAGGGGCCGTATTTATGGAATAAAATATTCTTTACAAAACGCACACACATTTTGGTTCTCTAAAACACGTATGTGTTTTGGTTCTCCAAGATGCGTATGCATCTTGGTTCTCTAAAACATGTACACATTTTAGAGAACCAAAACACGCATGTGTTTTGTTCTCCTAGTCTTCGTGGTATCCCACATGGCTTCCTCGGGCTTTCTCATCCCTATGTTTAATAAACACATATGCATTGTTGAATTCTACAACAAGAACATGTTTTGCAAAACATCATTTGCATCTAAAAGATGCCCCATCTTTATGTGAGGACCTTATATAAGTTTATTTTTTAAACTAAAAATGCATGTTTTGTATTTATATGTTTACTCTTTTTTTTTTACATACTTACTTTTTAGTTACATATTTTTTCTATATGAATTGTATCACAAATCTTACTACTATGGTTAAGTCAATTACCAATTCAATTATTTATATATTTTAATGTCTTAATTTTGAACCAATAAAATGACTGTATATTAATATTGAAACTTTAAATAATAATGAAAAGTAACTCACTTGGTGAGTGATGAAACTGGAGGTTTCTGATAGTGCAGGGTGTGGTTCAAATCCCATGCACTCCTGCACTCTTTTGCATGAAAAAAATAAAAATGAAAAGTATTAATAATGAATATATATTGTCTTCTTGCTATTTCCTCAAATTCTAAGTAATATTACATATCACTAAGGTTAGCGTTAGAATTATTCATTGTTCAATTACTTTTCCTCAAATTCTAAGTAATATTACATATCACTAAGGTTAGCGTTAGAATTATTCATTGTTCAATTACTTAGAATTTTAAAGTTAATTGTCTATTCAATTATTTAGTATATGTTTTAAAGTTTCAATTTGAACCAAGAAAATCGATAAATTAGGAAACGTATTTCTTAATTACAATAATTGTGATGTATTAAAAGATTTAAAAGATTAATAATGTAATAAAATTTTCAAATAGCAATTTAATGTGGGTATAATAAAGACATTTTAAGATAAAAGTGTAATTCACATGAAAAGGACAAGTAACACTTTAATAAAACAATAAAATATTGATAATATAGATTTTAATTTAAAATTCAAAAAAAAAATTATATATTTAAATTAATTAAAACTAAAAACAAGAATGGAAACTTGGATAATTCTTATTATAATGAATTTACTTACAAATTATTTACATATCCCTTTAAATAAATATATATTCAAATTAATTAAAACTAAAAAAAATAATGAAACTTAGATAAATCTTGTTATAATGAATCTACATCTCTCTTGAGGTGTAACTTTTTTTAAAATATAAAATTTGAGGAAACGTTTACACCTCTATAAGTTTGATCCCTCTAAACATATATAATAAATTTAAAGATAAGATAAATCTATATTGATGAATTGATTGTTACATTTTTTTGTACAATTTATTTTTGGAGCAGTTTATTTATTCTACATTTTTTATTTTACGTGGTTTTTGGTAGAAATCAAGTAATTAGGGTAAAATCTAATTTTGAAAGTGTTTAAATTTCATTTTTGAATTCATAAATAGATTCAACACTCTCACATCAAGATTATACAATTTCTATTATATCTAATATATGTGATTCTAAGATTTTTAAAAAATTTCCAATCAAATTCCAAACATAATAAAATAGAAAATATATATAGAATATTTAAACTACACTTTTATTTTTTACTCAAAGTTAATCATACCACTTATAATGTTAAAATGTTTCAAGAAAGTAAATTATTATAAAGAAACCTAAAATGAAAAATGTAGTTCTACCTTGATAAAATTTATATTTTAACGTCTTAAAAAAAGGAATCCTTGGTAATATTTATTTTTTAACGTATGAAGAAAGGAATCCTTCTTGATTAAGGATAGAAAGATGGGAAATTCAAAGCCATGTAGTGTTTTATCATTTTTTTTTTCCAAAAAAAAAACATATTCATTGATCATTAAGAGCTCCGAACACATTCCACACATGCATGTAGCACGATTTAATATCTGTAATAATTTGCAGAAATTAAAAAAGTAGTATTTAAACTCCTTACACTGTTCAAATGAAAAAATAGTTCAAACTCCCAAAATGTAAAAAAAAAAATATAGACTATAAGTATCTGTCCAAGTTTTCCGAGCTAGATTCTTGTAATTCTCCCCTATGAGAGACTATTTTGCACTTGTATTCTTCATCCTGTAAACCTTGTTTTGAAAGGCCATCAGCCTCCACATTCTGTTCTCGATAGATGTGGACAAAAACCACCAAACTGAATTGTTCCACCAAAGTGTCTAAACAAGAGCTCAAATTTTGCAATTTGTAATTGTTGAAGGAGATTTTCTTTTTCATTCTATTTATCCACAGTTCAGAATCTCCATCCACAAAAAGAGCATCAACCAAAAGATTTTTAGCCTGCTGCAAGAGAATTTTTAAAGCCATACCCTCTGCCCAATTATTTGTACCTTCCCCTCCATTTGCATGAAATCTGACTTCCAGCCCTTCATGGTTCAGCAATCCTCCCATACCACTAATACTATCAGCACTTGATCCGTAAAAAAAACCATAAGTATCTCCTTTCACATGCCTCACACCTTTTGGTATTCTGTTTTTCTTATTTCCCTCTCTTCCAAGAAAAACTTTGTCAGTAATTAGAACCTGTGTAGCTGCTTGATAGATGGGAATATGACGATCCTAAAAAATGGATGAGTTTCTGGCCCACCATACATTCCACGCTACCAAAAATGGTAAACACCTCAAACGTTTCAGCTCACCCTTCTCATACCATGATTTCATAAAAGTATTGTATGATCCTCCCTCCCCTATATAATTTATTCCCAATAAATTGCCTACCTCTTTCCATAACTGCTGTGTATAAGGGAAACACAAAAATAAGTGATCTGCATCTTCATTGGCTTGTCTGCACAAACTACAACGACTAGGTCCAACCACATTCCGTCATTTCAGCATCTCCCACGTCAATACCCTGTCCTTTAGAATTAACCAAATCAAAATTTTGTTTTTGTAAGGAGCCCGTGTCTTCCAATTTTTTTTCCCCCACCAAGGTGATACCTGGGTTTGAGATTTCCACAAGGTTTTGTAAGCCTCCTTAACTAAGAATGATCCACTTGCCATCATCCCGCTCCATTGTAATTTATCTGATACCAGTCCCAGTCGGATATGGCCACGCCTCAACTCCATTATCTAGGCTTCCCATTGCTCCTGCCATCTCGCTGGAATCATCAACTTCGCCGTCGTCATCCATTGACCATTTCCGTCAGAAGAGATATCGGCCATCACCTTGAAACCATCCACAGCTAGACTATCTATCAACTCCAGAGGAAGAGAAAGCGTTCTGTTAACCCCTCCAAAATTGTCCATACCAATTCTTTCCTGTTAGCCGTCACCCACAGTCCATTCCAGGTCATCCCCTATTACTGGATATGCTTTTATTATAGCCTTTCAAAAAAGAGAACCTCCCCTACTATTCTTACCGGGGTGTCATATCCATTCAAGCACTAAAGAACCCCCACAGTATTTATGTTGAAGCATATATTGCCATTTCCCCTGTTTTGTAATGAAGCTCCATACTGACTTGGCCGCCAAAACTTTCCCAAATGTTGATATTTCCTTGAAACCCCAGCCTCCCAATTCCTTAGGCTTAGAGATTGACACCCAAGAGGTCCAATGAAGACCCCTGTCCTTTTTCCCCGACGAAAGAAAACTGAAAAATAGTTTTATGAGTTTATTCAGAATTCCTTGAGGTATTTTAGCATTTACCATCCAATAGACAGGGATAGCACACAAAATGCTAGAAATTAATATAGCTTTACCTCCCTTAGATAGAAATCTGTTGCACCAGAAGAAAATCTGCCTCTCCACCTTATCAGTAAGCCACTTCCATTCCTTAACTCCATAACAGTTGGGTTTCAGGTTGAAGCCTAAATAGTTGAACCCCTCTGTTAAAAGATGAGTCTCCATAGGCATTATCTCTTGAAAAATATGCATATCCTCAGCTTCTATATTCAAATGATAGCATGCATATTTCTCTAAATTAACTTGCATTCCCGTTGCCATGCTAAACAGCCAAAAGAGGTCTTTGTAAACCCAAATCTCTGCTTCCATATTTCCAAGAAACATCAAGGCATCGTCAACAAAAAAATATGTGTGTAAACAGAATAAGCTGAAACTTTATACCCGTCACCTTTCCTTCAACTGCAGCCTCAATGATGAGGCAACTCAATCCGTCCATTACTAACAAAAAAAGATATGGTGACATCGGGCACCCCTGTCGCAACCCTCGTGCTAGAGTAAAAAATTCAGAAGCAACCCCGTTAATAAGAACTACAAATCTTATTGAGGTCATACACGACCAAATCCAGTTAACCATACAGGTACCAAAACTTGTTTGTAAAAGTACCAATCCGATACATAGCCAACTCGTTCGGTCATAAGCCTTTGAAAGATCAACCTTTAGTACCTTGGATGCCATCTTCTTTGTCTTAATAGTATGTAAACATTCCTGAGCACTCCCTATCGCCTCATGAATGCTACGTCCAGGTAAGAAACCAAATTGTTCCGCTGTTATATGCCGTGCTAGAATTCGCTTAATTTTTTCTGCTATAATTTTTGAAATAACCTTGTAAAGTGCATTACAGAGTGAGATTGGGCGAAATTCCCTGAAAGACTTTGGCTCATCCACCTTTGGAATAAGGACTAAAAAAGTTGCATTTATACATGGTAGTAGCTTGCCAGTTATTTGGTTCTTCTCTACCACCCACAATAGATATTCCTTTAGGATTTCAAAAAAATCCAGATAAAATTCTGACGTCCAACCGTCAGGGCCCGGGCTACGGTCCTTCTTAAGCTTGGCTAAAGAGCTTTGTAATTCTTCCATCGATATCGGAACCTCAAGAACCTCCAAATCATCTGTTACCCATCTATCAAACTTAGGTACTGTAGCTATCATAGCTGGAAGGTTAATTTCCTTGGGCTCTTTGTAGAGTTCATTAAAGAACTCTACTCCACCTCTAGCCAACTATTCAAAACCTACAAGCTTTTCATTCTAGTTATCCAAAAGCTCCCAAATAGAGTTTACCCTCTTCCCGTGGTTCATCATGTTATGAAAAAAACCGGAATTCTCATCTCCCAAAGACAACCACACTGCCCTACTTTTAATTATGATCTCTGCTTCTCGTTCCATTAACAATCCATTTCTTCCTGCTTCCAAAAGGGATAGTTCCAACACCTGGTCCTCCCCCAAAAGCCCTCCGTTCCTCTCAAAAAAATCCCTTAAACTCTTTTCTTCCTCCTTTAGTCTCGTCTCCAAAGAATCTCTCATTTCCTTTTCCCAAATAATAGTTTTCTCTTTGAAAATTTTTAAGTTATTAACAAATTGATCCTCACACGATAAAGAAGAGGACTAGTAAAAAAGATGCCAATTCGATTGGACAGAAAAGCTGAAAAACTGAATTGTGAATCAAGGAGGGATTGAATTTGAAAGAAGTCCCCGTCTTATTCCCCCCATTCTCCATACTGCACATAATCGGTAGATGGTCCGAACATCCACCATAGACCCTCCAAGACTTAGCTCTATCCACCCGACGCAACATATCCCCTGCAAACAAAAATCGATGTAATTGCTTTGAAATAGCTGCTTCCCCTGATCTTCTCTTGTACCAATTTGGTTTCAAAACCAATGGTTCTAAATCCATAATATCCCTCTCCTCAAGATGTTTTCTAAGGAAGTTCTGAGTTGGATCCACCCTTGCTCCCGAGCCCCAGACTTCCTTTCCCTGTAAAGTAAAGTTAAGGTCTCCTGCAATAATGAAAGGAAAGTCCTTTAGGAAAGATTTTCGAAATAAATCATTCCAAAAAGGAATTTTCAAATTATAAGGACCGTATAAATTCAAAAGATTGAAGTACATCCCGAGCTCCCTGCACGTAAAAGTGGTTCCCAGACCGGAGCAGAACCCAAAACAATTTAAGAAGGTAATAGAATTCTTCCATCCTATAACCAAACCTCCAGGTTGACCCACACTATCCAACCAAATGAAGTCCCACTCCCTAAAAACACTTTTCAGCCTATCCACGACCCCTATCCCCCCACACATCGTCTCTTGTAACACAATGACTTCTGGATTATTCAACTCAATCACCCTACCTAGAGCCAGCATTTTTGGGTTGCTGACTAACCCCCGACAATTAAACAAGAGAATCCTCATGGACTCACCTTTGGAGAAGGCGATTCTCTAAGTGTCTGTTCGATCAGATTCTCACTAAAGTGCAAACTTAAGTCCTTTCTAACTCCATTTCCCTTACCCACAGTACCAGAACAAGAACTCGGGCTTACTGAATCCTTCCCAGTCTTTGCTATGGATCGTAGAGCATAAGAATGGGTCTAATCCCCGGATACCCGAATAGCCTCCCTACTTCCCTTAGATACCCGCTTCCCTTCTCCATTACGAATCAAATATTTACAATGTCGTAAAGAAAGACCTAGGCTAACTAAAACCAGACTTCCCAAAGGGCTTTCAAAAATGGGCTTCCTCGCCTTCAAGCAGTCATTTAAATTATTCAAAGGTTTAAATAGAGCACACTTACCCGACGAAAGCATCTGGTCCAGAGAGCCCGAGTCACATACTCGTTCCACTTCTTTCACTACTGTTAAATTCACATGGTGCTTCTTCATTGCAGCTTCAAGAGAATCCATCTTTTTAAAAGCCTGTTCCGCCACCTCCGCGGCTCTATCAACCAAACCAGAACCTTGATAAAGTAACCCATCATTCGCCCTTACCAAAGGCAAACTCTGAAATGGACAATGAACCTTTAAAGAACCTTGGTCCATGGTTAGTCTACGTTCATTCGCCTACAAGAGAACCCCATTGTCCCCCGTCCCCATCATATCCCCCTGGCCTTCTTTCTTTAACTAGACCTTCTTGGAAAAGGCATTGGACAGCCCGATATAATGTGGCCATAAGCATGACAACGTCCACATCTAAATGGAACGTTGATATAATCCAGGGTCTGATGGTAGCTAAAGTTACCTGCGATTATGTCAATTGCATCTGGTAAACCTAAAGAAAGGTCCAATTTCACCAGAACTTTCCCCACCATTCTCCTCACTAACAGCTTATAGGACTGATCAACCATCATCGTCTTCCCAATACAATTTCCCAAATTGGTAAGAAAAGCGTCGTTCCAAAATTCAAGAGGTAATCCTAGAACCTTGATCCAAACCGGTGCAGAACTATTGTGTTTCCTTCGAGGATCAAAACAGGGGTTCCATAACTTCATGTTCAAAACCGTCTTCCCCCACAACCAATTACCTTGCACGATCTTAGCCACATCGACTTCGTCCCTGAATTTGAACCCCAACCAACCCTTGGTCATGATAAAAAACTCCGGAGTATAAAGTAACAAGGGTCCCCAATGAAGCTGCATCCACATCCTTAAAGGTTCCTCCAAAACACGCACACCATAAAACCTTCCCACCAGCATCTTCCCCATCAGATTCAAATACCCTCCACCCTAATGTCCTCTCCCACCGCACTGTTAGTTTAATCCCCTGTCTTTTCTTCCTTGCTCTCCCCAAAGAACAAGACTCCTGCACATGGTTTACATCCTCAAAACCTAATGGTTTTGATGCCCTCGATTTGCAGGTTTCCAAACCCTCCTCACCATAGCTACCCGAACAATCTATCCTCATAGAGGAAAGTGAGGCCATTAAAGACCTTCCAAAAAGCCCGCCTATCAAGGCCTTCAATTCCCCTGACAATCACCGCCTTCAATTCCCCTGACAATCACCTCGATCAATTCCCCTGGCAATCACCTCGATTGAGTTCGTGAATAATCTGCACTAATGCTATGCAGATTTTCCATTCATGTCGCCTTCAAAACATGGTAAGTACAGTTATTCCAATCAAACAGCGTTCACACCTGGTAATCGTTCATTTGTTCATTCTCGTATTTATCCGGACACAAAAATTATACAGCTTTACTTTTTAATAAAGTTTATACACTTTATTGTTTTACCTAGTAAGGTTTTCGGTTTGTAATAGTCAGCCAAGAGTTTCCACATTTTATTATGGTTTATAATAAATAAAAAGAGTACTGTGAATAATATTTTAAGAAATTAAATAATTTTTGTTTTGTCTTTTTAAGTTAGATAGACTATGTTTAGTAATATGTTAAGTAAATTATATAATTTTTTGTTGTCCTTTTAAAGTTAGATAGACTAAGTTTAATTTGAGTCTAAGTTTAAAATCATTATTATTATTATTATCACATAAAGTTATTTTAATTTAAATTAATAAATATTTCGAATTATATAAATTAGTATAATTATTTAATTTGTGGCTTGTAAAGATTGATAGGTTACAAGTTAAGTGTCACAAATAAATAATAAGTTAAGTATCACAAATAAGTAATAATTTATTTCTTATTTGGTGTTTGCCACTAAACTTCTTATTCATGAATCAGCTAAGAGTTATCCATGCATTAGCTATGAGTTATCCATACATAAACCATCAGTTATTTTGTATATTCTTTTTTCTTTTATATTATGTATTTCTTATTTTTAATAACTGCCATAAAATCAATTTAGACAATACACTTGTCACATTCTCATGCAATCTAAGAAAAACATACTTGCTAATCCACCCCAAATTCTAAAATATAAACATTTATCAATTTCTGAAAACCAAAATACTTTCAATAAATATTTATTTAAAAAAAAAAAAAATACAATACACAACCGTGTTTCGTATTGAATACATCCAACACTCGTAAAAACATAGGACCCACATCTATGGACGGCTCCTATGACTATTGAATTAACGAGTCTAGACTACTCCTTCCCGCTTACCCGACAAAAACGCAGAGCCTTCGCGGAAGGCACCATTTTTTACAAGAAACTGACTTTGCTCGCCAGCAACTATTTATTTTCTTCCTGCAACCTATTAAGAGTGTCACAGCCCATTTCGGATACCGAAAAGATGTACGTAGTTAGAAGTTCAATCTGTTACTTTTTTTAATTAAATGGGTTGTCTTTACTAGTTATCCATGTATAATCCACCTCAAATTTTAAGATATAAATACCTATAAATATAAATATAATTATCATCACCTAAAAAAACTTGTAAATCTATTCCTTTAAAAGTTATATGTTATGTTGGATGTCTATATACACAATACTTCTGCTACGGATTTCAATTTGGATTTGCCTAAACTTCGTCCATGTTGCAATGAATCAAGCGATATTATTTTGCAGAAATGTATGTCTATTTATTGAAAGATCAGATGGTCTCTAATTGATTTTAACAGGCTGGATTTAACAGGTTTTATATGTTCATAATTGGAAAAATTAGGTTTTTTTACATATATCTATATATCTGATATGGAATTTCATCAATGAACAGTTACAATGAAACTTTGTCGTTGTCCTCCTAGGTTTAGGTTTTGATATATTAATATAGATAATTAAATTTTCAAAAAATAGAAAACCTTTATAAATTCACAATAAAAATGGCATTTTCTCTATTTAAAGTTAATTCTATTATTATAGATATAATAATAAATCTGAATCAGTGTTTTAGTGTAATGTTAAATTAATAATAATAATATAATTATAATTAAAAGGTTAATAATTTAATTATAAAATTATGATTTAATGAAAAATCAAATTTATGTATAATATTTAGATCCATTTGAGTAGGTTTTTGAGTGGCCTCTCAAGTAAGTCACTTTTAAGGAGAATTGAATTTGAATAGCCTTAGTAAGGAGACTCATACTTTAACCAAGTAAACTACTAAAAATTAACTTTCCACATCACTATATTAATCAACATAATAATTAATATTTTATATTGTACTATAAACTTTGTGATCACATCTCACGTTTTCAAGGTCCTTCAAAACTTTTTAGCTTTTTCATAAAAAATATTAATTAAAATCCTTTGCAAAATGAATTTGAAATTAAAGATTATATTTAAATTATGAAAGGAAGGTCTTTCCATATCATTGTATGGAAATATAATCACTCTTATAACTTGGTAATAAATAACATATGGGTAGTGGTAATGCTAGTTTAGATATATTAACAAACACTTTATATTAACAAACACTTTATATTAGCTTTTCAAAGATGTATTTTGGTATCCATTTTGCTAATGTTTAAATATTACTTTATATTAACTTTCCAACGATGTATTTTGGTATCCATTTTACTAATGTTTAAATATTATATTGATGGTAAACTTGCTCATTTAAACATTATATTAATTTAATTGTAAACTTGTTCATGATTTAAATGTAAAGTTTGGTTTTAAGTAGGAATAACAAATAATATTATGTAGAAATTAATGATTTTATTAAGAAAAAAACATATTATATTAAAAAAATTTGGTGAATGATTATGTATTTTCCAACTATTTTTTATTTTTATTTTTATTTCTATTTAAATATTTTGATGAATGTTTATTTATTTTTCAACTATTTATTTAATTATTTTTATTTTTTATTTAAATATTAATTAATTTATTTAATTTTATGATATAATTTTTTAAAACTATTTATATTAATTTATTTATTCACTTTTACAATATAATTTTTTAAAACTATTTATAACTTTTAATTTTCTTAATTGTTTAAAAAAAGTTAATATTTAAAAATAATAATTTCAAATAATTTATTTTAGGTATAACAAAGACATGCTGAAACACAGCAAAGATAATTAAGATAATTAGAATAAAATGCTATTTAATGTGAACTTTTCTTTTTCAATATTTGTTTTTGCAATAATATTTCTTGTGCAATAGTCTTTTTTTGTTTATTTTAAAAATAGAGTCGATGAGTTTTATATCCTTTTTAAGATGTTTATGTTCAATAGACTAAGCACTCAATTTTTTAGAAAATTTCTAATTAATTACGAATTTCAACTATGTGGTAATTAAAATATTAATACAAAACTAAACTCTAATTAAGATAAAAAATTTAAGATTTTTAAAAATTTAAAATTTAAATCCATACTTCATAAATCTTAAAAATTAATATAAATTTTTTATTAATATTCTATATATATATATAACCACATAATTTAAAATAAAATGATTTTGTTAAATTAATTATATATGAGATTATTTTTTTTTTAAACACTTGTAACATATATTTTGCATTTAAGTTTTAACATTATGCATCTCTTTCGTCTAAAACTTGATAGAACTTTTACACACATCCTCATGTATTAAAGCTATGATTTTTTTTTAAAACACGCCTTAAAAAATTATATATTCATTGTTATCAAAAACGTATTTGGTTTGGGAAAAGTGTATACATAATAATGATAAACTAATTCTCACAATCACATGTAGAAAACAGATGGAAAAGATTATGCACCGAATTCAATAAACATCCTCCCTAAACACAGAAGCCATTGACTGTGTCTCAAATTCTAGTGGCAAGCTAAAGGATACCGTAGTGGGGTAGGGTATTGGTTATGCCAAACATCTTAGAAACCCTTTCGATGCAATGAAAAACTGTAAAAGAGAAGTCCCAACATCATATTTTTATGCATACACCCTCTTATGTGGATCTTTAGACTAAACTTAGTTTCAAGTAGCTCTTACAAAGGCTGTTATGTTCAATTGAATTCCCTTCCCTTATTGGATTTTATTTATTAATTTGAATAACAATTCAGTTTTGGTACAGATTGAGAGGAATTTACTGGCCATTCTTTAAATTTTGTCATACAACTTTCAACCATAAATTTGATTTTCCAACTCAATGGTTTTGGTTGAAATACTTATTATATTTAGAAAAAATAGTTATAATATAGAGGAAACAATACAACACAAGGGTATGGAAAAAGGTATTTGCATCCTCAGCCTGTACGGGTGTGGTTCATTGGCGGTTCAGTTGTTATGAAGTCACAGTTGTAAATGGAGGTCATGAGTTCAAATCACATCCGGCTTTACTCGTGTCCCATGCTTGCGGGTTGTGTGGGGCACCTAGGTGTGTAGTGGTAGCGGGATTGGATCCCTGGACACCATGTCATGTGAGTACTAGCCCAGTCTCTAGTTTCCGATTCCCCTAGTTACAAAAAAAAAATGTATTTGCATCCTCCTCAAAGAAATTAAAACAAACAAAAGGTATGTACAAAAGTTATTTACATCATCTTCCTCAAAGAAACTAAAAAATAATAAAATCTAAATATGCATATATGTCCAACACTTGGTTTATTAGATTAATAGAAATCCTTGTTGTAAGCAAAAACTCTCCTATGACTAGGGCTGAGGTCATCAACATATTAGGGTTGAAAAAGAAGACATCTAGGGTTCTGCAACAAGTAAAATAAGAAAAGAGTTAGAAAGTTAGAAGGGTATGTCCCTTATTTATGGAGTTTGATCCTAGCTTTCCTTGAATCCTTGAGATTTTCTCCTAATCTTCAGTCAAAGAGCCTGCAAAACCAACTCAAAATCCTTCCTCAAAGACATTTGGATACAAATAAATGTTTGAAATTCAAATAGAGCATAAAAATCTAATATGATTAACATCAACAAGTAACAAAATCTAATACAAGCATGAACACAGTTGTTAGGAAAGGGAAAGATGCATATTCTTTCCTTAATAATTGAAGTGAGTACAAACTTACCTTTGTTCTATTCAAGCACCTCACAAAACCTCTGATTTAGGATCTCCTACTTCTCTTCTCCAAGAATCCCAACCACAACTCATATGCATTAGGGTTTGATAGCAACTAGGGCATAAATGGCAAGGAAAAGAGGGTGATAATTTCTTTAGCATAACAATACTTGGGATAAGATTCCTCCTCATGGACAATATCCCTTTCTTTTATAGTGGAAGGATATGGTTAGATCGAGGAGGGAGCAGTTGTAACGGAGGAGGAGGTTTCCAAAACCACCCAAATTGCCCCAAATTCAAGTTTTTTTTTTTGGTATTTTTGAAGGCACACAGAGGTGAGACAAGGGCAAGGTGTGAACCACAAGTAGGAAAACCAAGTGAAACATGCGCATGGGTGAAAAAATAGGATGAAAATTCCATTTTCAGGGGTTTTTAGGTTTTTTTTGTCTCCAAATATGGTCAAAAGCTCCTGAACTGTTGGATAATCAATGAATAAGTTAAGGCCACCCGACTGAGAAAAAAATTATGGCTCTTTCATCCATAGTTCCCTTTTGTGTGACCAATAGTAGCTTCATGAAGTGTCATCATGAAAGTATCATCATGAGAGAATCAACATGCAAGTGTTGTCAGGGATGGAGAAATGCCAATTTAGGTCGTAACAATACTTTAGCTAAAAAATACATATGAGCATGTTCCTTCCATGATTTCCAAAATGTAGACATAGAGCTAAGCTCATTTTAAAAATCATATTTGCACTAAAGTTTCCAGAAAACATACAAGATGACATCCTCAAGCAGTGTAAGACACCATAGAGTGAGGAGTGGACAAAAGATTAGACATCACCCAATAAAATCACTACTCAATGCAACAAGATCTTCAAAATGGTTGCATGCTCAAACAACAAATTCCCAACAGGGCCTAGAAAAAAAAATCCCAAAGGATGTACTTCACTATTTCCATCCTAAGGAAAAAAGAGAAAATCCCATAATAGAGATTTATTTTTACCAAACTTGGATTTGTAGGAAGGCCCTGGTAAATGACTAGCCATTCAAATACCTAGAGTTTGTAGATGCCATAGATCAACTAGAGATTGTGCAATATCCTGATCCACCATCTCACCACATCAATGGACAACCATCATTAATTAAGAACAAGGTTAATCTTCCATTTCCAATGAAAATGAGAGTAAAACATATCAGAGTCATATTGGTCCAAGGCTGTCTTGAAGACCCACTCCAAATAATAACAAAATGGGTTAGGAATTCCTATAGTCATTTGAATAAGTCCTCATATGGAAGAAGATCCATAATATCCATAATAATATACCAACCCACAAAAGATAGGGAAAAATAAAAGGAAAAAGATCATAAATAATTCCAAGAGTGAGCACTAGCATCCCACATATCCCTCCAATAAAAAATATTATTCTTACTCAATCGCCCCCCTTGAAAATGATAAATGTCTACACACATGCCTGCACTTTCCAACTCCAGATTGGTTTCTAGGATAAATCCCATTTTGCCAGACCACTTGACATATATGATTACAAAAAACAATATACCTTTATCCATTTTTCCTTCATACTTCTATAAATAAAATAAACCAATACCTGCAGTCCATGAAGAGCTATATTTATATCACATGATCCAAAAGATCATATAATCCTACAAATATGATGTTCCGTGAAAAGACAATGTGTTAGTAATACCTACAAAGGACAACATCCTTCTAGAAACTAAACCACCCATTTCACAGTTAGGATGCTACCCCAAGTTGCAATATCAATAAACCATAGACCTCCCTAACCATTCAAAATAATAAAAACATCAGTGTACCATAACAAGTTCATAAGCCCGACCATACTTGACCCACTAGTATGAATGCAAAGACTCCTCCTATTCGTGAAATTGAGCACCAATGAAAAGTTAATGATATACATAAAAAATATGTGAGTTTTGAGGAATCCAACTCACAACATTAAATTTTGCAACAAATGGAAGGTGTTTTTACTACTAGGAAAGGTGTTTACATTACAGATGCTCCAAACACCAATTCTTCATATCCACCAAAGAAGACACCACACCAAATAGGATTCCAAGAGAAAACACCACACTAAAGAGGATGCAAATATATCTCACTATTACAACTATATGGACGAAGTTCCATGTCGAAGGAATCAAATTAGGAGAATCATTAGGACTGAGTAGCTAGTAATTATTCTTATTATCACTAACCTTATAATGGATAGCTCACAAAACATGGACACACAATATTTAGAACCAACCATAATCTCATGGTCATATCCCATATATAATAGGGATACATCTATGTAGTGATTCATCATCACCTTAGAATCATCTAGATGTGAAAACCCTAAGTATATCTATGGAAACAAGAAGCATCCAAACAATTTAATGAAAGTAATCAAAAGTTGTAACATAGAAATAGGGATCCAAGGGGAATCCCTACCTAATCAATTGATGGAGAATAATACATACAGCGAGGGTATTATTCACGACAACAAAATCTAAGGTACGAGAAAACAAGTTGTTGACCATCCCCACACACTTTGAACCAAAACCCAAACATAACAACGTATTTGTAATAAAAGCATAGTCAATGTGACCATAGGCTTTATCAAAATCAATTTTAAGGAAAAGGGTCTTATACCCAAATTACTCAACCACTCCAAGGCCTCCCAAGCAAAAATAATTATGTCCATAGTAAGCTTTGTTGGGTATGTGTTATATTCTTTTCATGTGTGTGGCAGGGGATGGTGTGCCTGTCAGTGGCGCACCTGATGATCCCTATGGAACCTTCTTAAAATATGTCTAAAAATATGTAATTTAATCCCAGTTAGGGGATTAAGGTTTATTTTCTAATCTGGGTTAATGGATTAGGGTATTGGATGTTGTGGAATAACTATATTGTAGTGTGTGTGATTCATAATGAGTATGAGAAAATAAGAGGTGTGGCTCTAAGTTTTGCTAGTTTTCCCGGTTAAGGGTTTCCAAGGTAAATATCTGTGTATTATGTGTGAATGTTTTGATGTAATCTATGTTTTTCTTAAAAGAATCTGTATGCTTTGGTTCTCTGCACATGTTTAAAGCTATATGCTCCTTATGTGAAATCACCATTTGCAACTTATCCATGAATCTGTAAGAAACACATAGAAAAGTTATTGATCTTCATCCCGTAATGGAGCACTTGGAAATATTCTTTGTAATGAAATTAATCAACTCCTCATTAATGGAATTTTTCAATCATACTTTGGACAATACATCCTAATCCATGTTGCTAGCCTGAATGTAGAATTTATGTTTTGTCAAAAAACCAACTGTACACTAAAATGAAATACTACAGTATCCTACGATATGTGTATGTGATTGAGCTGAAATTCTTAGTAGTGGATGGATTGAGTAACACTTGTCTTGTTTCAAAAGAAACATATCTTTGACCATCGGTGCTAATGTCCTAAGAGTTAAATAAGCACTCATTAAAAAAACAATGGATAGTAATTATATACTATAGTTAGGCTATAGCTATGATGTTTTCTTAATTGGTGCAAGAACTGGGTTGTTGATTGATTAATTTAAGACCCTCGTTGTTTCAAGGGAAAGTGTTTTATCAGCAACCGTATTTTCTCTACTGATCATGAATTTATTTTCAATGCTTTCTACCTCATTTATCAATAGCACATTGTTCGGAGGAATGTATGAATCATTCCTAGTAGAGTTGGCATTTGTTTCGTGAAAGTACAATATAGATATGTTAACATAGTTAATAAAATGTATAAAACCTATATGTACATCAACAATTGCATTTACATGAAACTCGTGAAAACATTGATTTATTTTCGTCATCGTTCATTATAATAAAACATATAAATATGTTGCTATATCAATGAAATAAAACCTTTAACATCCCAAGAGAAATTTTTCTTATTGCGTTGTTACTGTGTCTCATGTCGGTGCTTTCATTTCGCACCCTCACATTTACATTTGTGTTGATAATGTCATTGCCTTCATTAGATGGTTCAACCATACAATCGTTGTAAATGAACTCCTGAGAATCGAACTTATATGTGAGAATGTAACTATTGTTAGACTAAAATACCTATTGAAACATAAAATATCATAGTTTACCAATACCTTTGTGTCATGAGTAGAATTTTGTTCTATGGGTGGTTGCATAGTTGCACTTAATGTGTCATCACAAATGTTGTTGGTCATAGGTATCACTCTTAGAATCTCACTTTCATGATTTGATCTTCTCATTATATTAGAGATGCTTTGGAATTCGACAAGCGCATCTTGTGAATCAATAACATCATCGGACAATTGACCACGATATTCTCTCCTTCGTTTGTTGATGCAATCTTTATTCTTTCCATAATTTAAACAACGTTTTTCATTAATATTTCCATTTTGATCGTGATACTGTTTCCGTCGAGATTGTTTTTGCATTGAAGATGAACTATCTGCTAAATTGTGGTCGTCATTGCGGTTGTTGTTTTTGTTTGATGACATATCTACACAAAGATGGCACAATTAGATATGTTGAAACGATGAAAATGAATGGAAATATATTCAACATACGCAATACAAAAGCATGATTTCATCAAAGATAAGCATATATGAAATATCATTGCAGTTGGAATTATGTTGAATAGATAGTAAAACAAGTTGTATCATATATTGAAAAATGCTTTTGGTAGATGGAACAGTCAACCTAATGATATGTTAAAGTTGTAAATACATCAACAAAGGAGTCCATGTTTGGAGAAATGGGGAAAATCGAAATGTCATGAACCAGGTCATAAGCATTTTGAGCACATCAAAATGTAAGTGTGGAATGCATGGATTCTAACATTCCTCCATGATTTAGTTCGTTATAAAGTTTCATGCTTAAATCATAGAAGAAGAAATCAATGTGATTGTTTTTACACATAAGTATATATATTTATCAATTGATGAAACTGGAAAATATCGGGGGCATTTTTTGTTGATGTCTAAAGTTATAGTCGATAGCAATCTCCATCGCAATCCATCTGCATGTTGGAAAGACGTACTTGGCACATCTTCTAGCATTGTTGGAGTACACTGATCTCTAGTAGCTTCCATCGACCATGCAGTAGTTAACCCGTCTTTCATGAAACAAATAAGCTAACCAGATTGCACTGCTAAGCAAACAAACTCTCTACGATGTGCTTGTTGAACTACATGGAAGCCCCATTTGTTTTTTGCCACATCTATCCAATATATTTGGTATAAACAAATTTGGTTTGGTCTAGAAATAACATGAGTATGCACCCAATAAATACTTCCATTATGCAAAACAGGATATTTTGGAGACAAAACATCACCATCCGGAGGATATGTTTGTCTCCATTTCCTATCAAGACTATATATGAAGTATTTTCCCATTTAGCAGTATAGGAACATGTTTCATAACAACCCAATCATACTTTCGTTGCTGCGCATTTCTTAACAGCGAAAAAAATCCCCAATCACCAATATTGAGGGAGACAATAAATGTAATGGTCTTAGTGAACGGATTGATAATATAGTGTCCCTTTTTCTATATAAGCTTGTCGGTAAAGAAACCAAGAGAATTGAACTTCATGCAGACTCAATTTTATATCCATTACTAACAAATGGCATACATAGTGTTGATAACTTTCCTTGTTGATTAATGTAACAACCTTCAAATTGCCGTTCATATTCAGAATGGAAATTTACCAAAACTCCATATGCTCGCACTCCAGTTTGTTTCCGTGATGAAAAAAAACAATTGTTGGATAATCTTTGATTCCATTCTTTGCAAACCATCTTGAATCGAATAATAGCGGATAAAGGCAACCACAAAATTATCATTTCAAGAATCTTTGTTGGTAGAGAGCTCCAAATAGCATGTATCATGTCCATTTCTATAATATAACATAAGAGAATACCTTAGTGTAAATGTCAATATAGAAAAACAATATATTTTATTACAAATTACTAACAGACTTACCATTTGTAAGATACAAAATATATAAATAAACTTGCAGTTTTGACAAGAAATGATTAGATCATATATTGAATTTGAATATGCTCCACAAACCAAGTCATACCTACACTTTAAAATGATCAATGTTATGGAGACACATCTACCAAAATGAAAACATAGCTATCCATATCAATTTTAAAATATACTCAATTACAGACGAAAATGTTCAATGGACTTGGGCCATGTTTTATTAGACTGCAAAATTTATCGACATTTGCATATGATGCAAAGAACCAAACATAGGACTTACCATTTGCAAGATACAAAATATATAATTAAACTTGTAGTTTTAACAAGAAATGATTAGATTATATATTGAATTTGCATATGTTGCACAAACCAAGTCATACTTAGACTTCAAAATTATCAATGCTATGGAGACACATCTACAAAAATCAAAACATAGATCCCCCTATAAATTTTAAAATATACTCAAATACAGATGAAAATGTTCAATGGACTCAGGCCATGTTTTATTAGACTACAAAATTTATCAAAATTTGCATACGATGCAAAGAAATAAACATAGGACTTACCATTTGTAAGATACAAAATATATAAATAAACTTGTAGTTTTCATAAGAAATGATTAGATCATATATTGAATTTGCATATGCTACACAAACCAAATTGTACTTATACTTCAAAATGATCAATGCTATGGAGACACATCTACCAAAATCAAAACATAGGTCTCCATATAAATTTTAATATGTACTCAGTTACAGACGAAAATGTTCAATGGACTCGGGCCATGTTTTATTATTACATTGCAAAATTTATCAAAATTTGCATATGATGCAAAAAACTAAACATAGTTTTTATTCTTAACCAGGAATGGGTTGCATACCAATACCTAGGACACCCTCAAGCCATGTTATAGGTAGTGGCATAAGATCACGAAATGAGTTCATGGATGCGGTAAGCGGAAAAAAATTCCTATACATTATGATATCCATACATTGATTGTCTGTTGGCATAGGAAGATGATGATTGGAAAACAATGATGTTCTATCATAACTTCTAAATGAGTTATGTTGCAAGTGCAAAGATCATATTATATAAAAGGAATATGAGCATTCCTGCACATCAGTATAGAACTCCCCACGGCATGGAATGGGAGATATTTTGGACATTGTGTATTTATTCTTGTTGTCAAGTCTTGTAAAATACTCCATTTTAAACCTTTTCCATCTTTATAATATCCCTCTCTCTGTTGACTTGGACGTTGACCATGTTTGAAGTCTTTTATCTCATCTATGCACCATACTTTTGTAGAGCCATCATTCACAATGCATAGTAGTTAGCTGTAAGGTATAGTAAGACACATAGATCGTTTGAGACATCTAGTGTGAATTGAGTGGACATCCCATGTGTTCAAATCAATGTTCAGTGAGTACAACTTGCACACATACAAGGCATCCTACTCTAAAATGATATACAGTCGATTGTGCATGAAGAAACTCTGCCTCAGGTTTTTCTTCTACATAATGAACAGATTATTTGTATTGTGAGATCCTATTCTTAGTTTGATTCGTTCTTTATTCCTCTTACTAATTTCAGGATAGCAGTTACAACCAACGTGGTACTGTGGGCCAAACAAAAAGTGAAAATGGAAGATCACTAATATTATCATCAAGACAAAGCACGATAGAATGCAAAATATTAGATAACAAGAGAGAGATTCCCGGTGGACTAGATTCTCAGCATCATCACCACAAAAATGTGGGTACTCATGGAAAGGTCCAGTAGGAGGTCATTTTGGTCTCGATATTTCAACTGAGAAGATTATTAAATTACTAGGTTCAACAAATTTGCTAAAAGAATATATAATAAATGCATAAAGCATATAGTTTTCTTCACACCGGTATTTTGTTTGCCCAAAATATAATTACTGATTCCCAGTTTTGAAAATTATCTTCAGATTATTTCATTTTTTTCCATGGCAACTCTTCTACGATTGATGTTTTCTTACATCGAAACTAAATTACAGTATGATTGTTTTGTTTTAGGTAAATTGTTTTATTTTTAGTTTCATGCATTATTTTCCAATGACCTGCCATTTGGGTAAAATGTTCAGTTATGTAACTTATGGGTTTATAGAACAAAATTTCTTGAGTTTTGGTTTTCGCAAGGTATCTGCCATTTCTAAGGGAGTGGTCCTCTCTACTTCGAATCCTCGGCTATACTATTTAATTTTAGTATAGCCAAGTATTCGAAGTGGAGAGGACACCATCCTGAGAAATAGCAGATGCCTTGGTAAGAACTACTGTGTCTTTAACTTAGCCTAAAACAAGATGGAAGCTAAAAGATCATAAAATAACTCTTTTAGAGGCTTTCTAGGAAATTTCTGGTTATTGTCCAGCTCAGAATGAGGGATTGTCCATAGGATAAATCATCTATCAATATACCTTATAAAAATTTCATAGGTAAAGCTTACGGTAGATAACTACCACTATTATAACTCTAAAAGAATGAGGATACATAGACACCTTGCACCCAGTCATAGTCACATTCGCACACAGTCGTAGTCACACACAGTCGTAGTCGGGCTTCAAAAAACTTAGTACTATGGGTTATGAATGCTACATATAATCAATAAGAGAAAGCGAGCCACCCCCACGAACCATCCACTAGGCGTGTTCAATCGCCAACCATCCACTCGGCACGTTAAACCACTTCCACCATGCGGCATACATTACCGACCGACGAGGGAACAACCACCAAATAAAATGGTTACGAAGTGGATGCATACCCTTAACGAATATTCACCTCCTTAACGAGTACGTTGACCATAGAAGCAATCTAACCCGTACACTTGTAAACTTCTGCTAGATCTTGATGATCCACTTGATCAATTCTGGTCCCAAAAAATATCAGATATAAATGCCTATCGGTGTAATAACATTTGTTACCATCAAACCTAATGGATGTTCATTTAGAAAGAAGGGTTTGATGAACAGTTTCAAAACTCATCTTGAGAACATGAGAAAATAAAAATGAATAAACTGTTATAAAAGAAAGAACTATGCCTACAATATGGGAATATTGTACATACTTTCCTAATTAAGTAGATAGACTATGGCCTCAGATGTGGGTGTCTACGTGCCACCCATATTCTCCCACGAGAACACGTGTCGGCACATGCATGATCCTGGCAATCTGGTCGACGGCGCTCATTTAAGGGAGAAGGACGACAGGGATAATCATCCTCCTCTTTGTGCGATCCTGCATTAAAACTCTCTCTTGGATGCTGTGCAATGCATTCATTCCTGCCACCCTCCCAATGATGACAGTATGGTTCATTTATTGCCTCCATGGGAGGAACTTTGCTCAGCTCGGTCCTTTAAATTATTTGCTCCACATGATTTCTACACCTAATGCTATGCTCTGGCTCTTCTCTGCAACTCCCTCCGCTGAGTTCACGACAATCCTGGTGATTTCCCCTAGTGCGCTCACTGCCATGACACCTCGCAACATAGGTACTTCACGACGCGACAGCAGCAGAACCAATTCGATTCGAAGACTCAAGGTTGCCATGGACTGGACTGTCATGGATGGTTATGCTCCGCGCATCTTTGCGTGGACTCGAGGTTTAATTGATGGGTGGGAAGCACATAGGGTGGTGGCCCTGCTTGCATCAGGAAGCAATGGCGATGCCATTAATCACTATTGGTTGTTGAAAAATATGATCAGCACCCTAATAGAAGAGATGGAAGCTAGCTGGCATGCCAGCACCAGCATAGTGAGGAACATCAATGCCAGCCTAAAAGAGGCCACCGACCACTCAAATACGCTGAGTGCCAATATGACCTAGGACATTTTCTCGCTGAGTGGTACATCTGAACCTGCTGCTGAAAACAACAAGGACGATGAGGCTCCTGAAGCACCAAAACCTGGGTCTTCATAGAAAAAGCCAAAGGTCAAAAAGGACAAGGGCTCGAATCTGGCAACTCTTGCGACTGACATTGTTAAAAAGGGTTCTCCTGCTCCAGGTTCTCCTTCCCCCACTCTCCCCCACCTGGGGACTCTTGAATATTTTTATGCATCCTATCCAATTATCGAGGAGACACTAGAAGAACCTCACGCAAAACGATAAGTGGGCCATAGTAGCTCCGGGTCATCTCTGCAATTATCAGTTTTTTTGCTTTAAATTACAGCATAGTTTATTTTATAGCAATACCAGACAGTTTGACACTCTAATTTGGAAGCAAGTCCCAGTTTTTTTATGCGAAGACCATACCCTTGAGGTCTTTATTTTGTATTATGTCAGTCGGTTCATCACCTAAGGCCTCCCCAATATGCCCCAAAAATTTCGACTCGAGATGTATATTTTGGATCTATTAATTAAATTTCTCTTTGCAACTTACAAAAAAAAGTAGATAGACTATGGAAAGAAATAAACCATGAAATAAACCCATGAGAAAATAAAAAGGAATAAATTGTTATAAAAGAAATAACTATGCCTACAATATTGGAATATTGTGCATACTTGCCTAATTAAGTAGATAGACTATGGCAAGAAATAAACCATGAAATAAACCCATCAACCTTTGTAGTAAATAATATATAAATAAAATTTTCAAACAAAATAATATCCATAATTCCTATGTCAAGCTTACACTAGCTAAATGAATAGAAGTACAAAATGTTTTATGAGACAATAAATACACTCGAGACTTATATTATACTTATAAATTTCTATATAAACATGCAGAACGATATACAGTTCAAGGTATGTTGTAATCCATTTGATAGGTGGAAATAGAAATTTCAAATATGATTCCATTAACAATTGGAAATGCCCATGACAAGAGAATACAAGGAGACCTCATAAGGAATAATTGAGTGTTTGTTTGAGAATTATTAATGCTATTAATCAATACAAATTTACAAAAAACTATGACCTAAATGGTATGATAATGTTATTAATTAATACAAAGTTACAAAAAAAGTATGACCCAAAGGATCTTGAGTTTAGGAGCTTTGAAATTAAGATTTATAAGCTTTATGAAATAACTTAACTTATAGATAGTCAAAACCTCAAGGTTCCAGGGTCGAATATGGGTGTCATCCCCTCAATAGGCTAAAAAAAACAAAGAGAATAAAACCCTAAGTATTAAGCTTTTGTCAAAAATCAGAACAACTAAGTTATTTTACAATGGGTTGAATAGGGAAATAACCTATTTTAAGGAGACTCCATGGACACCCCCATAGAACATGAAACGTAACACAAGAGTTAGTGAAATGAAAAGAATGAGACGAAAAATACAAACTCATGTATTAAAGTATCACATAAGCCAAAGTAAACTTACCTTGAATCGAAATATTAGTAGCTGAGAGGAGGTAGAGTTCCTCCGTAACTCAAACCGCAAATAGTCGTCAAATACCTCCTATAACCTCAAGAAAGGTGAATGAACGCTCACCATAATGTTGTAAGGACCTAGCAAGAAAAACACACATATTAATATAATTATTAATAGAGAAAACTGGAGAACCAAAACCAAAATATATGAAGAATGATAATATTAAACAAGACTTTGAACTTGGGAAGCAATATATTACTCAATCTAATGACACATGGAACACTTCTCAAATTGAAAATTCTAAGTTGTACTGATGTGGCTAAGAGTAATCACTAAAACCTTGTGAAAACAAAACCAGCATTGAAAAGGGTAGCATCATTGTTAATTGAATTAGATGGATAGTAGTATCATTGGTGGCAAGCTTCTTGACTACATTACTTTAAGGGAAGGTGTAACAAGATATCTTGTAGTTGGGTGGCAATGACATAACATCGCCTATGGTGAAATGAGGGCACTCTAATTTTGCAAGTGTAATATATGCCTGGATTGGGTTTAGTTAGGACGTGTCAATGAGATGTTGTCTACATGATACAAGTGATTGTTAGTCATGCCTAACTAGCAAGGTCACGGTGGTTCCAAGTGGTGACTATAATTCTTAATTGGTATGCAATGCTTAAGGGGAGCAGTAACTCTAGCCCCATTACACTTTGTTTCAACCAACATATTTAAAGGATTTCAAAAATGTTAATATATATACAAGTTATGTTATAGGAGTATTTCTTACCACACTATTGCACAGTACAATATGGATCATAGAAATTAAAAAGTAGGCAGATTCATAATTCCTCATCAAACATTTATGAGTTAAATTACATGCGATTGTAACCCAAAAAATGATAGTATTTCATCAAACTAAGTTCAAATAGTGTGTCATTCTCAACTAACTCAAATATGTTGAAATCTAATGTGTTATGTATTGAGACTAAGTTCAAAGAATGTCTCCTTTTCTACTAAATAAAATCTCGTGAAGTCTAATGTATCTATTTACAAAATCTCAATTTATCAAAGTATAAGGACATTACCAATTTATGAATCTTATTATAATAGGATGAGCTAGATTTTTTTAGAGGAAAAAACATACTTTTGTTATTCATATATGATTCAAAAAGTACAAAACTTTCATTTCTCTTTTGTGACTCTCTAGTCTATAATATCAAAAACTAAGCATTATCACAATCTAACTGT
The DNA here is from genome assembly GCA_027924585.1 of Larix kaempferi. Classification (NCBI taxonomy): domain Eukaryota; kingdom Viridiplantae; phylum Streptophyta; class Pinopsida; order Pinales; family Pinaceae; genus Larix; species Larix kaempferi. The sequence continues at coordinate 4,409,145 of BSBM01000546.1, forward strand.
CTTGTAAAAATATAAAAAAACTAAGGAATGTCTATCTCTCATAGTTCATATTTTTCAGAACCATACATAAACTATAGGAACTAAAAACAAAAAAGATTTAATGTGATCCACCATCTATGCAAGTATCTTCCTGAAATTCTTCCCATATAAGGATCCCTTCATCACCTTTCAAAGCATGTTTGGATAAGTTCTACTCCCTATAGATATGGAAGAAATTGATATGTGCAAATTTCTTCAATTCTTCATATATTTGGTTACACCATGGAAGTAAGGTCACAACATTCAAATTATATTCACCTCTGGCCCGTTTTATAATAACCTTAGAATCCCCATATACAATAGAGAAACAATACCAAATATGGAAGCCATCGTACATAGACACCACAAAGCAAGTAACTCAACCTTCATATTTGTTCTAGATCCACATTGTAAATTATTTGAAAGTATACATGTGAGACTCATTTAGAAATAGAACTGCACCTGCTACACAATATCTATCCAATGTTGCTCCATCAAAAAATCCAACTGCACCATTAAAATGATGAATTTCTTTTGGAATCATGGGCCTTCTTTCTTTAACCTCCCCTATACTATATTCTTTTACCAAATTTATAATTTGAATGCAGATAATTTCAGCATCTTGTAAATGATCTTCAAAGATACATACATTCCTTACTTTCCATATTTTCCATGAGATGAATGTCAGAAGAGTGTTGAAATCTTTGCAGGTTTATGCCATTGACAACAATTCTTATCAAAATTTGTTCCTCCCTCAACTTGTGCAATGTTAAGAGAAGAATGGACTTTATCCCAAACTTTGATAGTGAAATTGCATCTCACTAGAATATTGTCAATAGATTCAGAGTCACTTTTGCATAGGGGACATATATTTGGACCACACCATCCTCTTTTAATAAATTATCCTGTACAATAGCTTGATAAGCATATTTAGCAGTAATTCAACCTGTAACTCAATTAGAGAGCCATATAACTGAGTCATGATTCTCAGAAAGTCTACATCTGGAAGAGTTGAGTCTGTTGATGTAATTCTCCCATTCCTTTCCCCAGATACTGCCAATTCCCATATCTTTAGTAGTATACCAATAAGAATCATCATGTTTTAGCCATTTAGGTCTTCTTATATGTGCCAATGTATAGTAAGCAATCTAAGCCAAATATTCTAAAATATATGGAGAGAGCTGATGATTATCCTCCAAATCGATTATAGGATCTATTCCAACCATCACGTTTTTACCATTACCCACTTGCCATGCGAGATCCTTTCCAATCCACTGGTATAATTTGAGAAATCGCTTCCATATAGGAGATGGATTTCTAACTATTTTCTTAGGATTCCTGATCCATGTAATGAGATTCATTTTAATATATTTTCCATGCAAAACAGTTGACCATAGGATTTTTCCAATAATCCATGCCAAAATCTCTTTAATCTTAAAGCAATGGTGAACCAAGACAAAATTTGTATTTCCCATCCTCCCCATTCATTTGGCATTGAAATCCTTTCCCATCTTGCCATAATAAGTTTGCCTCTATCAATCCCTCCAGTCCAAAGAAAATTAAACATGATCTTCCTCATAGTATTGATAATAGAAAGGGGAACCTAGGATAAAGAGAACCAATATACCGGAATATTGACAAGCACAACTTTGATGAGTGTAATCCTTCAACCAATAGAGAGCATCATGTATGTCCATTGTTTGATTTTCCTTTCAAATTTTTCAATCAGCCATGACCAATCTTGGACTTTGTATCCATTTGGTTTTAGAAAATATCCTAAAAATATGAATCCATCTTCCGGCTCACTTATTTTGAAGGGAAGAAAGGAAGTAATACTCTCCAAAGTGTCTTTATGCAACCTATAATGATAAGATCTTGACTTCTTCACACTTACTTTCATTCCTGATGCATTACAAAAAATATTGATAATTTCCATATAATATATCCATTCCTCAATAGAGTCTATGCCAAATGTCATAACGTCATCAAGAAATAGTATGTGTGTGATAAAGACAACCATTGATAAATTTACCACCTTTAATTCTTCTTGTAGCTTTTGCATCAAGTATAAGCCTACTCAGTTCTTCAATAATGAGCAAAAATAATAATGGGGACCATGACATCCTTGCAGGATACCTTAGCTACTTTTAAAAAATTTAGAAGGCCGTCCACGATTCATTGAAACAAGAAATTGTGTAAAAGTAACACATGCCAAAATCCAATTAACAATGAGGGGTATGCTGTAATGTCCCTTGTTAGGAATTTTATTAAAATTGCAATTTTCCACTTTTTTCCTTGGTTCGACCTTTGACTAGTTTTGATCTCTAGGTCCCAAATTTGCCCCAAATGATCCCAAATCTTCTGAGAAGGTATATGAATGATATTAGAACATAAATATGTGTTTCAGGGATGCCTTTGGACCTTTAAAATACTTCTGCAAATCCTCTTTCAATTCTGGTCAATGTAGGTAACTTTACTAGTGATTTCCCTTTGACTAGTATTGGTCTCTAGGTCTCAAATTGACTCCAAATCCCTTCAAATATTCAAGTAAGGTGTATGAATGATATTAGTACTTGAATATGATTTTTATAGATGACATATGGTCACCAAAATACCTCTGCAAACTCTCTTAAGATTCTGGACCAAGTATGCAATTTTACTAGTAATTTGGGGTTCTAATCCCCCTGGGGTAAGTACTGAAAATGGCTTCCCAAATGCCTCCAAACCCACTCAAATTTATGAAAAGAGGTATGTAATGTGTTAAGTATTCTATTAAATTCTCATATGCACCATTAATGGATTATTACAACTGTTCTCACTCTCTCCCATTCAACTGCAAAAATCCCCAATTCGACCCTTGGGGAAATGGCACTATTTCACCTCCCAATACAACTAAACTGAGTAAAAATGCTTCAAATGCTCAAGTACAGTACATGAAACTTGTAGAATACATCCATGGAAGTATATTTATCACAAATATATCAGAGAATCATCCATTCATTCGAAATCATCATCAATACATTGGCTCACAACAAGGTAGTGGGGAAATGGCATTGTTCTTCCATTAAAAATGAGATTTATACATTTCTACTTGGAATTTCGACCTGAAACTTTTTGGAGATGAAGAACAGAGTATTTAATTCATATTACAAAAGAAATGGGGCATTAAAAGCTTCCCCAAAGAGTACAATAGCTCACCAAAAATGCCCTCCCTCAAGGATCAAGAATATGCCATCAAAACTAGAAATGGTTGAAGGAGTGAGCTGCAATAGAAGAAACCATGAGATGCCCTGTAGCTTACACCTGCAAATAAAGACTCCATTAAAGCTCCAAATGAAAGGTCTGAATGGCCTTTCCAATTACCAACTTGGATGGGAATCTTTCACCCTCGGAATTGGCTAAGGCAAGAAACTAGTCATCCACTAGCTCTCCCTCTTCACAAATGCAATTGCAAATTCTACAAATGATCAAAAGATGCTTTCATTATTTGTTATTGACATTTATAAAGTTCTAATGGCCTCCATGGGTCGAATTCCTTCCAAGAGACTCATGCCAACTCAAGTTGGGAAGAGATTCCAAAGAACGCCACTTGTACAACAATTCCTAGTCTCCCACTTCCACCAAATCACATGTGGAAGCATCTTAGCTGCCCTAACACCCTTGAGCGCCCTCTTGGAGTCTATTTTTAGCCCTGACATGTCATATATGTCATATGTCAGCCTTCAGGTCTGATTTGTGTCATAGGTGTCATAGCATCTTCATCATTGTTGTCATAGAGCTAGAGAATCTAGCCCAAGTGTCTCACTAGCTCCAAATTGCCTCTTCCTCTTCCATGGGAGTTACTCTTCCTCTATATTTCGACCTTGGATGAGTCATGCCATGAATAATACCTTTTGGACTCCCCCAAGTATGTTACCATTCACCTTGAATTCGAATTGGTGAGAGAATGAGGCCAAATGTAGTGGGGAAATCTAACCATATGTGGGTCCCACTTCCTCCATGTGTCTTCATGATCAAATGCCACTTTGATTTTCACTTGTATATATTTATTTAGGTCCTTTATTAAATATTTATTCCATTCTAATGTTCAAACATCATTTATTATCTCCATTATTCCAAATCCCAAAGCTTCCACCCCAAACCTAGGAAACTAGTAATTTTCCTCCTTGGCAATTATTTGACCCTTAACATCAATTTTACAAACTCTAATGAATATGGCTAATGTGATTAGGCCATTGTGACCCAATTCCAAATTTGGGACATGATAGATGCCAATCTGAATTAGAATCAGTATTAAGTATACCTTGTCATATCTATCATATTCTTTTTCCAAGTCCATCTTTAACAGCAGAGCCTTCAAATTCTTGTGTTTGATAGAGTGGATTGCTTCCTGTATGATACCAATAGCATCTAAAATTTATCTATCACGAAGAAATCCAAACTGTTGTAAGGACATATGCTTTGACAGGAAGTACTTAATCCTATTGGATATAATCCTTGTAATTATTTTATAATCTAGGTTACATAAGGCAATTGGTCTAAAAAATGAAAAATTATTTGGTTTATTTCTTTTTGGAATAAGAGTAAGAAAGGTTGAATTGAGTACACATGATACAACACCTTATGTTCTAGAAAAATCCACCATAGCAAGTAGATCTTCACCCATAATATCGAAGAAATGAAGGAAAATTTCTAGAATCCAACCATCATGACCTGGACTTTTTTATTTTGCAAGAAGCTTCAAAGCTTTCTCAATTTCATGTAGAGTAACCAATTTCCCCATCTCTTTCTCTTCTGTCTCATCAAACCAAATTTGTAAATGTTTAATAATTTTCAATTGTGCTTTCAAAAAGCATTGACATGTATCTTTGAATACATCCCCCCAAAGAGGTTATTTTTATATTTCCTTTTTTTATAATTGTTTGATTTAAATTTTGAACAACACCCATAAAATCAATCTAGATAATATATTGTCCCATTCTCCTTCAATCTAGGAAAAATATAAACTAGTCAACCCCAAATTTTAAAATATAAACACCTATAGATGTAAATATTTAAAATAGAAACAACCACATTAATAATATTAATGTGTCCAAATATGTCGCTAGGCATAAACTAGACACATACTATAGGTAAACACAATAATATAAAAATTATGTACCCAATTTAGACCTATCGACGTATTCATACACATTAATATTATTATTATGGTCGTTGCTAGTAATGGATGGGTACATACACATATCTCCAAAATATTATTTAAATAAAATACTCAAATATTTATAATATAATAATTATTAAAAAACTAATTTAATTAAATACCTCAAAAATAATATTAATAGTTAAGAATAAAAATTAATCTAAAATATTGAATATCTTAAAAATATTGAATAAAGTAATATTATTTATTTAATTATTTATGTAATAATTAGATATAGTATTTAAACAACAACAACATAATATTTAATTCAAAATATTTTAGTATAGTATAAAATGTTATATTAATTTTATATAGATATTAAAAATATTATAATTTACATATGATATTATAACTATATAATAATGGTATAGAAATGATGCATGGTATAATTAAAATATTATAACAAACTACAAACGTTAATTAATAATATTAGTATTTTATTAAAATGATATAATCAAATAATAATAATTAAAAATAATTTAATTCAAATTATTATTATTCAATTAATATTTTACTATAATATAAAGATATGTTATAGTTTAATTAAAAATATATTAATTAATGTTGATATTATAATTATATAGTATAATTAAAATATTATAATAGTGATAAAATACAAATGTCTAATTAATAATAATATTTTTTTATTAAAAATATATAATTAAATAATATTATCATTTTATAATAATTAATTAAACAAAATAATTTAATTGCTATTATTGTTATTTAAATAATAATAATGTTTATTATTTATTTATTATTTAATAAAATTTAAATAATAAGTGATTAAGAATAATATTATTTGATGATTTTAATATATATTTTAATTATTTGCTTAGTATTATTATTGAATTCAACAATGTTCTTAATTAAAAATACTATTTATTTTATAATCTTTATTTAAATAAAATAATTTAATTGTTATTATTGATATTTAGATAATAATAATGTTTATTAATTAGTAATCATTTAATGAAGTTTAAATAATATATAATTAAAAGAATAATATTTTTTAATAATTTTAATGGAATATATATTTTACATATTTGCTAAATATTATTGTTGAATTCACCAATGTTATTAATTAAATAATATTATTATTTATATTTTTTAATTAAAAATAATAATTATAAAATAATGTAATGTGTAATATTGTTATTTGGTTAATAGAAATATTAATTAATTAACTAATTATTATTTAATTTCTAATTAATATTTTTATTAAATTAATAACAATATTAATTAAATAAATAATTAATAATATATTAAATAATTATTTGTTTAATTAAATAAACAGTGATATATTGTTAAAATCTAATACTTGGTTATTTAATAATAACATGTAAATAGAATAATACTTGGTTTTGCATATGTGTGTTTGTTTAGATTAAAATAATATCAGTTACCTATAATAGTGTATTAAAATATTAGAGTTAAATGCTATTATTAATATTATAATATAAGATAAGATAAGGTAAGAAAAGTTTTAAGATATTTATTATGTTAATTTTGTATAATAAAATTAATATATATATATATATATATATAATAATTATGGTATATTAATTAAATATTTATAATAATTGTGGTGTATTAATTAAAAATATTTGAATTAATATTATTATGTTTTGGTAAATAATAATATAAATTAATTTGTTACATATAATATAATATTATTATAATGGTTGAACTCATTTCACTATAACATTATTATATTGTAGTTTACATATTTGTTCTTTTTGTAGATAGAGACATTAAATAGTATTATAATTGATTTAAGTAATGGTAGAAAAGTAATAACATATTTATGTTAATTTAGTAAATTAAAATTTATATTAATGTATAAGTATATATTTAAATCATGGTACATGAAAATCTTAAAAATAATAAGATATGTTAATCTAATATAATAAAAGTAACATGAGCATATAACTATATATTTGAATGCGATTTTGTATTACAGTAATAAAGTAAGTATGAATAAGAATTAAATATGATATTTTGGAAGTAATAATAAAGAAGAATTATGATATTGTATAGTTATGTTGGATTGTCACATCCATTAAGGGTTATTGTCGTATTGCGACATTCGTTGAAGCACATATACATTAATTATATTAAAATACATTATAATGAATTGTAGTATTGTGGTAATAGAAATAAAAGTTTGGATATATACAATTTTAGATCTTGTGAGTTATATTCAATACAAATCGAAATGCAATCGAGTTGCTTCTTCCATATGAACTGGCGGTGATTGAATAAGGTCTGCCTGAGGAGGTGAGTTGCATGTGGTGGGAGACGTGAAGGATTATTTGGCCAAGTCTACCACTCCCTCCATATCCATCATGTTATGCAACATGTCCTGTTTGACGTTGCCAACAATTTGCACTACCAGGTCCCCAAAAATTTCTCTTTAAGACAAAATGTTGCCAAGGATCCACCTCAAAATCTAGTATGGGTCAAGGTCAACATCCATGTCGCGGCCCTCAATTCTTCGGCTCATCTCATCGTCTTCCACATTCCAAATCGAATCATCAATATGGGTGGGAATACCCTCCATGTATTCCTTCCCCACCTCCTCTTTCACCACATTTCTATCTACTCGTCCCCTTCCCCCTTGGCATTTGCGCATTCTTTCGCGAGGGGCCATTGCCAAAACCCAACCCTTGCAAAACCTTATATAATGAATATCATAATGAAACATAGTACATTAAGGAACATAACCATAATGAAACATTACCATGGAGGACTATCACAATCCAACAAAAGGCTCGATGAATGGCATAATCCAACATAGGCCTTAATGAACATCACAATGTGACAAAATTATATTATGCCGAAATTTGACATACTCTTTGATGAACGTCATAATGTGATATTAAGGAACATAACCATAATACAACATGACCATAAGTCTTGGTAAACGTCGTAATCTAGCATAACCCTCGATGAATATCGTAATGCGACAAAACCATTAACGAATGTACCATGGAGGAATGTTGCAATCCAACATAAGCCTCAATGAATGTCACAACACAAAAAAATAATTAAGCAATGCACCATGGAGGAATGTCACAATCCAACATAAGCCTCAATGAATGTTGTAATCCAATATAAGCCTTGATGAATGTCGTAATGCGACAAAACCATTAAGGAATGTTCCATCGAGGAATGTCAAAATCCAACATAAGCATCGATCAATGTTGCAATCCAATATAATTCTTGATTAACATCATAATCCAACATAATCCTCAATGAATGTCACAGAATGTTGTAATCCAACATAACCCTCGATGAATTTCATAATGCGAAAAAACCATTAAGGAATGTACCATGGAGGAATGTCACAATCCAACATAAGCATCAATTAATGACGCAATCCAACATAAGCATTTTTAAACGTCATAATGCAACAAAACCATAAAGGAATATACTATAGGGGAATGTTGCAATCCAACATAAGCCTCAATGAATGTCGTAATCCAACTTAAGCCTCAATGAATGTCGTAATCCAACATAAGCTTTAATGAGCATCACAATGCGACAAAACCATATTTTGTCGAAATGTGACATACTCATTGATGAATGTTACAATGTGATATTAAGGAACATAACCATAATGCAACATGACCATGGAGGAATCTCAAAATCCAACATAAGCCTTGATGAATGTCACAATCCAATATAAGCATCGATGAATGTCGTAATCCAACATAAACCATTATGAACGTCACAATGCAACAGAATCATTAAGGAATGTACCATGGAAGAATGTTGCAATCCAACATAAGCCTCAATGAATGCCACAATCCAATTTAAGCCATGATGAATGCCATAATCCAACAAAACCCTTGATGAATGTCACAATGCGATAAAACAATTAAGGAATGTCCCAAACATAACTAAACCTCAACCCTTCGAAACCTTCTAATGAATCTCACAATGAAACAAAATCCATTAAGGAACATAACCATGGAGGAATGCCATAATCCAACATAATCGTCAATGGTCAATGAATGTCATAATCCAACATAAGCCTTAATGAATGTCATAGTGTGACAAAACAATATTACAATGAAATGGGACATACTCTTTGATGAACATTGCAATACGATATTAAGGAAACTAACCATAATGCAACATGACCATGGAGGAATGTTGCAATCAAACATAACTATTCATGAATATTGTAATTCAACATAACCCTCAATGAAAGTCACAATGAAATAAAACCATTAAGGAATGTACCATGGAGGAATGTTGCAATACAACATAAGCCTCAGTGAATGTCGATGCGAGAAGATCATTAAAGAATGTACCATGAACGAATTTCACAATCCAGCATAAGCCTCGATGATTGAACCGTAATCCAACATAAGCCTTGATGAATGTCACAATGCGACAAAACCATTAAGCAATGTACCATGGAGGAATGTCATAATCCAACATAAGCCTTGATGGACATCACAATGTGACAAAACCATTAAGGAATCTACCATGGAGGAACTATGCAATCCAACATAAGGCTTGATGAACATTGTAATCCAATATAAGCCTTGATGAATGTTGTAATCCAGCATAACCCTCGACAAATGTCACAATGCGATAAAACCATTAAGGAAAGTAGCATGGAGGAATGTCATAATCCAACATAAGCCTCGATGAATGTCCTAATGCGAATGTGACATGGAGGAATGTTTCAATCCAACATAAGCCTCGAAGATTGTTGTAATGCAACTTAAGCCTTGATGAACATCGTAATCCAACATAAGCTGTGACGAATGTCGCAATCCAACATAAGCCTCGATGAATGTCATAGTGTGACAAAACCATTAAGGAGTGTACCATGGGTGAATGTCACAATTTAACATTAGCCTCGATTAATGTTGCAATTTAATATAAACCTTATAATGAATCTCATAGTGCAACAAAATCCATTAAGGAAAATAACAATACTGCAACATAACCATGGAGGAATGTCACAATCGAACATAAGCATTGATGAATTATGTAATGCAACATAAGCCTTAATGAATGTCATAATGCGGAAAAATCATATTGTGCCAAAATGTGACATGCTCTTTGATGAACGTAGCAACGTGACCATGGAGGAATGTTGGGATTTAACATATAAGCCTTGATGAATGTCATAATACAACATAATCCTTGATGAGTATTGCAATGCAACAAAACCGGGGAAATTTTTAGGGGCGAAATTTAGCCAATTGGCTATTTTTGGGGATTTTTTTCAAAAAATAAATTTGCTATTTGTTCATTTTTAGCCTCTAATATCGCCTATATTTATAGTAAAAATGTTTTTTTAACATAATATTCGCCAAAATTTACAAGTTTTTGTAGTTAATCGTATGTTTCATATGTAATATTCTCCTACCAATATATATATATATATATATATATATATATATATGTTTTTTTCAATCCAAAATAAATGCCTAGAATACTATACTTAAGTATACTTTTGTAACCCTTAAAAAATACCATAGACAAAACCATTCAAAACATAACTAAACCTAACCCTTGCAAAATATTATAATGAATCTCATAATGCGACAAAAACCATTAAGGAACATAACCATAATGCAATATGGCCATGGAGGAATGTTGCAATCCAACATAAGGCTTGATGAATGTTGCAATCCAACATAGGCCTTGATGAACTTCGTAATCAAACATAACCCCTAATGAATGTTAGAATGCAACAAGACCATTAAGGAATGTCGCAATCCAACATAATCCTCGATGAATGTCGCAATCGAACATAAGCCTTTATGAACAACATAATGCAGAAAAACCATTAAGGAATGTACCATGGAGGAATGCCACAATTCAACGTAAGCCTCGACGAATGTTGTAATCTAATATAAGCCTTTATGAACATCAAAATGCGACAAAACCATTAAGGAATGTAACATGGAGGAATGTTACTATCCAACATAGGGCTCAATGAATGTTTCAATCTAACATAATCCTTGATGAACGTTGTAATGCAACATAACCATCGATGAATGTTGGAATCCAACAAAACCATTAAGGAATGTTGCAATCTAACATAAGCCTGGATGAATGTCGCAATGCAACAAAACCATTAAGGAATGTACCATGGGGGAATGTCGCAATCCAACATAAACCTCAATGAATGTTGTAATCTAACATAAGCCTCGATGAATGTTGTAATTTAGCATAAGCCTTAATGAATGTCTCAATTAAACATAAGCCTTGATGAATTTCGTAATCCAACATAAGCCTTGGTGAATGTCGCAATCCAACATAAGCTTCGATGAATTTCACAATGCGACAAAACCATAGGGAATGTACCATGAAGGTATGTCATAATCCAACATAAGGCTCGATGAACATCACAATCCGACAAAACCGTTAACGAATGTACCATTGATGATTGTCACAATCCAACATAAGCCTCGATGAATGTCGTAATCCAACATAAGCCTTATGAACATCGTAATCCAATATAACCCTTGACGAATGTCGCAATACAACATAATCCTCGATGAATGTTGCAATCCAACATAATCCTTTATGAATGTCATAATGCAACATAACTATAAAAAATGTACAATGGAGGAATGTCATGGTTGACTATTATTTGACCATGGTTAACTTTAGTAAACCATGTTTGACTTGGATTAACCATGGTTTGCTTTAGTTTGACCATAGTTAAATATGGTTGACTTTAATGGAAGATGTTTGACTTTAATTAGCCATGGTTTACATTAGTTATCCATGGATCACTATGGTTGAGTTCCATTAACCATGGTGGGTTTTAGTGAATAGTTGTTCATCAATATAGTTTTTTAAGATTGACCATGTTTGACCATCATCGTTAGCCATGGTTAAGGATATGTGAAAAATAATGGTTGTACAAGTTTGACCATAGTTTACCATGGTTGATTATTATTTTTATAATGATTTTAAAAACCAACTATTCGTACAATTTAGATGCAATGATGCAATTAGATGATGTCAAATTTAACCCATTTTACTTTTCTTACTTTTCTTAAATATATTAAAAAGTTTGTCATAATCTCTTTCCTATACTCATTTAAGCTGTGTACATATCATTCGCTTAGTCAAAAGGTTTGCTTTTTAGTCACACATTGTAAATGTTCTTAGCATTCTCATTTAAACTGTGTACATATCATTTGCTTAGTCAAAAGATTTTATTCTTATGTTACACATTGTAAATGTGTTTAGCATTTAGAAACTTCGTAGGCGAAGACATCTTTACAAAATTCACAAAACTTAAACATAATGATCCATATGCATTCTTAATCAATTTTCAAGTAAAAGAGGAACTATCCCTCGAAAACCCTGCACTAACTGTCCCTATGAGAGAAGATAGTACTAGCAATTGCTCCAAGAAGGTGCAATAATACATTGATAGGTTGATACTAGAGGATAAAAAGGATTGAAATGGGAAACTAAATAAGTTGTTGTAGACTTGGTGTTGTACCTTGAGGAAAATTGCTACAATTATTGTAGGGAAGGGAAATGAAGAGCCAACGATAAGAAGGCATTTTAGGATAATGATGTTAAAGCATACCACAATCGCCTTTGATGTTAACATAAATAGTCACACTACAAAACCATACATGTACAATTTGAAAAAAACAAAATCCAATGTAAACATCATATAAAATAAAATAAAAAAGCATCACAGATCACAAGAAGCTCATTTGATTTTAATTTTTTTTAACCCAGTGATCATCAACTGCTATTCATTAAGATAATTAAAAATCACATCTATAAAGTAGAGCAAGGAGCAAGCATAATTTTCCCGGGGCCTTGCATACCTTGCCATCATTTTATTTCTTGGACAAAATTTCTGAAGAAATGTATGTAGGTGTCCTAACAATTGAGTTGGGATGAGAATGAAGCACATAAGACTAAAAGAAAATGGTAGGCATTTAGAAGCCATCCTCCAAACTCCAATTACTTAAAAATGAACTGCATGATATATTTCTACCAGCACAATAAATTGTCCAGTTATAGGTACAAGAAAAGTACCTTCAAATAACCAAAATAATAGATCTTGATATGAGGTGGATGAATTCAATCCAGAAGTAGTGTTTTCCAGCTTCAAGTCATGATAACGAACTTGCTACAGGGCTGATGCAAAATCATGGACTCCTTTAAAGACACTTTAGATGCCACATAATACTGAAAAAAACCTGGAACCTCTGACTTTAGGTGACAATTAGGGGTACTTCCGTAATGGATTTGAAGATAAAGTAAAAAAACAAAAGATAGGTAATTGAATCAACTTTCATAATATATAACATTTATCTATAAAAAAATTTGTGTAAATGATTATAAAATTAGTTTTCGTTAAATTGGGTTTTCAAATTTTCAGCACATCAGAACATATATGTTTGTGCGGGTGTAGCACTTATTGAGGTAAATGATGTCCATTTTGAATAAAATATTGCAAACATATAAAGGACATATGGGCCTAGTGCAACACTATTTTTTCAAAAAATTTCATGAATTATTTTTTTTATTATTAATTATTGAAGTCAGAAAACCTTGAAATTAAAACGTTATGTGCGGGTGCAACACTTTAGGGGCAAAATTTAATGAAATAATTGTTTTCTATATATGAGATTGTAGAGATTAGTCTCCTCTAGTGCACCATATAGTTTTCTTGGGAAATGGTGAAGGCAATAAAAAGTTATATAAAAACGAATCGATGTATATATTTTTTAAAACTGACGTGTGTCATTTAGAAAATTAATAATAAATAAATAAAACATACATTTTATGAAAAAATTACATATTCAGAATCGTCATATTGTACTCTACAATATTCTATATTTTCATAAAAAAATATTGAGTTTTTCATAGCAAAACACGCCATTGAAACTGAGCATATTGATAGAGTTCAAAAATACAGGCAATGGCCCTGGTTTTTTTGTTCTAGCCAATAGGTTCGGCAGTCCGAAGCTATTTCCGAACATCATCCCAAGCCTTGTTCCCACCGAGTTTTTAAATTTTAAATTAACGCATATGCGTTATAGCGGATATGCGGTTTAGACTTGTTCATATCGCATATGCATTATAAATCATATGCAATTCATATCGTATATGCGATATAACGGATATGCGTTTTGGTTTAGTACAAAAGAGTAAATAGAGAATAAAGATTATTAGATAAAAGAGTGGCATAAAGATTATTCTTTTGAAATGTAAGATAGCATCCCATCATGGTTAATATAACTCTGTTTAACATGACAAATGGGTTCGGAAACAATACATCTCTATTTTCAACTAAGTTATATTTGATATATTAGGTAGTATGGGGTAGTATGGTATAAAGTATAAACTCACATCAAAGTGAATGGGACATCTAAGAAGCCGAATGGTGGATTGTTATTGATGAAGTAATTTGGATATCATGGTGAGTATAATTTGGTTTTCAATTCATTTTCAAGGGTTAGGGATTGCATCCTCACCGTTTTAATAATTTTCCTTGTATCCTATCCTAGGTATGAGATTTAATAGGCACTGAAGAAAAATCGATTCAAATATATCTCAAGAATTCCATCTTCACTATTGTGTAGTCTCCTAGTATAGAACTTCACCTTACTACACTAAGATAGTTGAAGTTTGTGGCTTCGACCTATAGTTCACTATGCATCTACTGATTGATGTTATTGATGAGAACTAACATATCTTTGCACTTATTTTGTTAATCAAACTTTCTTTGATATTAGTGTAGTTAAATGACTTCAAGTAGGGTTTTTTATTTAATGACAAATTTATTATATATCTTAATAATGCTCTACTTTAGTTGATGATGATTATGGTTGTTATTAACGTCCATAGAGACCAATTTTGATCTATCAAACCTTTAAAAAGGTAAGGAGTCACTTGGTTTTCTTTAGAATTATATTTTTGTGCTCGAAACTTTTAAGAGATACATTCATAAATCACCATAGTTTTGATGAGTTAAAATGTTAGGAAGGTTGGTATTGTAACAAATATTTTGTATTTGGGATGAAATGTGGGTGTACACATGACATTTTAATGTGATTTGTTTCTATATGATGTTTAATAGTTTAATCACATTACACTATTGATTCAAAAGCAACAAATCATTTAACTAGAAATTTTTCAACAAATAATTTAACGAGAAATCTTGATGATTGATCCTCTCACTCACTCCATACCTCACTTTCTCCCCATACCTCCTCTCTCCACCCCCTTCTCTCTCCGCCCATAATTCCTTCTCTCTTTCTCCACCCCCTTCTCTCTCACACACATCCACACACCCTCTACAACAATTCCTTTGTTGCCCCTCCCTCCCGCCAAAACTCTTTCTCCCTCCCTCCCTCCATCCATCCATATGTTCCATCCTATCACTCACTCCATCCCTCACTTTCTCCCCCCTACCTCCTCTCTCCACCTTCAAGCCTTCATCCCTCCTTCATCTCTCCATATTTCTCTCCTTTCCTTAATATCCATGATCTCTCCCTCCCTCTCTCTCTCTCTCACACACACACACACACACACACACAAAATCCATCATCTCTATCCCTCGGTGTAACCATCCTTGAACATCCTAAATCCCTACTCTCTAATTGTTATTATTCCACTCTCTCACCCTCTAACCATCCCTCCATCGATCATTCTCTCTCTCTCTCTCTCTATCTATCTATCTCTATCTCTCTCTCTCTCTGACTCCCCCCTCTCACTATTTAACCACCCCCCATTTGTCTCTCTCATTCACTCACTCTATACCTCTATCTATATTACCACTCCATCCATCCCTCTCCTCCCTCTCACTCCTTAATGGTCCCCCAGATTTGTCCCTCCATCCATTATGCTATATATCTTTCCTCCATCCATTATCCTATATATTTCTTGCACCCAATCATCCCTCCCTTTTATATATCACCCTATTCTCTCCCACTTATATTTATTCCCCAATATCTCCCCCCCCCCCCCTCCCTCTCGCTTATATTTATTCCCCTCCCACCAATCCCTTCCGTTTATTTTTCTCCTCCCTTTAGTTCCCCCTCATATCAATGTCCAGAGACAAATCCCTCCCTTCCCTTTATATTTCTCCTCCCTTCATCCCCCCCATATGTCTCCCCTACCCATCCCTCCCTCCCACGATTCCCTCTACAACTTCCTCTCCGTCCGTTGACTCCCCCCACACCTCTTTTAGCTTTTAATCAATGTAATGTTGGGGCATGAGCCACCCCATAGATCATTTGGATGGAATCTTGGGAGTCTAAATTGTATTATAAGGGGATAAGGGTGACATTATAGCGTTTTGGATGGTAGGGATGGGTCTCTGGACATTGACCATAGTCATGGAAGAAAAGATGGTCCAATGAGCCTCTAAATCAACACATATGCACTATAGATGGAATATTTGGCCTTTAGTGGGATATGGGTGTCATTATCAGGTTTTATGCACTAAGGATGGGTCTCAGGGTCTTAACCATGGTAATGGGACAAAAGTGTAACATAAACAAGTCTTGAACCACTACACATGCCCTTTAAAGGGGTTATTTAGCCTTAATATGGGATGTATGTGCCATTAGACTATTTTATGCATTGAAGATTGTTCTCGAGGAATTGACCATGGTCATATAGGAACCATTACGAATATTTCTAGACAAAACATAGTTCTGAAGACACTGTACCATGGTCCAAGGGTAAATCCAATCTTCTAGGGATTAAATGATGTTTTCATGGTTTATGGTTAAATGAGGTTTCAATAGTTGATATGCACTAAATTGCATATGCAATAGGGATTAAATGATGTTTTCATGGTTTATGGTTAAATGAGGTTTCAATAGTTGATATGCACTAAATTGCATATGCGATATATCGCATATGCGATTTAGTGATCACATTTTTAACATACTGGCCATTTGTAAAAAGCATAAAAAGCATATAGTTCACATCGCATATGCGATATAACGAATATGCGTTAAAACGGAGATGCGTTATATCGCATATGCAATATTTGTTTAATAAATAATCTTGGGTTGCGGGCCATGGGCCATTTTAACTGTACAGGAAAAGACATAATTCTTCTAAAACCTACGCAGAGCGTACTATTCAACCTGCAATTTAATCATTTATTACACAGATACATAGGTTTTGTACAATTTTGGGTGGATTTCAATGGGGAATCCATGTAATAGAGTTCAGAAATCAGCGAGGAAGATGCTTACACCCGAAGAAGCTGAAATTAAAAAATAAAAGAAGAGGGAACATTCAAGATCATTGGCATTCATTGGATGAGCAAATACTTCCCATTCCCGCTCAACAGATACCTGATGAAGAGGGTGAGGAAGATATTGCAACTTTAATGCAAGTTGGTTATAACCAAGATGAAAATTTTGGTCCATTATTAACCGGACAACCCTATGTAGAGATCAATCATTATGTTCCTGACGAGACTCTGCAACAACCATGCCAGGTGGTTCAATCTCCTAATCGAAGTTGTCAACCTACAGTGGATGTAAATCTCTTGCTGCTGCATTCACATCAATTGGTAAAAGAACTCATTCAAAAGACTGTAATGTGGCTCACCACATATTGGTTGAATCAATTGTATCTAGATCCACAAGACAACGTCGTTTACTTAAATGCACATCAGAAATTGTCCCTTTACATCCAAAGACACTTCAAAAATATTCAATAAGAAGAGACAACCTTGATGTAGAGGGAGAAATGGATACATTATGGGCATTTAGCGGTAGGTTGCCCTGCAAAGACATGAATTTGGTCGAAGCAGTGAAGGGACTAGTGCACACTTTTTGGCATGATAACACTAGGCCTTCTTCTAACACAAAGGATGTGTTAAAACACTATAGGGGGTCTATGAAAAATGAAGGGCATGTTAAACATTACCTTGACATGACACAAACTCAACTATTCGAGATGTTTAAAGTTGCACACGTAGAGCTAAGGCTCGAGCAAAGATCTTTTGAAAAATGCAAGCCTTGGTATGTTAGAATCAATAAAATCCGAAACACTTGTTGTTGTAGATACCACATAGAGTTTGATCTATATTATCATACATTTGCACATATACATCGTTTTTTGCATCCTAGCCATGTGCAGGAATGCTCAAGTACAGTACCGCCAATGTCATCTAGAGATTTCATCCATAGCATAATGTGTCCAAGGAAAGATGGGCAGACACATTACTTAAAACAATGTGTAGAGGGTTCTTGCAACAATTGTGGTGGGCTATCTTTATGGTCCGATTGCATCCATGAGAGTGAATATCAAGCATTCAGTAATGCAATTGCCGAGAAGCAAAACTTTCAGTATGAGACATATCAGCTACGTGATGGGAAAGAAAGCAAGAATATTAAATTGGTGACTTCACAGGTGACAATCTACACGAAAAATGTTCATTTAACTGAGTGTACATTGTTTATATGTTTTTTTATAACATTGTTTTAAATATTGATGTATATTTTAATATTCATGTAAATATTTTTATGTTGTTTTATAACATTGTTTATTTTTTTCCACTAGGTGCAAGTATGTGATTTTATTCCAGAGTTCTGTGGAAAGATCCAACAGTACATTCAGCATGTCGATATGGCACGGTGGCAAGATGAGAAATTCAAAATATGCCGGGACACCTTCCCTCTTGAAACAATACTATCAGTGGTTGACTTCGCGGAAAATTACACCCTACAACCACAAAATGAAATATAAAGTCAATACTATCACTCAGAGTAGGTGAGCATAATGGTCCATGTCACTTATCGACATGGGCCAGGTAGTAATGAAGAGAAATGTGTGATATTGAAAGAGAGTCACTTTTACATCAGTGACGACCAGACCCATGACATCCATTACGTGCAACATTACTTCCAGTTGTTCTATGATCATGTGATAGCTATGGATATACCATTTTATCGTCATTTGATTTGGTCAAATGGTTGTGCTGGACAGTTCAAGAATGCACGTGTATTTCAATGGTTGTGTTTATTGCACATAAAATACAAGGTGCCACATACATGGAACTACTTTGAAACAGGTCATGGAAAAGGAGAGCATGATGGTGCTGGTGCATGCATAAAAACTGCCCTTCGAAGGGAAGAGATGAAGTTTACAGGTGCTCGCCTTCGAGATGCTTCATCTATAGTTGAATGGTGTGCATCTGTGATGGGAGAACAGGCAACAAGGAAACACCTAGTGCGGAGAATATTCTTGGAGGTGACAGATGTGGACCGATCCCAAACACATCAGGTGAACACAGTGCATGGAACTCTAGGTTTTCATTCAATTAGAAGCTCAGACAACTCAACCCTACAAATTTGGACAAGATTGAAGGCTTGCTTTTGCAGTTCCTGTAGCATAGATGAATGGGATGATTGTGAGTATACAGATACAGTTGGTACATGGGATCGAGTGACACTTGGCACTGATTTCAAGGGGGTTAGTGAAATAGACCATTTGGAAGATGATCAGACATATATTTCTACATACTATGATCACATATCGGATCTCATACAAGCAAGTACAAAAAAATAAATTAGTAGTACCTAAATCACTGCAAGCCCTTACATTGAAAGAAATTTTATTTATGTTACATGCAAGACCTTTTTTAATATTTATGTATTTTTAACCTTTTTCGATTTCCTTTCATAGGTCAGATATATGCAGTGGTCGCCCCAAAAAATAATGAATGGGGTTCTGACTATTGGTTGGAACATTGCTTAGAGGGGAGACAAACCCTTCTCGAACCTGTTACAGATGATGAAAATATTGAATACCCAACTGGCTCGATGGTTATAAAAGGGGACTACCTTACACTAGCAGCACAACAAAAAAGGAAGGGTGGGTATATATATCAGGATTATAAACCAGGAGCTATTGTATACCACTTCACCAACCTGGTAGTTGGTATAAACATCAAGCTGTGCACAATTTCGAAAAAAAATAGGTCACATGTACAATACTTGCTACCTCATTTAGAGCATGAGAGATTGATGGACACCATCGACAGTAGAGATGATCCAGATGACCTACTCGAGTGAGTGCATTGTCAAGTGTTACTACATTGTCCAGTGTGGCTAGATTGTCAGGTGCATTAATTTTAATCCTTAAAGTGTGTGCTGAAGCACAATTTCAATTATTTAGCCTTCAGTTTATTCCCAATGTACTAATTTGTGAATGTTGGATACCATTCATAGACATAATTTACTGGAGAAGTTATAAACACGATCCTACAAACTCAAGTGAGTTATCTATAAATAATGTTTGCACATTTTCCTTATTTTCTTATGAGAGTACTAATGTTTAGCCTTTCCTGTGCCTAGGATACAAACACTATTTATGGCACATTGGAGGTGCCAAGAACAACCGATGTCTTTAGACACCACCAAATAGAAATAGGAAAATAACATGCTCTCGAGTCAAGTTTATCTTCATCATTTTCATATGCCAAAAGTTCTCTTCTATATCAAGTTTATGAATATTTATGCCAATTTTTACATATGACCAATAAACCTTAAAACTAGCAATTATCAACAAGTATGATAGTTCTCTTCTAACTTCTTTCAATACCTCATTTTGTTTCATGTATGTGCATACCCTAGGTATATGGCCTTTTTGTTTCATGTATGTGCATAGCCTAGGTATATGGCATTTTGTTTCATGTATGTGAATATAATTCATGTACATGTGTTTCTATATCTTAGTCATGCATGCATGTGAAATTCCACTTGTGATCCATGTTCAACCCTATTCATTTTGTTTCTTGTATGTGCATAGCCTAGGTATATGGCGTTGTTGTTTCATGTATATGCATAGCCTAGGTATATGGCATTTTGTTTCATGTACATGTGCATATAATTCATGTACATGTGTTTCTACATCTTAGTCATGCATGCATGTGAAATTCCACTTGTGATCCATGTTCAACCCTATTCATTTTGTTTCATGTATGTGCATAGCCTAGGTATATGGCATTTTGTTTCATGTATGTGCATATAATTCATGTACATGTGTTTCTACATCTTAGTCATGCATGCATGTGAAATTCCACTTGTCATCCATGTTCAACCCTATTCATTTTGTTTCATGTATGTGCATAGCCTAGGTATATGGCCTTTTTGTCTAATGTATGTGCATAGCCTAGGTATATGGCATTTTGTTTCATGTGTGTGTTAAATTTTTAGAATTTACTTCAATGTAATCTAGGCTCTTAACTGAGATAACAACATGTACAGCAAATCTACAGCATATCAATCATGGACACAATAATGCAAGCACACAAGAGACAGAGAGTTTACTTGGGGAAAACCATAAAGGTGAAAAACCCCAATAACTTCCTCATAGATAGATAGAGCAATGATACAAACAGAATACAAGAGATAGCCTTCTCCTAGCAGCAGAGCCTCCTCCTCACAAGTGCGCCACTTTTCAAATGATAGAAGTGTGTGAATGAAATGATCAAATAGAGATCTCCCGATCTCTATTTATACTTGTTATGTCCTGCCCAATAAACTAATGGGGCATACATGTCTAGCTTAACCCATGGTTAACTTAATCTGGGATAACCCCACACTTGGTGGTCTAATAACCCTTTGACCCACATGGAAAACCCCCAATAGGGTGGTATAATAACCCTTCGACCCACATGACTTATACAGGGCCGACCCCAACAAGGTGGTCTAATAACCCATCAAGTATAAGTTACGACACTTACAATATTAATGACGACACTTACGTATACAGGAATAATAACATCTCTATAGGAATACATTATACATATATTAAATACATTCCGAAGTTACATATACATCAACACTCCCTCTTAACTAGGAAGGTATTTCTCGACACAGGTCTGCTAGCACAAGTCTTCTTCTTTGGATCATCATCAACAAATCATCATCCTCGAATCATCGTCATCGTCACTGCTGCTGCTATCTAAATCAATCTCTGAATCTACTCGTCATAGGAAGTTATACAAAGCCAGTCCTTTTTCATACGGGATGTAGGCCCACCACCTGCAGGTCTTCATCATCACTGGCCATACTGTGGAATCCTCAGGACTTATTACATGCATCACAAAACCTCGAAAGAGCATCCAAGGATGTTATGGGTACACAACTCTGACTTGTAGGATCTCCCGGGGCCATATTATATGTGACCTCACCACAAAACCTCGCAAGAGAATCCCAGGCTGTTACAAGCACACAGCTCTACCTATAGGATCTCCCGGGGACAGATTACATGTGGTCACCACAAAACCTCGCAAGAACATCCTAGGCTATTGCGAGCACACAGCTCTACCTATAGGATCTCCCAGGGACATATTACATGTGGTCATGGCAAAACCTCACAAGAGCATCCCAAGACTTATTACATGCACACAACCCAACCTATCGGATCTCCCAGGGACAGATTATATGCCATAGGACAAAACCTCGAAAGAGCATCTGCTAGATATCCTAGGGACAAATTATATGCCATAGGACAAAACCTCGAAAGAGCATCTGCCAGATATCCCAGGGCTAGATTATATGCCATAGGAAAAACCTCGAAAGACTATCTGCAGATCTCCCAAGGCCAGATTATATGCCATAGGAAAAACCTTGAAAGACCATCTGCAGATCTCCCAGGGCCAAATTATATGTCCTCCCAGAGAAAAACCTCGAAAGAGCATTTTCCAGATATCCCAGGGCCAGATTACATGCCATAGGCAAAACCTCGAAAGACTATCTGCAAATCTCCCAGGGCCAAATTATATGCTCATCTGCACAACCTGTTCCACGGCCATAAAGTATCAACTTGATACTCACCATACATCATCCTGATGTACACATGATCATCCTGATCATCATCACTACAACATCCTGCTGCATGTCATCTAGAGCAACATTCTGAAGCTCATTATCCATGATCATACAATACATCTACCTGATGCATACCAAGTATCTACTCTGTACATATCATCATACATGATCCACCTGATCATACAATGTATCCAACTGATACATACATAGATACACAATGCATCTAACTGATATATATCAACATACATGATCTACCTGATCATACACAGTATCCACCTGATACATATACAGATACATGGTCCAAGCATCCAACATGATGCATATACAAAATACATATAAATGATCCAACTGATCATATCTAGCATCAACCTGATGCATACATACATATGCATATAAATGATCCAACTGATCTTATCTAGCATCATCCTGATGCATATACAGAGCAGTAACTGGAGCATCGTCCTGATGCTCATCATCCAGTGCTACATCCACAGCCATGTGAAGGATCCTCTTTCCAACATGCTTGGAATGGCTTATTCAAATGTGTCCATCACTTCTTCCTCGAAGTGTCATCAATCTGAAGAACACCAAGCTTCTCTCTGAAGTACTCGAACTTCACTCTGGCTAGTGGCTTCATCAACACATCTGCAATCTGCTCATCCGTCGCAACATACAGGAGCTTCACTGTTCCTCTCTGCACCATATCCCTGATATAGTGATATTTGATCTCTATGTGTTTCGACCTGTCGTGGAACACCTAGTTCTCAGACAGCTTGACACAATTATGGTTGTCACAAAAGATACCAGTAGCTTCCAGCGGAAGATCAAATAACTCAGACAGTAGCTTCTGGAGCCATACTACCTCACAACTAGCCAAACAAGTGGCAACATACTCTGCTTCAGATGTACTCAGTGCTACACAGGACTGCTTCCTACTAAACCAAGAGATCACACCTGATCCCATACTGAAGCAACACTCAGAAGTGCTCTTCCTATCTGTAGCACTGCCTGCCCAATCTGAATCAACATAACCCTGTAGGTTAAATTTTTTATTCACATCATGCTTGAGCCTATAATCAACTGTACCTTTTAGGTACCTCAGAATATGCTTTATAGCAACCAGGTGAACACTCCCTGGATCCATCAGGAACTGGCTCAATGTGTTCTCCGCAAAGCAAAAATCTGGTCTCGTGTTCGTTAGGTACATCAAGGACCTAATCATGTGATGAAACATAGTGACATCAACCGGCTCAGATGAAGCATCACAAAGAAGCTTTAGGTTCGATGCCATAGGTGTGGCCATGGCCTTGCAGTCCATCATCCGGAACCTCTTCAGAATCTCTACTGCATACTTCCCTTGTCCAAGGAAGATTCCATCTATACTCTGCCACACTTCCATGCCAAAAACAAACAGTGTATCATCCCCAAGTTCTTCATCTCGAATTCAGTATCAAGCTTCCACTGCATGTCGGCAATCAATCTATCTTCACCTGTAATAAACAGGTCATCCATATACAAAATTAGTATCACTGGATTGCCTTCCTCAACCTTGTAGTAAAGGTTGGAATTCGCTTTACTCTTGGTAAATCTCAAACTGGATAGAAAGCTGTCTATCCTACCATACCAAGTTATGCACATATATGACTCCCTGTCATGTGTCTCAGAACCAAGTAGATTCTCCACATACACTTCTTCTTCAACTACACCATTCAAGAAGGCTGTCTTGAAATCCATCTGGTGTATCTTCCCTTTCATCACTACAGCCAGAGCAAGTACGGATCTAATGGAAGTGTATCTGGCTATAGGAGCAAAAGTCTCTATGCTACTACCTGCAGCATGCTTGATCTTGTAGATCCTCTTGGAAGTCACTACAGACTCCCCTTCAGGTCTTGGGAATGCATCCCAAACATCTTCATGATCGATTGGTACTCCTCGATCATGGCATTCTTCCTAGATCCTGTGAACTTCAATAACTTTGTTGCTGAACAAATGTTGTAGTCCTTCTTTTTTAGGTGATGGTATACGATCTTTCCTACACAACAAGTTAAATTGCATGATTAGAAAACATCTTATAGTTTTCAGAACAAATTCTTACACATAAGGAAATATGTCATACAGTCATGCAATTATCTTAGCCAATGCTTCAATACAACATTTATCCATATTCCGTAACTTTCTAGATGCCTTCCAATCTCTACCAGAACATTGTTAAGAGTGTGCACAACTCCTAACATGTCAGCAAAGAGGTTTCATTCCAGATAAGTCGCAATGGAATGTTGTACAATGCCATAGGCCACTTACCCATGTATATTAGTAGTATACTATGCAACTATTCTAATATACACAACCTAATTCTAGGAACATGAGCATATACATAATTGAATAACATTATGTAAGAGATGATAATTCAAATACTTATCTTTGTTTGATTGTTGGGTTGACTTCCTCTTAGTCTTTGCTTCTTTTATGCAACTCCATTTTGGTGTGGATTGTGAGAAAGGGTCAACTCCCTCTAAATATCTGCATCCTTGCAGAAACTACTGGAGTGTGCTCCCTCTTGATCTTTGCTTCCTAGATTACCTGTCCTTGAACTTATATTCATTCTCGATCCCTATGCATGCTTGTTAGCATAATCATTATGTTACCCTCTAGGTCTCATACATAATCAAACATTCATTAGTATAATCTTAATATTATCAAAACACAATAATCTTAAGCATGTATAGTCAGGATCAATTCAAACACAGATAATAAACATTAGTATTCAAGGTTTCAGGAAAGTCTTCTTTTACTCATACATATTCTTATTTGGTCATACGACTTTTCTAGTTAGTTAAATCATCAATCAAGATAAGAGATATAATATGCATAAAAACCGTGATTACTCAAACCTATACCTTGATGATTCTTCTGGTTAGTCACATCATCAATTATGGTAAGAAACATAATATGCATACAACCATGACTATTCAAACCCATGACTTCATGAATAATCATTATCAACAACACAAAAGTATAAGATCCTAACACAAGGTAGGATTCCAGCTTGATATAGGAAAAACATACCTGGATTAGCATGCTAGCTAGTTATGTCTAACATACCCGCATAATGTCTTTTGGTTCTCTTCAATGACTTGTGCTAGTAACCTTCATGTCTCATAAGTTATCCATTGTAGAACCAAGTTATACATACCTCGTAGGTATATCTTCTAAGTGATCCATGACAATGGATGAATCTTTGTCCTCATGTCATCATGATCATATGTTCTTGAACTAGAACATGATTTGTCTTTCTTGGTGTACCTTTCATGTTAGCAGACAACATAAACCTCATACAACACCATAATGCATTAGTACAATCATAAGTGTCAACACCCTAATCAATGAATATCTTCTATCATGCATTCATAATTTTGTTAAGGTGATGTGACAAATCTAAAATCAAGATTGTATTAACCGTAATAACATGAAGACAAACATACCATAGAATTAATCATGAACAAATCTTGAAACATACCTCGATGAGTCATACCTGTCGAGATCGCTTGAAATCTTCTTATGTAAGGCCTTGGCCTCATCTCCCTCTAAAACAAGAACTTCTTCAGTTATGCAGGTGACCAATCCATCTTCTTCTAGGATTAACCCAATCCACTTGATTTGCAAGAACTGGATCTAGAGCTAGATTAGGGTTTGTCAGAGAAACTCCAAAGATTCAAACTTTGAATTTCAAACTTCTAAAAGGATAGAAAGATGCACCTTGATGAGTTGATCAAGCTGGTATACTCAGAATTTGAAAACTGCAAAGTTTCACTCCTCAATTTTGCCTTTGAAACTTTCAGATTCACTAGACATGATCCCTAACTAGGGTTTTATGAAGCCCACTCTTCTACCCAATCAAAAGGTTTGATCCAAAGCTCTAAGCTTCTATTTTTCTTAGGAGCTTCTAGTCGTGGTCACAAATTTCAAAAATTCCCATTTTTGCAGAAGCCCTAATTTTCCACTTTTCTAATCAAAGTCCTGAACTAGGGTCTGATCAAGCCCGACCTTCTGCCCTACCAAAATTTCTGAACTTGGCCTCTAAATTTCTATTTTGATGAGTGGCATTCAACCGTAGTCTCTGATTACAAAAATTACAACTTTCTCTGAAACCCTAAATTCCGGAAGCCATGAATGAAGGTGCTAAAAAATAATTCTGTTATGACAGAAATATGTACCTGATTGTTTCTGGTGTAACTCCTAACTTTTTGATCCACGGGGTCTGAAACAACTTTTTGAGATAGCCCGACCTATCATCTTTCCATCCCGATAGGTCTGACCTCAATTGGATTCTCTGAGAGATAGTTATGCCAAGTGTCACAGCGTGACCTGTTTATGGGATAAAACAGGAGAGCGAACTTGTACGGAGTTCCACGTGTCACTAGTTCAACTTCGGCCTCTGAAAACGTTTCCTGAGATAGTACAGTCTATGTACTACCTGTCACTTTTTACAAAATTTCATTTGGAGCTTCCTAGCCCAAGTTATGACCTTGTTTCTAAGGTAACCTGTTTATGACTGAGATATGCAAGAGGCAGAAACCTTATATTGTACAAATCATAAATCACAATGTACAACGAACTAGAAGTTTTCCTTTGGACACAAGGTACATGGGGATCTGATCTTCGACCTGTAAAATTTTTAGATCCGAAAAATTCTCCAAAATTGATTTATAGCGAAAGTGCTACGATGACTGGTTTTTGCTATATCAAGCCCTAGCATCGCAAGTGCAACAAGTGTCATACATGCCATATCATGACTTCTTTTAGGCTAGCTCTGATACTATGTTAAATTTTCAGAATTTACTTCAATCTGATCTAGGATCTTAACTGAGAGAACAACATGTACATCAAATCTATAGCATATCAATCATGGACACAATAATGCAAGCACACAAGAGACGGAGAGTTTACTTGGGGAAAACCATAAAGGTGAAAAACCCCAATAACTTCCTTAGAGATATAGAGCAATGATACAACCAGAATATAAGAAATAGTCTTCTCCTAGCAGCAGAGCCTCCTCCTCACAAGTGCGCCACTTTCCGAATGAGAGAAGTGTGTGAATGAAATGATCAAATAGAGATCTCCCGATCTCTATTTATACTTGTTCTGTCCTACCCAATAAACTAATGAGGCCTACATGTCTAGCTTAACCCATGGTTAACTTAATCCAGGATGACCCCACACTTGGTGGTCTAATGACCCTTTGACCCACATGACTTATACAAGGCCGACCCCAACAAGGTTGTCTAATAACCCATCAAGTATAAGTTACGACACTTACAATATTAATGACGACACTTTCGTATAAAGGAATAATAACATCTCTATAGGAATACAATATACATATATGAACTACAATCCAAAGTTACATATACATCAACGGTATGTGCATATAATTCATGTACATGTGTTTCTACATCTTATTCATGCATGCATATGAAATTCCACTTGTGATCCATGTTTCAACCCTATTCATTTTGTTTCATGTATGTGCATAGCCTAGTTATATGGCATTTTGTTTCATGTAGGTGCATATAATTTATGTACATGTGTTTCTACATCTTAGTCATGCATGCATGTGAAATTCCACTTGTGATCCATGTTCAACCCTATTCATTTTGTTTCATGTATGTGCATAGCCTAGTTATATGGCATTTTGTTTCATGTATGTGCATATCCTAGGTATATGGCATTTTGTTTCATGTATGTGCATATAATTCATGTACATGTGTTTCTACATCTTAGTCATGCATGCATGTGAAATTCCACTTGTGATCCATGTTCAACCCTATTCATTTTGTTTCATGTATGTGCATAGCCTAGGTATATGGCCTTTTTGTTTCATGTATGTGCATAGCCTAGGTATATGGCATTTTGTTTCATGTATACATGCATAGCCTATTCATTTTGTTTCATGTATGTGCATAGCCTAGGTACATGATCTAAACCTAGAGATTTCATAAAACCCTAGTTTTTAGTTCCATGTCTCAACTTGTGAACCCTAGTTTTATTATGCGGTGTCTAGTTCATGAAACCGTAGTTGGTTTGTAATTTGTAAGTGTAGCTTAGGCATATTCTTGTTGGATTATATGTTGGTACAAGAATAATATACCCTGTGATCTCTAGACACATAGTGTTTTCTTAATGCTGCAACATGTTTTGCGGAGTTGACCCAACAATGCGAGATTGCATTGATGGAAACTTAGCAAAACCCTAGTTTACGAAATGAATGCACAATGAAGTCACTGGGCCATGGAAACATGGAGGAGAGGCTACCTAGAGGTAATCCCATGCTAGGAGAGAAGCAGAATCGACGGTTTGTCAATCCGACCTTCGGTTGCTGAGATACGTCGAGTTGCAAGTCGCATGAAAATGTCGTTCAGGGACACTTGGTGACTTTCGATCCGGGAGCGAAATAACAAATGGAGTGGCAAGATTGCATGTTGTTGTCTCCTGGTAGTGTGTATGGGCAATGCCGATGTGGGACTGCTGCCAACACTAGCTCGGTAGAGTGTTTTGCGGAGTTGAACCAACAATGCGAGATTGCATTGATGGAAACTTAGCAAAACCCTAGTTTACGAAATGAATGCAAAATGAAGTCATTGGGCCATGGAAACACGAAGGAGAGGCTACCTGGAGGTAATCGCATGCTAGGAGAGCAACGAAATCGACGGTTCGTCGATCCGACCTCCGGTTGCCGAGATATGTCGAGTTGCAAGTCGCATGAAAATGTCGTTCATGGACACTTGGTGACTTTCGATCTGAGAGCGAAATAACAAATGGAATGGCAATATTGCATGTCGTTGGATCCTGGTAGTGTGTATGGGCAATGCCGATGTGGGACCGTTTCCAACACTAGCTCGGTGGAGTGTTTTGCGGAGTTGAACCAATAATGCAAGATTGCATTGATGGAAACTGAGCAAAACCCTAGTTTACGAAATGAATGCACAATGAAGTCACTGGGCCATGGAAACATGGAGGAGAGGCTACCTAGAGGTAATCACATGCCAGGAGAGCAACGGAATCGACGGTTCGTCGATCTGACCTCCGGTTGCTGAGATATGTCGAGTTGCAAGTCGCATGAAAATGTCGTTCAGGGACACTTGGTGACATTCGATCCAGGAGCAAAATAACAAATGGAGCGCAAGATTGCATGCCATTGGCTCCTGGTAGTGTGTATGGGAAATACCAATGTGGGAGTGCTGTCTACACTGGCTCGGTGGAGTGTTTTGCGGGGTTGACCCAACAATGCGAGATTGCATTGATGGAAACTGAGCAAAACCCTAGTCTACATTGGGCTTGTAGACTATGTTCATGTTCCTTATCATTTCCTATCAATTTAGATATAAAACATCCTCGCTTTCCTCCAATGATGTAGGTTATGTATACCTTCCATGATTATCCGTGGTTAAACCAAATGTGAAACATGAGGTTGTAGACATAGAACTAGGGATAATACACACTACGGAGCTAAGTTAGATAAAGTGCCAATGTGTATTCCATGCCTCGTGGTATAAATGAATGTGTCCAAAGGGAAGACAATGACTACAAGGAATGTGTTTTTGTTCTATATATGCCCTAGGAAAAACCTTAGGGGTGAAATTTAACCCATGGGCTAATTTTAGATTTTTTTTTGCAAACGATATTCCAATTTCGATTTTTATCTAAAATGATAACCAAATTTCATGGGATAAAATTATTTTACTATAAGCATGGTCAAAATTGTCCATGAACTATATAAAATACTTATGAATTTGAATATTTAAAAAAATATTGTTCAACATTTTATGGTTGGAAATTTAAAAATTGGTAAGATTCACCAAGTTTTCTACACTTTAAGAAAATTATGGAGTCCTGGAGTGTGCTTAATCCACTTATACTGTGAACTATAGTTTTTAGTTGTTGTATTTAGGCTTCAAGGTGTGTGATCCACCTATATGTGTTCACAACTATGTGGTATAGGTGGGTGGAGAATGGGTGTCAAGAGTAGAAGGAAGTGAAGGGTTTGTATGCAAAATACAATGACTAGGCTCTATAATATCATCATACTATAACCATGAACAAAACCCTTCAACACAAGGGTATATATGATATGAAAGCATAAGCCCAAATACTTATATTTTCATGTGTTGCAATAGAATAGTGATCCACCTTAATCTAGCAAAAAAATGAATGAAAATTTGAAGTGATATGCCATAATTTATTTGTTTATTAGAAGACAATGGTTGTATTATTGGACCCTGTTTATGTATATGTAACTTCAGAATGTATTTCATCTATGTATTTCATATATATTTATTGTACCCTTATAAGAGATGTGTTATTCCTTTATAAGGAAGTGTCATCATGTGGATTGACAAGTGTCACAAGTGTGTGTACTTGCCGATGGGTTATTAGACCACCATGTGTGGGGTCGGCCCTGAAATATATATTCTATTGTGGATGTATCTAGATAGACAAGTCGGCCCCATAAGGTCACTGGGTAAACAGGTTAAGTATAAATAGAGATCGGGAGATCTCTATTTGGATCATTCAGAAAGTCACACTTCTCTCACTCAGAAAGTGGTGCACTAGTGAGGAGGAGGATCATCTGCTACTAGGAGACTATCTCAGTTTATTTTGGTTGTACTTTGGTTGAGCCATTGCTCTCTCTATCTTTGAGGAAGTTGTGGGGTTTTTCACCTCAGGGTTTTCCCCATAGAAACTCTGTGTCTCTTGTCTCTCATGCTTTTCATTCTTGTGATGCTTGTGATGCTTATTGTTATTGTTATGCATTGATATACTGTATATGTTATTCTCTCAGTGAAGATCCTAGAGTATTGTGAATTAATGCTCAAAATTTAACATGGTATCAGAGCTAACCTGAGAAGAAGACATTTTGAAGTGACAGAAACTTGAGTTTCTTGTTTATTGGGTTTCTCTCAATAGATTTTGGAAAAGAAGTATAGTAGATTGACTCTAATCATCAAGTAGAATCCATCTGTCCAATCAGAGTTCAATTCTGAGCATTTTCAGATTTGGCCGTAAAAATTAGGGTTCCACAAAAATAGGAATTTCTAAAATCTGAAGACATAGCTATAAGCTCCTTGCAAAAATTGAAGTTTAGAGCTTTAGATAGAGATTTTTGGCTAGGTAGATCTCTGGGAAACTCAAACCCTAATTCAGGGCTCTCCCTAGTGAACCCGAGAGGACAAAAAGTCAAATCTGAAGGGTAAAACTTTGCTGATCTCAAATTCTAAATGCACCAGGCTGGTCAACTCATCAAGGCACATCTTTCTATGCTTTCAGAAAGTTGAAATTCATATTTTGAATTTTTAGGGCTTTTCCGACAAACCCTAATCCGGGACCAGATCTAGTTTTCAGCATTTCAAGTGGTAAGACCTAAATCTTTTCTATTTCCATTTGAAATACTCTTTAAAATGTCTCACCACACCAAGCTTGAGGATAAGCTTGAAGGGGTTGATAACTTCGGAGCTTGGAAGTATAGGATTGGGTTAATCCTGGAAGAGAATGAGTTGGACTCATATATAAAAGAAGACATCCCTATCCCAAAGGATGAAGAGGCTAAACTATTGCATAAAAAGAACTTGGTCAAGGAAAAGAGAATCATTGCTAATTCTATCAAAGACCATCGCATACCCCATGTGTCTTCTCTAAAGACACCCAAAGAGATGTTTGACTCTTTGACCAAGCTATTTGAAGGGAAGAACATAAATCGGAAGATGACCCTGCGGAACCAATTGAAAGGAGTAAAGTTTCAGAATGGAGAAACCATTCAATCTTATTTTTCAAGGGTCTCCCAGATCAAGGAACAACTAGAAGCAGTGGATGAAATGGTGGAGAATGGTGAAGTTGTCATGACCACTCTGAATGGCTTACCTAGGTCATGGGACTCCTTCATTCAAGGAATCTGCTTAAGAAAGAAATTGATTTCTTTCAGTAGACTACGGGAAGAATGCTCACAAGAAGAAGCAAGGCTTGTGGCACGAGAAGAAAAGATGGGGAATGAAGATCAAGCTCTCACAGCTCACACCAAGAAAGGGAAGTCCAAGAGAGAGCCATCTCACTCCAAGAAATCTTCACATCACTTCAAAGAAAGAAGAATATGCTTCACTTGTAATGAGAAAGGACATATTGCCATAAATTGTCCCAAGAACAAGAAGGACAACAACAACTTCAACAAGAAGAAGAAGGGCAGCAAAAGAAGGTTTCATGCTCATGTTTCCAAGGATGATGAACCACCCAAGAAGAAGGCTAGGGCAGAAAGTGATGATATTAATGATGACTCTTCAACTGAAGAAGAGTATGTTCTGATCTCTACTCTCACAGGTACTATCTCCGATGGTTGTAATGATTGGTTAATTGACAGTGAGGCTTCCAAACACATGAGTTGGTTTAAGGAATCTTTTTTGAACCTACCTGAACATGAATCACCCCATAAGGTGAAACTTGGGGATGATTATCAATACCCAATAAAAGGAAGTGGTGAAGCCTCCTACAACCTAGATTCTGGAAAATATTTATAGATGAAACAAGTCCTTTATGTACCTAGGCTCAAGAAGAACTTACTCTCCATCTCTGCATTGGATGCAAAAGGTATGAGGGTTGCATTTGTGGATGGCCAAGTCCTAATGTGGCCAAAGGGAAAGACCATAGATGATGCAGTAGTGATTGGAGAGCAAGAGGGAGGTTTGTATTAATTGAAGGGACAACCTGAACATGCCATGGTGCATGAATCGATGGAGCCAAGTGAACTTTGGGATAGAATACTTGCTCATATGCACTATAGGGCACTTCCAATTGCAAGCAAGGCTGTAGAGGGTCTTCCTGAAATCAAGACCAAACATGAAGGTGTTTGCAAAGGATGTGCAAAAGGTAAGAACATTAAGAAGGCTTTCCCAAGCAATGAAATCAAGGCAAAGGATATCCTGGAAATCATCCACTCAGATGTATGTGGTCCTATGTCATCCAGTTCTCTAAGTGGGTATGTTTACTATGTCTCATTTATTGATGACTTCTCCAGGAAGACTTGGGTATACTTCTTGAAGAACAAAGATGAGGTGTTTGATAAGTTTAAGGAATTCAAAACCTTGATGGAGAATCAAACTGACAAGAAGATCAAAACATTTAGATCCGACAATGGTGGAGAATTCACCTCAGGTGACTTCAAGAAGCTTCGCAGTGATTCAGGGATTAAGAGGGAGTTGACTGCTCCTTACAATCCACAACAGAATGGAGTTGCAGAAAGGAAGAACAGAACAATCATGGAAGCAGCAAGAGAAATGCTACATGACCAGGATCTACCTATGCATATATGGGCAGAAGTAGCTAGAATAGCTGTATATGTGCAGAATAGAACACCACACAAGATATTGGACAACAAGACACCAGAAGAGGTCTTTTCTGGTAAGAAACCTGAAGTCGGCCATCTATGAATATTTGGTTGTCCAGTATTCACTCATGTACCAAAAGAAAAGAGGACCAAACTAGATCCTTCAGAAAAGAAGGGTATCCTTGTGGGTTATAGTGAAAGCTCAAAGGCTTACAGAGTATACTTTCCAAGGTTCAAGAAGATTGATGTCAGCAGGGATGTGACATTTGATGAAAACTCAGCATTCATCAAATCAAGGAAGGCACCTATCGAAGTTTATGAAGAACCTAAGGAAACTAGATTTCAAGACACTACCATGATTGAAGCAATTCCAAAAGTTGTTCGTGAGTTTGAAGATCTGCAAGAACCTGTAGATCCACCCCTTGAGGATAACTCTCAGAAGAGGAAACCTACATGGGCTAGAGAGCTCATTCAAGATGCAGAAAGATTTGGCATTCTAGAAGAAGAACACAGAGCAAAGAAGAGAACCAGATCACATACCAGCTATGTTGCTTTACTCTGTGATATTATGAACAAAGAACCTTCCAGTTATGAAGAAGCAACGAAAAAGAAAGAATTGAAGGATGCCATGGTTGAGGAATACCAATCAATAATGAAGAATGATGTTTGGGATGTTATCCCAAGAACTAAAGAGAAGTTTGTTGTGATTTCCAAATGGATCTACAAAATCAAGCATGCTGCAGATGGCAGTGTAGAGAAATACAAAGCAAGATTCATAGCTCGTGGCTTCTCTCAGAAAGAGGGAATAGATTATGAAGAAACCTTTGCACCTGTAGCCAGGTATACTTCCATCATAACAGTACTTACCCTGGCTGCAACAATGAAATGAAAAATACACCAGATGGATGTCAAGACTGCCTTCTTGAATGGTGTAGTTGAAGAAGAAGTATATGTGAAGTAGCCACTCGGTTTTGAAATACATGACAGGGAGTCATATGTGTGCAGATTGAAGAAAGCCTTGTATGGCTTGAAACAAGCTCCCAGAACTTGGTATGGTAGGATGGACAGTTTCCTATCTAGTTTGGGCTTTACCAAGAGTAAAGCGGATTCCAACCTTTAGTAGAAGGTTGAAGAAGGGAATCATGTGATTCTACTCCTGTATGTGGATGACTTATTTGTAACAGGAGATGACAGATTGATTACAGATACTAGGAGGAAGCTTGCTGCTGAGTTCGATATGAAAGATTTGGGAATGATGCATTATTTCCTAGGTATGGAGGTGTGGCAGAGTGCAATTGGGATCTTCCTTGGTCAAGGGAAGTACACAGTAGATATCCTGAAGAGATTCGGGATGATGGATTGCAAGGACATGGTCACACCTATGGCATCGAATCTGAAGCTTCTATGTGATGCTTCATCTGAGCCGGTTGATGTCTCTATATATCGTCAAATGATTGGGTCCTTGATGTACTTGATGAACACGAGACTGGATATTTGCTTTTCTGTGAACACATTGAGCCAGTTCCTGACGGATCCGAGGAGTGTTCACCTGGTTGTAGTAAAGCATGTTTTGAGGTACCTGAAGGGTACAATGGATTATGGGATCAAGTATGAAGCGAATCAAAAGTTTAACCTACAGGGTTATGTTGATTCAGATTGGGATGGCATTGTTGCAGATAGGAAGAGAACATCTGGATGCTGCTTCAGTATGGGATCAGGTGTGATCTCTTGGTTTAGTAGGAAGCAATCCTGTGTAGCACTGAGTACAACTGGGGCAGAGTATGTTGTAGCCTATTCAGCTAGTTGTGAGGTAGTACGGCTACGGAAGCTACTGTCTGAGTTATTTGATCTCCCATTGGATACTACTGGTATCTTCTGCGATAACCAGAGTTGTGTGAAGCTGTCTAAGAACCTAGTGTTTCATGACAGGTCGAAACACATAGAGATAAAATATCACTATATCAGGGATATGGTGCAGAGAGGAGCTGTGAAGCTCCTGTATGTTGCGACGGATGAGCAGATTGCAGATGTGCTGACGAAGCCACTAGCCAGGGTGAAGTTCGAGTACTTCAGGGAGAGGCTTGGTGTTCTTCAGATTGAGGACACTTCAAGGAAGAAGTGATGGACACATTTGCTAAATCCATTCCATGCAGGTTGGAAAGAGGATCCTTCATATGGATGTGGATGTAAGCGCTGGATGATGAGCATCAGGATGATGTTCTAGTTTCTGCTTTGTATGATCAGTTGGATCATTTATATGAATGTACGCATCATGTTGGATGCTCGATATGATCAGTTGGATCATTTATATGTATGTACGCATCATGTTGGATGCTGGATATGATCAGTTGGATCATTTATATGTATGTACGCATCATGTTGGATGCTAGATATGATCAGTTGGATCATTTATATGTATGTACACATCATGTTGGATGCTGGATATGATCGGTTGGATCATTTTTATGTATTTTTTATATGCGTCATGTTGGATGCTTGGACCATGTATCTGTATATGTATCAGTTGGATACATTGTATGATCAGGTAGATCATGTATATTGATATGTATTAGGTATGATCAATTAGATCATGTATGTTGATGGATACATTGTGTGGATCATGTATCTATGTATCAGGCTGATACACTATGTATGATGATATGTATCAGGAAGATACTTGGTGTGCATCAGATGGATGCATTGTATGATCAGGGGATTGTGGATGACGAGCTTCTCCAGATGATATGCAACAGGATGTTGCAGTGATGATGATCAGGATGATCATGTGTACATCAGGATGATGTATGGTGAGTATCAGATGATACTTTGTGGCTGTGGACCAGGTTGTGCAGATGAGCATGTATGGGAGATCCTATAGGTCAGAGTTGCATACCCATAACAGCGTAGGATGCTCTTTGGAGACATTGCTCTAGGAGGAAATATAATTTGTGCCCTGGGAGATCTTCAAGTCGGAGTTGTGTACCCGTAACATCCTGAGATGCTCTTGCGAGGTTTTGTCCTATGGCATGTAATTTTCTCCTAGGAGATCTGGACAAGATGAAAAAGGCCTCAGATGCTTTAGCCAGGTTTTTCCATGACCACATGTAATTTGCTCCTGGGAGATCTAGACAGGATGAAAAAGGCCTCAGATGCTTCAGCCAAGTTTTGTGGTGGACCACATGTAATTTGCTCCTGGGAGATCTAGATAGGATGAAAAAGGCCTCAGATGCTTCAGCCAGGTTTTGTGGTGAGATCACATGTAATGTGCTCCTGGGAGATCCGACAGGTAGAGCTGTGTGCTCGTAATGGACTGGGATGCTACATCCAGGTTTTGTGACACATGTAATAAGTCCTGAGGATTCGACAGTATGGCTAGTGATGATGAAGACCTGCAGGTGGTGGGCCTACATCCAGTATGAAAAAGGACTGGCTCTGTAGAACTTCCTATGACGAGTAGAGTCAGATATTGGTTGAGATAGCAGCAGCAGTGACGATGATGATGATGATGCATCGATGACGATGATCCCGAGAAGAAGACTTGCCTAGCAGAATTGTGTCGAGAAATACCTTCCTAGTTAAGAGGGAGTGTTGATGTATATGTAACTTCGGAATGTATTTCATCTATGTATTTCATATATATTTATTATACTCTTATAAGAGATGTGTTATTCCTCTATAAGGAAGTGTCATCATGTGCATTGACAAGTGTCGCAAGTGTGTGTACTTGCCAATGGGTTATTAGAACACTATGTGTGGGGTTGGCCCTGCAATATATATTATATTATGGATGTATCTAGATAGACAAGTCGGCCCCATAAGATCACTGGGCAAACAGGTTAAGTGTAAATAGAGATCATGAGATCTCTATTTGGATCATTCAAAAAGTCACAATTCTCTCACTCAGAAAGTGGCGTACTAGTGAGGAGGAGGATCATCTACTACTAGGAGACTATCTCAGTGTATTTTGGTTGTACTTTGGTTGAGCCATTGCTCTCTCTATCTCTGAGGAAGTTGTGGGGTTTTTCACCTTAGGGTTTTCTCCATGGAAACTCTGTGTCTCTTGTCTCTCATGCTTTTGATTCTTGTGATGCTTGTCATGCTTATTGTGATTGTTATGCATTGATATATTGTATATGTTATTCTCTCAGTGAAGATCCTAGAGTATTGTGAATTAATGCTCAAAATTTAACAGACCCAACCTAGTTGATAAGGTGAATCCTGTGGGGTAGTAGGAATTTGTAAGTGATTAAAAAAGGTCTAAGAGATGAGGTTCTTTTGGATTCCATTTCTAAGGACTAGAGTGGCTACTTGGTGTTTGATTTAATAGTTGTGAGTAAAAATGAGTGCTAGAGTTGAGTGGGACTAGGAATGTATCATCAATAGTAAGGATGGGTTAGTTGTAGTATGATTGTGAAGATAAACAAGTTTAGGAGGTGAAGAAGGTTTAGGAGAGGAAGGGGCTACGAAAAGTCACTTGTTTGTTCAATAGAAATTAAACTTCTAGATTGGGCTTGTCACTATAAGAAACAACATTCACATCATCATACAGTAAGGCATCTAGAGCCTTCCTTTCTATACCGAACACATTACATTCATTATTTGCAATGCCAACTCTTCTCCAACAAACACAAAGCCATAAACCTAAAAACATATTCAAGCATATATATCTGCAAGGCATATAATACACATATCTCCATCCCATATCAAGTCAAGCATATATAGATAAATCTGAATGTTGCTTTATATTATAAATGTACATGTATAATGTTTTCAAAAATGGCATGCCATGGCCATAATACAAAATTGTGGATCATACTGTACATCTGTGTGTACATACAAACAAAATGGTACATGTATGTATTCCCCCTATACATGGATTCTATATGTACCTCGCCTATACATGATTTCTATTTATCCCCCTTTTCACTGCCAATGTCAGTGGCTAATGAGAAGTCTATCTTTCTTTTGCAGCTGCTCGATAGAATTCCCTAGCAATCCACAGGAGGATGCATTCTCAATATCGGAGACTATACACAAACCAAAATTTGTATGTTAGTTTACGAAGCTATAAAAATAAATACAACTCTATGTACATGTGTTTGAATTCCAAGCAAATATAACATTTTTACTTACCATGTGTGTGTAAGTCCTCGGCACTGAAAATGCATCTACTTGGGTGGGGGGGCGTGCATGGTCATCAGTGACCCCAATTGGGTGCTCTTCAGGCACCACTAGCTCAGTAGATGCCTGCATAAAGTAACATACATGTCAATGTCAGCAAATACAAAGAAAACAAGACATATATACTAAATGGACGGACAATGACTCTTTCAAAGAAAGCGAGACATACATGTACCTGGGGGGGCAGAGGTGGGTCACCAACAACCTCGGTTGGGTGCTCTTCAGGAACCATTGCATCACTAGATGCCTGCACAAAGTAACATATGGACCAATGTCAGCAAATACAAAGAAAATGAGACTGTATGTAATATGTATGGACGTACAATGACCTTCTCAAAGAAAGAGAGACATGTACACACGTACCTGGGTGGGGGGGAGAGGTGGCTCACCAACAACGTCGATTTGGTGCTCTTCAAGCACCACTGCCTCACTAGATGCCTGCATAAAGTAACATATGGACCAATGTCAGCAAATACAAAGAAAATGAGACTGTATATATACTATGTATGGACGTACAATGACCTTTTCAAAGAAAGAGCTCGACATACACGTACCTGAGGGGGGGGAGAGGTGGGTCACCAACAACGTCGATTGGGTGCTCTTCAAGCACCATTGCATCACTAGATACCTGCATAAGGTAACATATATATG
Source organism: Larix kaempferi (assembly GCA_027924585.1). NCBI lineage: Eukaryota > Viridiplantae > Streptophyta > Pinopsida > Pinales > Pinaceae > Larix > Larix kaempferi. The sequence continues at coordinate 4,449,391 of BSBM01000546.1, forward strand.
TCAATGTCAGCAAATACAAAGATCTAACAAGACTACATATATATACTACATGGATGGACAATGGCTTTTTCAAAGAAAGCAAGACATGTACACGTACCTGAGGGGGATGAAGAGGGTCACCGGTGGGTGGAATACTAAATAGTGGCCTTAATAGACAGTCAAACAAAACCTGACCATAACCCTGCTACGTAACAAAACATAAAGATACAATTAGAAAATTTCTTTAAATAATTAAACGCATACATGTTTCAAATCATTAAAAGCATATAATTAAAAGCATGTAATGAAAAGAATACCTGAATCTGGGAATCTTCCTCTACATGGGAGGGACTGACCCTGCATAAAACATATTGTATCAAGTTTAAGACGTATTGAATGTTGCAATATCTAAATTATAAATATGAAAATTACTCGATGACAAATTAAAAATAAAGTTCTTATAGCTAATGGTGAAGCACCAAAATCATATGCAGCATTGACCGTTGCATCAATGAGATCATCATCAACGACCGGATTACATGAATCTGGGGTGTCATTGGACACCAGCTGTATATTTGTTCACGTAAATTGTCAGATAAGTATTTAAATAGAAATAAATTATGAAACAATTGAAAACCGTGATATAAAACAAAATATATATACTATGTAAAGAATGAATGTTACTTACATATCAGAGTAATCCATTGCCCCAAAACTCTGAAGCAGGCCCATAGCATATGCTTCGACACAATGTGCAAGGGTGTTGAATAACCCAATGCTCTGAAGACTCCGCGTCACTGTTGCGATGTGTAGCTCTGGTTTGGTCTGGGGACATAAAAGGTGGATCCTGACTGTGAGATGGTCCAACCCCAGATGGGCCAGCCTTAGAAGTGCCAACCCCTTGGACTACATTGCCTTGGACGGTAGTCCCGTGTCGAAGCAATGTATCAGCCAAATCTAATAAGGACTCCTGCGTATCATCAAGAACTGGACCCACTGGAGGATATAATGGAGGGGGGATTGGTGTGCATGGAGGGCGTCGCACACGGTTAGGATCTGTCCTAGCCCCTTCCCTATCTTGGGGTATCCCATGACCGACACCCTGGAACTCTAAAACGCCAAAATAGTTCACATGTTTCCCCAGGATAAATTCTGCATACAGCTTCCTAAGGAAATAAAATGGGATGTCTCTATTCCTGTGAGGGTCTTCATCGAAGACCATGTACTAGCGATCCATCCAATTGGCTTTAATATTTGGTTTCACGCACCAGTCTATGGAAATGTGTGGTCGACTGGTGGGTGGAACCAATCCAGTGCTGGGGTCCCGGAATAAGGAAAACAATTGGTCTTTGGTTATCTTTAATGTTTTGACATCTTTGTAGCTCAACCCAGTGGAATAGTATTGCCTCTGGGAATCTCTGTACGAGCTAATGTTGTACAGTGCTCCCTAGGCATTGGAAATTGTATTTGTTATGGATTCCAATGCTTCAGCTAAAGATTGTCTTAAGTGGTCCCCCCCCCCTAAAGAGTGAGCTAAGGCACCTCAATGAACCCAAACAAGCCAGAATCTCAGAATTACGGTCGTGTTCCTCCTCCGTGTGTGGGTTTGTGTCTGGATTTTGGTTTGGATATGGGTTTGTGTCTGGATTTTGCTTTGGGTTGGGGTTTGTGTCTGGGTTTGTGCTCTCTATTAAGAACAAAACAATTCAATTTCAAAATTTAGTTAATCAATTTCATTGTTTTTTTTTAATACATGTAACAAATTTTATTAAATTGGTTTAAAAAAAAAACAAAAACTAGTAAATTAACAAACACAATAACGAAAAATTCAAAAGGAATTAACAAACTAGTAAATCTTGCCACCCACCTTCCATTTTATCTGAATTGTGAAGTGGCTTGCCTCCTCCTTCTCTCAAATGCAAATCGACAGGTGCATTTTTTTCGCCTTCTCGATATCGCCGGTCGTTCACTGTGTAGATTGGGAAAATGAGGCCATGGGCACTGTATTTTATATATATATATATATATATATATATTGCAGTACAAATTGCACATGCAATATATCGCAAGTGCGTTTTGTAACTCTATTAATGAAAATGCGTTTTTTAATCCTAAATATATATGAATTTGAAAATGAGGTCGCGGCCACTCTGTTAAATATATTTTTTTGTTTTTTTTTGGCATTATAAATCGCACTTGCGATATATCGCAAGTGCATTTTTTAACTCTATTAATCCTTTAAGATATATATGAATGAAAATGAGGTAGCGGTCACTCTATTTTATATTTTTTTTTTTGCATGACAAATCGCACTTGCGATATATCGCAAGTGTGATATATCGAAAGTAAGATATATCGCACTTGTGATATATCGCAGCTGCGTTTTTTAACTCTATTAATCCTTTATATATGAATGAATAAATGATTGGGGATTTCCTTGGACCAAGGATGAGGGAGACAAGGGCACATTGAATTCTACAAATCCTTAGTTAGTATGTTAAAATCCCATCATTTGGACCTTCATTTTTGCCAATGTATAAGGATTTTCACCCCTTTCTCCTTCACTAGGGAGGGACAATTACAACTTTGTCACTCCTTGCAAGCCTAGTAGGGAGTGATAATTACAACATTTTCACTCTATGTCTTGCCTTAGGGGAGCGATAATCTTGTTTGCACCATTTGAGCCCGGACATCAAGTGAGGCCTTGCATAGCCACCTAGGGATTTCTTTTGCTTGCGATTACAACACTCAACCACTTGAGCTAACCCTGTGGGATTTTGTGTCACAATTTCTCCTTTTCTATTAATGGTATTTATATTATATAAATTTATGGAGCCCCTTTTATCTTCCAATGGTTTACCAAACAATAACTATCCTCATATAAAATTATACTAGATATAGAGTAATTCAAGGAATGCTCTTCTCCTTCATGTTAATTATCGTATGCTTGTGTAGAATACATAATTAATCAAAATAAAGTTTCATCGAAGAAAAGAACTCAAAATACCTTAGGATATTTATTATAAATTAGTAATGTTCATTATAATTATTGATTACAAAACATCATTACCAAAATGTGTTATTTTATCTCCATGGAGTTTATTTGTAATTAAATTACCATATTTGTAGTCATCAAATATATTTTCATAAAGAGATCACATGAGTAATGAGATAAAGATAGAGAATAGTTTTTTTCAAATGTCTAATTTTATATCTTTGTAGGATAGGGGAAAATAGCTTTGAAGGGAGTAAAGGTAATGGTAGAAGAGAGGAAGTGGGTTGCTTATTTTTATGATCTATAATAAGAGATATTAGCCTCCATTTTAATAACTTTAGTTGAAATAGTGGGTGCATGGATGGGTGACATGGTGTGCTTGGATAAGCAACGAGGGAGTTATATGGAGAAGGGTATGATAGAAGACATCAAAGGAAGAAAAAAAATTAGAGGAGAAGATATTGAAACAAGAAATCAATTTAGGGCACAAATTGTACATGTGACATTAGTTGTAAAAGAGATCCACGGTGCCTTATACAAAAGGATAACATCTCAAATAAGAACGGATATATGACAAGAAAATTAATGTTTCAAATCATCTCTAGTATTCACATCTAGAGAACAAACAAAGTTTGTATATGGTCCCCTTTCTCATAAATCAATTGAATCTCTCTAGCTACGCCTTTGCAAGTAAAATTATATGGATAGAGGCAAAAAAATTAGTACAATAAATGAAACTCTAATCATTCAAACAAACGGAGAAAAAAAACAAAAACACAAATGATGGTGAAATAAGAAGACCATATGAATCGAACCCTAGTTCGACTACAACTTTGAAATATGGAAGAGATATGGAGGGATTCAATCCTTCTAGAGGAATGAGAGGAATTGGGAGTACATATACCATTATAGATCATGATTCTTAGACTGTATTTTGATCACTGTGAAAGAAAATAAAATTTAAGATGATCCACATGATCCAAATCGCACTTATGTTATAACGCAAGTGGGATATATCGCACTTGCGATATAAGGCAAGTGGGATATATCGCACTTGCGATTTGTAACTATTAAAAAATGCAAGTCCGATATATCGCATATGCGATTTGGGCTAACTAAGCTTAGCATCAGTTTTTAGCTCGGGTTTGTCTGAACCTAGCCACAATAACGCATATGCATTATGGATTTCCATTTCGGATGTGTGTTTTTTATTTCTATAGTGGCACTAAAAAGTGGAACCAACTTCGTGCGAGCACTCTACATAGTTTCCAAGTCAAAGTTCAATGCCTTTAGATCAATTTTAAGACTAATAGAAAACGAGAACACTTGTAAAATAAAATTAAAACACTTGCGCATGAAATCCATCCAAAAGAGTGTTTTCCAACTTGAGGTCACATTGATGGACTTGACGCATAGTTTCCAAGTCAAAATTCAATCCCTTTAGATCTAATTCAAGCTTAAATGACAATGTTCACTTGTACACTTCAAATAAGGTGACATCTTTATGAGATCCAATTCAATATAAATGTAAGAATAAGGGCATTAACCACATAAAAAGATTAAATGAACATCAATAGCAAGGATTAAATAAGGGAAAATCTTCTAGGAAATAAATATTTTATGCAAGTATAGTTGATTGTTAAAATTCAATATTTCAAGCTAAGTGATCATTTTTAAAAAGACACTGTTACACATAATTTTCCAAGAAAAATAGAATTTACTATTAGGTTATACAAAATGTCATGTATAGCCTACTGTACAAAACATTTAAAATGGGATTAACTATAAAAAATTATGGGAATATCTCATAAAATGTTGGGTAGATTAATAAGTTTTATATCTGATAATCATTGAATTACAAATTGCTCATAAGATATTTACTGGATGAAATGGTAAGCCTATGAATGCAACGAGCAAAAGTTTTTTATCAATGTATCAATTAGCATGGGTCAGCAAGGTCAACCTAAGCATTTCATCTGCGTGAAGTGGTTGCAAAGAGTTTCACTAGATACGTTTTGTAGAATTAGAGGAATTAGCATCAAACCTTGAGGCATCTAATTAAGAAATGGGATTTTGTTGCTACAGTTCAAGTCTTTGCATATTCTTCAACATTCATGCAAACTCTAAGTGATACCACCAAGACTAATATATGTGAAAAAGTTGATGGCAAATCATGAGTTTTTAGGAGTGTCCTTTGGGAAAATTGGCTCAAGTTAATCATGCATTATAGGATGAGTAAACCTTTTATTGAGCAATCATAGATTCGTATGCCAAGTTGCTCTGCCAACTCCTGCAATAACATCAAATTCAAATATAATATCAATTTCCTATTAATAACGTAAGAAAACTACAATATAAGGATAACGTCCTATTGCAATATTTTATAATGAAGATAAGAATAGTGTGAAGAACCTGCAATAATTAATTAATGAAAACACATGAAATAGCAGAAATAGCAGAACTCAGAATCACTTTTATATTGATCGCAGGCCACTTCCAGGGGGCAACCTCCTTTGAGCAAGCTCAATACAAATAACTTTACGGTGCCTTAATTGGTCTCGACACAAACTTATATACTAAGTCTAGGTGCCAATACCATGGGTCAATACCATGTGTCAATACAAGCCATGGGCCAATACAAAATATGGATCAACAATTACTATGGGACAACTTACAAAGCATATGCGTCCAACAACAATAATACAAACTATGGATCAACAAATACTATGGGACGACTTACAAAGCATATGCGTCCAACAACAATGTTGGGCTCTGATCTATCAGTGTTAATCAGAACTTGAATTTAAAATCAATCCAGGTTTGTGAACTTCGAGACACATCCAAGTTTAGGACAGAGAAGCTGAACTCATTGAGAATTTAGCTATCTGTAATTAAATCTACTGACAGAAACTGAGATACTACAACTCACAGAGACAAAATCCTCTTACAAGGGTAATTTCATTGTTTCTTCTTTAATCATACAACAATTGACTTGTGAAAGCATAAAAGACTGAGGTGAAAATTAATTAAACAACAAATTTATAAACCCTAGGATTAAACTGCAAAATTCTACAAGCACTGAAAGACAATTACCAATCAATTTCTCTTACAAGACAGTGTTCATAATTTGTAAATCTCTTTTTACCATTTCACTATCAAATAAACAGCAGTGAACAATACATAGAGGTCGTGGTCTGAACCATTTGATATCCTTAGCATTTAACCAGTGAAGAACAACGTTTATCCAATATTGCCAGTGATATACAGTGTGACAGAATTTGTAATTTAAACCGTAAATGAAAGAAACAGAGCATCAATAGAATCAATTTAAAACTTGACTAAACTTGTTGTACGATTTATAAACTGGAAATTACAATAAAATGCATACCATTAACACAATTTAGATAGCTAACACCAGAAGTAAATCATTGCAACATCCAAATCGATCTACCGGCAACAGAAAAGTGTGAGAGTTTGACGATGGGGGCCCTCCAAAGCCTTGCTCAACACACATTAAAAGATTTCACAGAACTAAAGCTTTGTATTCATTCACCAGAATTGTTTTACACAGAGATACCACGCAGTTTGGAAGCACAAGTGCGTTCCTCTTCAAAATCGTGATTATTTTTTTCATTGTCTTGCAAATGACTTATACAAATTCTAAATCAAACTGTAATTGCTATAAACCTGCATCTAATTAATGCTAAGAGCTAATTGAGATCATCTTCAGAATCGTGGAGTTCCACAAAATCAACATTGCTCCTTCTTTTGTGTTGAACGCAGAACAGGTGGCCACCTTTGACTCTGATTGACTCGACATCTGCACAGGCCACTTCACCTGACTGTTGGATGTTCATCCATCTGTGGACATTAAGGATCCATTCTTGATCTTCCGTTTCCCTCCTAACTGCCCTGTAATTACTCAAATTTGGAGGTAATACGGGAAGTTAGTACATCCCGTAGTCTAAGTAAAAATCTTAGTTAAAATGCCTAAAAAATCACAAAACTCAATTTATTAATAAGCAAATGACATTATACCTCTTTGACCAAGGTTTATAGATGAACTTTAAGGCTTTCTACTCAAAATGGAGGTTTTATGAAGGAAATGAAGGTTATCTAAGAGGCAAAAAGGGGTCAAAAATAGTGCCCAACATCTCCCCCAAAAGGAAACTGCTGCATGTCCTCATGCCAAAATAAAACTTTGACCCTGTTCAAAACCAAAATTTTACTGCTGATTATCCTGCCTCTAATCTCCTACTGAGACGATGCATCTGTTGATGTTGGAGATGCATAAAGGACCTTCAGCTTCTCATACTTAGCTTTGTAGGTCTTCTTCTGCTTATACCATCTGGATGTAGTCTTAGAAATGTGTGTCCTCTGAATTCTCAGCTTCCGATTGTCCTTTTTTAATTTCTCATTCTTGAGCTCCAACTCCTTTATTTCAAGTTTCAATTTCTTGATCTCTTTATTTTTCTTGGAAGTGTTCTTCTTCATTGAAGGCTTGACAGAACTGGTGTCCACTCCTAATTCGTCACTTCCCTATACTGAACCCTCTTTCTTTTCTTCTTGCACAGTTTGTGGCTTTGAGGAAGGAGAAGCTAAGTCTTTTAGTACTCCCTGTCTCGACTGCTTCTCCTTCTCCCTCTCCCTCTCCTGCTGATCTAAGAAGAGATTTATTTTCTTTGTTTGTCTCATTATCTCATCAGCATCTGGGGTTCCCTGTCCTATTTCACCTGCTAGGTCTTCTTCTTGTCCTTCCATAGTTTGTGGGTGTTCTTCATCCTCTGATGCTGGCTGGCTATGAACTTGCTTCTTCCTTGGCTTCCTCTGGTAAGTGCTGAAGATTTGTTCCTGTTTTTGAAACTGTTTATCATCTTTCATTGCACTCCTAGTTCGTATCCTCCTCTGAGGTTGTTTTGAACTTGTTGCTTCAGGGTTGTCTTCATCATCAGGAATGAGCAATACTTCCTCTTTCTTCTTTTTATCCTTTGGCAGTTTTGAACTTGTTGCCTCAGGGCATGTTATCATCAGCAATTCCTCTTCTTTTGGAACCTCTTCATGCAATTCTTCTTGCTCTTCAAATTGATTTTGAACTAAAAATTTTGTCCATGTCAAATTCTGCTTCCTTAACTCATGTTGGATGATGATTTTGATAAGTCCACAGTGGAAAAGACTTGTCAATTTGTGTTTTTCACGCCTCTGGACAGCCTTGGCCATTTTGGTTAGACTCTGCAACAGGAAAAAGGGCATATTGATCTCACATTCACCTGTCAAGTGCTGCAACAGTTTGATATGGTAAAGGTACATGATACTGAATCTCCCTTCACAGGTGATGAATCTTTGTATGATGTACACCATTTCATCCCAAGGATGAACCAACCAGCTCCTTGGTATTCCTTTCTTCCAGTTGACTGACCCTGCTCTAGATCTGCACAAAAAGGGTACCCATGATTTTTCTTTGAATTGCTTGGTTTTGAAAAACCTTTCTCCCTGCTGTGGCAGACCAGTGATTTGTGCCAAAATGTCTTCAGACAGCCTGAAGTTTAAATTCCCTACTGTATCCTTTTCTCCATCAAACGAGCCAGCAAAGGCTAAGCTCACATTATCGTTGTGCCCATCGAATTTTTCAAAGAAAGACACCCATTGATTTTTCTTCAAAATTTCTAGACATTTTTCATGAACATCTGCGGGCTCAAATACCTCTGGTTCCAATCTAGATGACATTGTTCGGATATCCACATCATCTATTTCGGGATACATCATCTATTTCGGGATCCTGCATGATCTATTTCAGGATATGCAGAATCTAGGGTTTTGCATGCACAGGCATGCATCCCAGTCACCAGTTTGATGCCTCCAGCACCTTATCCACCTTCTTCTAGCACCCGGGAGCCACTTACCACAGAGTTTTAGCCCTCCTAAGCTGAAAGGCGCCCTCTTCTCACCTACTGCCAGAGAAGGGCGCACTTGTTCACCTACCACTGCAGATTCACTCCAGTTACATTCAGTTAGCTCCGATTCTCCCTGATTTGAGGCTAGTTTCACTCCCGACTGACTGTATCACTTCCGTTTGACCTCCAGTTTGATTAGGTGACTTGTTCTGACTTCAGTTAGCCTCCCATGTGCCCCCACTGAGCCTCCAGATCCTATATCAGTGCTACACACTTCAGTTACATTTATTAGACTCAGTTTGACACCTGGATGACTGGTTGTTGTGATTGATGAGCACCACCGATGATTGATGAGGACTCCTAGATAGAGTCAAGCTACTCCATTCAGTGATTTGAATGACCTCCTTAGGTAATTTGAATTGCTCAGTCATTGTGACAGTTTGTATTGTAATTCATTCACCCTTTCTGGGATAGAGAGCACTGCTGCATGTTTTGCACAGTTTTGCACCATATTTTCTATGTTCATCTGTTGTGATTGATTTACTTGTTCATTATATCTGCTGTGACTAATTTTACATGGTATTAGAGCCATTGCAGGGACAAGATCTCTTTTCTACAGGTGTTTATACAAGAAGATTTGACTGAATTGCTAAAAATTGCAAAAAGTTTGGCATGAGATATCTCAAGGGCATTCGCTCCTGTGCATGCAAAGCCTGAAAAATATTCCAATACCACTCCAGAAGCTTGAGTTACCACATAATTCCTGGATCTGATACATTGGACCTATTCAACATTGCTTGAAATCCAATCCCAGGTGTGATGCAACTCTCAAAGGGTGGATTGTTCGACCTTATTGTGGTTGTTTTGATGTGATTTGCAGGTTTATTGTCTCCTCCAATTGCATTCGCTACCTTCTGCATGCAAGCCTTTCTACAGCATTTGCATTCGCTATAGTCTGCATGCAAGCTTCCTCTTCATCAGTTGACTCAATCCTTGCAATGGAATACTCTTCTTCAAAGCCTATCCTCACCCCATTCAATTATTTTGATTGGAAAGATGATATGGAGATCATATTACGTTCAAAAGGTTACTACCGAGTCACCCTTGGTCTTGAATTGGAGCCAAACAATGTAGCAGAAAGAACCAAACACTACAACAAGCTTGATGAAGCTTACGGTCTTCTTTGTCTCTCCATCTCCAAGGATCTTCACTTCCATCTCAACGGATTGAAGACTCCAAAATCCATATGGGAGCAACTTGAAACACTATTCGGCAAGCAGGATGAGCTTAGGGCCTTTCAATTAGAGAATGAATTGATTGGCCTTAATCCTGAGAATTTCGAGACCATCAATGAATTCTTCACAAAATTCAAGAACTTGAACTTGCAATTGAAGAACAGTGGTGTTATCAAAGAGGATAAACAGTTGATCCTCTCCATTCTAAGCAAGCTTGGGAAAGATTATTCGGTATTTGTCTCCACTTTCAATTCCGGTCGGCTAACTACCCCGAATTGGAAGATGCCTACCTTGAATGCCTTCATTGAGTCCGTTACGAAAGAGCATGACAAGTTGATTCAAATGGGGTCCATAAGCTCCAAAGATTCAGCCCTATTTGTTCAAGGACCCAAGATCTCGAATGGTAAAGGAAAGCTAAAGAAGGAGAAGCCCAAATTCGAGCCTCACAAGCAAAAAGACAAAGGCAAGCAAATGGATGCACCATCTAGTTCGAAATCCAAGCAAAAGGGAAAAGAAGGTAACCAAAAATCTAAATGTACTTATTGTAACCGTGGCTTTCATCCCGAAAGTTCATGTATGAAGAAGACTATAGATCAAATGGCCCTCCTTTTGGAAAAGAACAACATAACCCTTCCTGACGGTGCAAGGAAGAAGGATCGGAATGACGATCATGAAAGAGGACAAGCACTCATGGCAATGGTTTCGAAGCCCACTCTCTTGATAGATTCGGGTGCATCAAATCATATGGCTGCAAATATTGATTCTTTTTCCTCATTCGATCCAAACAGCTCCATCCCCATCCATTTGGGAGATGACTCAAAAATTTCTTCAAAGGGCAAAGGTACGATTCATGTAGAACATGGATGCTTTCAGAATGTTCTCTATGTGCCTTCCTTAGCTTCGAATCTCCTTTCTGTGTATCAAATGACACATACTGGTGATCCAAAGAAAGTCACATTCAGCCCTAATACAGTTGAAATTTCTGATATCAAAAGTGGAAGACTAGTTGCGGTTGGGAAGGCAAACCACACTGCAAAATGTTATGAGTTTTCGCACTTTATACCGCTTGCAAAGCCCACCGCTCTTCGCACACATGGTAATGAGGTTAGTAGGCTTTGGCATGAAATATTTGCACATCTAAATTATAAGTATTTGCTGCTGCTATCAAATAAATCCATGGTAGATGGGCTTCCACAACTCTGTTCCTCGAAGGGAATATGCACCGGTTGCATTATTGGGAAGCACCCCGAGCACAGATTCGACCGCGGCAAGGCTAGCAGAGCCTCTACTATTTTGGGATTGATCCATTCTGATATCAGTGGTCCACTGCCCCATATGTCATTAAATGGTTCAAGGTATGTTTTGACATTTATTGACGATTTTTCCCGCTTTACATGGGTATTCTTTCTCAAAAACAAGTCAGAAGTGCTTGGAAAATTCAAGGATTTTAAGGCTTCTGTTGAGACCACCACTGAGAGCAAGATCAAAGCTCTTAGATCTGATAATGGTGGGGAATATATCAAGTCCGAGTTGCTGCAACTTTGTGCCCAAAGCGGAATCAAGATCCAACATACAGTTCCCTACACACCCTAGCAGAACGGTGTAGCGGAAAGGAAAAACCGGTCACTGAAAGAGATGGCTACATGCATCATTGAATCGAAAGGTTTGGCTGCAAATCTTTGGGCTGAAGCAATCAATGTTGCTGCATATATATAGAACCGTGTTCCACATTCATCCGTGAAAGGTATGACTCCTTTCGAAGCATTCTTTGGTCACAAACCGGATGTGTCAAATTTGAGAGTTTTTGGCTCTACTGCATGGGCTAGAATTCCTTCTGAGAAGAGACAAGCTTTGGATCCACAAAGTATCGAGTGCATATTGATAGGATATGGGGAAGAATCAAAAGCATATAAACTCATGGATATCAGATCTAAAAAGATATTCATAGAGCGCAGTGTGCAGTTTGAAGAACCGCTTCAAGAATTGCAACTAGTCGAGGAGAAAACTGCCGATTCACTGCCTTCACCAGAAGAAGATTCGAGCAGCGATAATGAAGGTATGAGTTCTGATATTTTTGATATTGTAGCAGCATATGATGATCATGACATATCAGGTTCGGAATCCGATCATGATGCTCCTCCTCAGTTACCAAAGTGGGCCCAAAACACTCTACAATCTGCTGGTTCTAGTCTTGAAAATCCTGCTGATCCGAGACGAACAAGAGGAGACTTTCAAAGGGCAGGTATGGCTCTTTCTATTGCTGATCCATTTCTTCCTGAGATTTGTTATTTGATGGCTGGTTCAGATCCCCAATCATACTATTCATCCCATCGAGATCCGAGATGGAAAAGTGCCATGGATGAAGAGTACAGTTCTCTTCAAAAGAACAATACATGGGAGCTAGTTTCTCTTCCACCTGGAAGAAAATTAGTGAAGTGTAGATGGGCCTACCGTACTAAAGTTGCTGCTGATAGCACTATCAGCAAATATAAAGCAAGGTTGGTGGAAAAAGGTTTTTCCCAAGTCCAAGGAGTGGACTACACAGAGACCTTTGCACCGGTTGCAAAGATGGATTCCATCCGCCTTGTTTTAGCTATTGCCGCATCCAAGCACTGGGAAGTGCACCATATGGATGTGAAGAGTGCATTTTTACATGGAGACCTTGCTGAAGAGGTCTATATGCAGCAGCCAGAGGGTTATACATCAGATCCATCATTGGTTTGTAGATTGAAGAAATCTTTGTACGGGTTAAAACAGGCCCCAAGAGCTTGGTACGCAAAGATAGACTCCTTCCTTCTTTCTCAGAATTTCCAAAGATGCAAATCTGATCCGAATGTCTATCTTCAGCGAGTTAAAGGTAATTTGTTGGTTATTGTACTTTATGTTGATGATCTGCTTATTACTGGTAGCACACTTACTTCAATAAACAAGCTAAAATCTGCCTTAAATCTAGCTTTTGACATGAGCGATTTGGGCTTGCTGAGTCACTTTTTGGGCTTGGAGATAGCTCAAAATTTTGATGGGATCACTATATCTCAGCAAAAATATGCTTCCGACCTGTTATTGAAGTTTAATATGGCTGAATGTAAGGCAGCCCCATTCCCATTCCTCTCAGGAATCAGTCTTGAGGAGGGAGATTCCACACCGCTTGCAGATTGCAGTATGTATCGACAGTTGATTGGTTCACTACTTTATTTGACACATTCACGGCCTGATATCTCATATGCCGTGAGTGCCGTGTCAAGATATATGCAGCAGCCACATGAGCTTCATTGGCGAGCAGCCAAGCGGATCTTGCAATATGTGCAAGGTACAAGACAGTTTGGCATACATTATGCTGCAGATTCTGAGCTAGATTTCATTGGTTTTACTGATTCAGATTGGGCAGGTGATAGCATTGATCGGAAGTCCACTTCCGGTTATGTTTTCATGATTGGTCATGGTGCTATTTGCTGGTCCAGCAAAAAGCAAGCAGCCATTGCACTTTCTTCAGCAGAGGCAGAGTATCGAGGGGCAGTCAATGCCTGCATTCAGGCAGTTTGGTTGCAGGGTATTCTTTCCGAGTTTGGTTTTGGTGGCACTACTTCGACTGTCCTATTTTGTGACAATCAAAGTGCTATCAAGATCTCCACAGATCCAGTTCAGCGGCAGAGGACCAAACACATTGAGATTCATATGCATTACATTCGACAGTTGGTGCACGACCGCACTATCATTCTGCAATATTGCCCTACTGATGAGCAAATTGCAGACATCTTCACCAAGAGCTTCACTGAGAAGAAGTTCTCTTACCTCCGTTCACTGTTGGGGGTGAGTTCCATCATGGTGGAGACAGATTGATTCATTATTATGCTTTAGCTTGAGGGGGGGCTTTCTTCCCACTGGGTTTTCCCTCTTTCCTCACTTAGTTTATTTTCAGCATTTTTTCGATTATTGTATTGGGGTGACCTTTGGTCTTAGTTACCAGGGCCCCACATTATTTTTATTGGCACATCATAGTCTAGCTTGAGGGGGGGTGTTCGGATATCCACATCATCTATTTCGGGATACATCATCTATTTCGGGATCCTGCATGATCTATTTCAGGATATGCAGAATCTAGGGTTTTGCATGCACAGGCATGCATCCCAGTCACCAGTTTGATGCCTCCAGCACCTTATCCACCTTCTTCTAGCACCCAGGAGCCACTTACCACAGAGTTTTAGCCCTCCTAAGCTGAAAGGCGCCCTCTTCTCACCTACTGCCAGAGAAGGGCGCACTTGTTCACCTACCACTGCAGATTCACTCCAGTTACATTCAGTTAGCTCCGATTCTCCCTAATTTGAGGCTAGTTTCACTCCCGACTGACTGTATCACTTCCGTTTGACCTCCAGTTTGATTAGGTGACTTGTTCTGACTTCAGTTAGCCTCCCATGCGCCCCCACTGAGCCTCCAGATCCTATATCAGTGCTACACACTTCAGTTACATTTATTAGACTCAGTTTGACACCTGGATGACTGGTTGTTGTGATTGATGAGCACCACCGATGATTGATGAGGACTCCTAGATAGAGTCAAGCTACTCCATTCAGTGATTTGAATGACCTCCTTAGGTAATTCGAATTGCTCAGTCATTGTGACAGTTTGTATTGTAATTCATTCACCCTTTCTGGGATAGAGAGCACTGCTACATGTTTTGCACAGTTTTGCACCATATTTTCTATGTTCATCTGTTGTGATTGATTTACTTGTTCATTAGATCTGCTGTGACTAATTTTACAGACATTTTGAAAAATAGAAAACAGGAATCTTTTATCTTTTAACGCTGCCTTCGTCTTCCTATCCCCTTAATAATATTCTAAATCTATGAAATTTGCTGTTGGTTTGAGCAGAATTGTTTAACAAGGAGAAGGGTTTTTAAATTTACCTCTTTCCTGATGTAACAAATTTGACTTCTTCCTGTACAATTTTCACAGATATTAGTGTACCCACAGCTTCTTCTTTCACTGGCTGTCTTCTCTCCTGCGCGTTATCTTCAGCAAATGGTATCTCGCATTCTCTATAACCCACGGTCTCTTTTCTCTGTCAATTCCTTTATACAACAATCGATTTCAATCTTCCTGTAGCTTACAACCTTCTCACTGGCAATTACC
This sequence comes from Larix kaempferi, assembly GCA_027924585.1. Lineage (NCBI taxonomy): Eukaryota > Viridiplantae > Streptophyta > Pinopsida > Pinales > Pinaceae > Larix > Larix kaempferi. The sequence goes on from BSBM01000546.1 coordinate 4,464,623, forward strand.
TTCATACATCAATCGATTTCATGTGCAGAAACAAGAAAAATGGGCTCGGCCTCAAAGAAAATGACCAAATCGTGGCATATACTGCAGAAATCGATTTTGTTTTTGTGCTGTTGTGGGTATTATTCCACGTTTGCTTCCCATCATTTCATAATATGGCATTTCTATTTGATGATTTACTTAGGATAGAAAACATATCAATCTTTTTATATGCCCAATGTTTAATAAACATGCTGTGTAAAAGAAGTTTTCTTTTCTCTCTCAAAAATAAACCTTTTCCTTTCATAAAAACTGTGCTGAAGATCATTCCACGTTTGCTTCCCATCATTACATAACATGCCACTTCAAAAACGATGAAAGGTAAGGTTTTGGGTTTATAAACATTTTAATATTTTTATGTGCCCATCGTTTAATACATAAAACATAAAATATACCTTGGTTCCAATGTTTTATTTAAACGGGCTATTTCTTTAAAATGAACCTTCTTTTCCAGAAAAGAAAATGTGCTGAAGATAAATACGACCATTGTTTCCCTCCTTAGATTCTGTGTATTACTTAATGCCTGATGCACTAAATTCATATACAAAGAAACTTTTGCAATTCCTTCATGTCAACATTTCACTTCTTGCTAAGAAGGAGACCCTGTTTGTCTTTAAGCCAAGAAGAAAACTCTGTCTGTAGAATGCAGCTTGTATCATGTAGAGTGCAGTTTATGTCCTGTAGAATGCAGTAAATAAAATTTCCCTTGGGTTTGATCCTGACAACCATTTTGACCCCTAGGGTGGAAAATGAAGTATTGGCAGAGATAAAAATGAAGTGCTGACAGAGACTAAGTGAGGTGATGGCAGAGATTAATGAAAGGTAAATAAGGAGCTGGTAGAGACTTATCAGAATAATGGCAATAATAGGCAGTCGAATTTGTAAGATGTCATCACTTATAAACAAAAGAATTTGAAACTTTTTAAACATAAAAACCATAAATTCTTACAGACTTGCTTGATGTTCCTTTGATGAGATTGTTGCCAGTGTGAAATTGGCTTGTATTCTGATTGTCCCTCTGATGTCTTCTATCTGCTGCTGTCTCTATTTCCTTCATTTTCACTGAAGGTCGGGTCTCTTCATAGATCTCTTCTGTCTTACCACAAGTCAGGTCCCTTCTGCTGATAAAATTGCTAGTAATTAGGTCCCTTCTGCTGATGAAAAATCACAATCTTTTGCTTGAAAAAGACTTAGAGGGTTCTAAAGAAGAATGACAGTTTATCCCCCTCACAGGCCTAATTTTTGACTTGTCCTCAAGTCAAACAAGATCTGCATTATTTGTAAAAGAAAACAGGAAAATAGAAAAAAGATTTTTTTTTTTTTGGGGAATTTTCAATGGCCAGGCAAGCCTGGTTTTCCACAGAAAATTCCAGTTTATATTGTGCTAGCGAACTGGTTTTCACAACTAAACTGCCTCTTTTTTTTCTTATATATATATATTTTTTTGATTTTTTTTTTCTTTTTGTTTTATTTGCTAGCTGTATCAGAGCAGCTAAGGAGCATGTGATGGAAAAACACTGAGGTGTTTATCTAGCACTTGCAGTTCCTTTTGCTGTGAAATCTGTTGGACAAAATCTGCCATGTTGATAGGTTTGTGGTACAACTTGAGCCGGTGGCCATTGACCACAAATTTATGTGCTTCATCATCTATGGTTTGAAGTTTTACTGAACCATTGTCATAGACATCGACAATCTCATATGGACCAAGCCAATGAGTAGTAAATTTGGCTTTGAAGTCTTTAAACTTGGAGTCAAACAACAGTACCCAGTCACCAATGTGAAATTGCTTCTTTTTGATAAATTTGTCATGCCATTGAGCTCTCTGCTGTTGTATCAGAATATTGTGTTCTATGGCAGCCTGCCTCATCTCATCCAGCTGATTCAACTGAAGTATTCTTTCTTGCTGAGCTTCTGAAAGATCTATGCCCAAATCTGCTGCTAACTTGAAAGTATGAACTTGAAACTCAATGGGAAGGAGGACTTGCTTACCATAAACCAGTTGATAAGGAGAAAAACCAGTACTGTTTTTCCAAGTGATCCTATATGCCCATAAAGCTTCAGTAAGCTTTGCTGACCAGTCCTTCCTATGCATCTGAATAGTCTTAGTGATGATGCCTTCTAGGGTTTTATTTGTAGATTCCACTTGGCCATTGGCTTGTGGATGGTAAGGAATGGACTTTTTGTGCTTGATCTTATATTTTTCTTCTATCTATTGCACTAATTTGGAAGTAAATTGGGCACCTTGATCAGTCACAATTTCCCTAGGCACCCCAAATCTAACAAAGATCTCTTCAAACAGAAAATTTACCACAGTTTGCTCCATAGCTCTTGGTAAAGGCTTGGCCTCTACCCATTTAGTAACATAATCTATGCAGACCAAAATGTACTTCTGTCCATGTGATGGTGGATGAATGGGATCAATGAAGTCAAGGGCCCACTTTTCAAATGGTTCAATGAGAACCTGTGGTTGGAGTGGCATTTCATCAGACCAGACTGGGCGTCCCATTCGTTGACAAGTGTCACAACTTCTAACATACCTTTTTGCATCTTTGAAAATGGAAGGCCAATAATACCCCAAATTGAGTATTTTATATGCTGTCCTTTTGTCGGCAAAATGGCCACCACATGGTTCATCATGGCATGCCTTTAAAATATCCAAGATTTCATCCTGTCGGACACATCCTCTTATGATTAAGTCATATCCTGTATAAAAGAGATCACCATTAATCCAGATATGCCTAGCACTTTGTTTAATAATCTTCTTTTTTTTTTTAGAGGTCATAGATGGTGGTAGTTGGCCTGATGACAAATAATTGGCAATGTCAGCATACCAAGGAGTGATAACAGAAATTGCAAATAGATGCTCATCAGGAAAACTATCTAAAATAGGAACAACCTCACCAGTATTGTGTAAGCGAGACAAGAAATCTGCCACCTGATTTTCTCGTCCAGGCCTATCTAAAATAGTGATATTGAACTCCTGCAATAATAACAACCATCTAGTAATCCGACCATTAGTGATAGATTTATTCATTAAATAGCGTAAAGCTGAATGATCTGTATGAACAAAAACTTCATAGCCAGTGATATAATGACGGAATTTGTTTACAACATGAACCACTGCCAACATCTCTTTTTCAGTGATTGTATAATTCAGCTCTGCAAGTGCCATATTTTTACTAATGAAATAGATAGCATAAGTCAAAGTATGTTCTTTCTGGCCCAATGAGGCTCCTATTGCAGTAGCAGACGCATCAGTGGAAATATGGAAAGGCAATGTCCAATTTGGTCCCCTTAAAATGGGAGCAGTGGAGAGCTTTTCCTTAAGTGTCTGAAATGCAGATTTACAGTCAATATCCCAAGTAAAACACACATCCTTTGAAAGCAATTTAAACAATGGCAGGGCTATCTTACTAAAATTTGCAATGAATCTACGATAATAGCCTGCATACCCAAAAAAGCTTCTCACATCTGTTTGAGTTGTGGGTTCAGACAGATTTTTAATGACTTGAATTTTAGCAGGATCTACTTTTATTCCAGACGAAGAAACGTGGTGTCCTAAAACTATCCCTTCAGTCATCATCATGAAACACTTTTCGTTACTTAGGGAAAGGTTTGATTCAACACACCTTTTCAGAATTTTCTCTAAATTTGCTAAGGAATCTTCAAAGGTACGTCCATATACAGAAAAGTCATCCATGTAAACCTCAACACACTCATGAATCAGATCTGCAAAGATGGCCAAAACAGCTCGTTGAAAGGTAGCTGGGGCATTACATAAGCCAAAAGGTAAAACTTTGTAGGCATAGGTGCCCAGGGACATGTAAAGGTGGTCTTGTCTTGGTCTTCGTTTGCAATACTAATCTGATTATAACCACTGAAGCCATCTAAAAATGAAAAATATTCTTTTCCAGCTAAAGCATCCAGTACTTGATCAATGAAAGGCAATAGAAAATAGTCTTTTAAAGTTGCCTTATTCAATTCCCTGTAATCGATGCATATACGCCATTTACCATTTTTTTTAGGAACAACAACCAAGGGTGAGACCCATTGGCTGTCGGAGATGGGTAAATAAATCCCACTTTTAACAACTTCTGTAACTCGTCTTTGACTATTTCCTTTAGCATAGGGTTCATTCTGTGTTGTGGCTGTCTCAGTGGTCATATTGTGTCATCTAGGTAAATGTGGTGTGTGCATGTCTCGGGATGAATGCCTGGCATATCAATGTACTCCCAGGAAAATGCATGGGAATATTTATTCAGCAAAGTGGTCAACTGTTCTTCTTGTGATGTGGTAAGATGTGCACCTATTCGCAGAGTTTTGCCTGGACTGATTTCTACAGCTTTACTGTGAATATCGGTGATGGAATGAACATTAAAAACGTCATCAAGTGCTAATGCTAGGGAATGAATGTTGCAATTTTCCTAGAAATTGTGACCCATAACTTATTCTTCTATAGCATATTCCATATCTCGTAATTCTGCAGAAATATCAGGCTCAGCAATGAAATAATCTAGTAGATCTTCGTGGTTGTCTTCGTGAAAATCGAAGTACTGATTTATACTTAGAATAAGCTGAATTACCTCTTCTTCTTGTTCTTTGGTTTCACTAATCCATGACAGCTGATCTAATGTGGAAGGTCTTTGCGCAGAAGGGTAAAGTGCAATCTGTTTCCTCTCTGTCCCATGCGAAATAAGCATGCTTCCTGATCAACATCCTATGAAAGCATCTGTTGTTGCCAGCCAGGGTCTGCCAAGGATCAACGGGTGACCTCCTAAGTTGGATTTTGGCTGTAGGACTATAAAATCAACAGGATATTCCCAGGAGTCTAGAGAAATAATAATATCTTCTAAGACCCCTTTAGGTGTAATCTTGGATCTATCAGCTAATTCTAAGACAGTTGTGGTGGGTCTGAGATTTGTCAAGTTAAGGTAATTCATTGTCTCTAGGGTCATGACGTTAATGGCAGCACCTAAATCGATCAACGTTTTTGGAATGGAAAAGTTATTAATGGTAATTGTAACCATTGGAATTCCAGGATCTACATACTTCTCAATGAAAACGGTGTTGGACATTAACCCTGCTAGATTGCCTACCACGTGAATTTTCGATGGATCTTTTCTTCTTTTGTTAAGATAGAGTTCTTTAACTGCTTTAGTGTAAATCGGGATATCTTTTAGAGCCTGCAGTAAAGGAATTTTAACATATACATTTGTTAACTCATTCAGAACATCGAAGTTAGGTAAGGAAATCGAAGGTTTCTCCTTGATTAACCTCTCAGGAAAAGGAGGTGGATAAGATGCTATTGTGTTCCCTCGTTGACTGTGATTTTCTAACTGAGATTTTTCTGTATTCAATTTTTTTGGAGTTTTGTCTTTTCTGGTGATTCTTCTAAGATAACAGGAGACTGTTTTTCTAAGGTTTTACCAGATCTCAAATTGATATTTTGCAGTGGAAGAATGGAGTAGGGAAGCACTGTCCCATCATCAACATTATACATGGGTCTGTCGGTTTTATTATTTGGATTGGGCATTGGATGAGCTGGCAGTTGTGTAGGCCGAGGTGGAGGCTGATTAGATGGCAACTGAAGTTGTTGAGGTGGTGCACTCAATTGAGGAGCCATATTATTGGGCTGTTGAAAAGATGGATTTTGAAAAGGTGGGGCTTGATAAGGAGTTTGGACTTGTTGCTGCTGGTATTGGGGATAGGGTGAAGGTTGTTGGTATGGCTGCAAATAAGCCTGCTGATATGTTTGATTACCATGGGCATAACCTCTCTAATTTGGAGCAGATTGGGTTAATGGAGGATACCAAGTTTTCCAAGGCATGGGTGCATTCCATGAATTCTGAACAGGAGTCTGATAATTTGTATTAAATTGTTGCATGGGATCTTGAGACATACCTGAGAATCGTGGCTGCCAAGTTCTCCTTTGTCCCATGAAGTAAAGAGACTCCATGCTGTGATTTTCCTCCAGTCGAACTGCCTCCAGTTCCTTCAATCTAGGGCAATCATTAGTTTTGTGATTAAAAGTGCATAAGCCACAAATTTCAACAGTATTTAAAGGACACTCTCTAAGTGGGTGTTTCTTTCTACATTTAGGACAAAAAATAGACAAAGCTTGATCTTGTTGGTCCTGTTGCTCTTGCCTCTTCTTGGTTTTTGTTGCCTCAACTTGTGTACATAAGGTGCTTAATAAATCAGTCTTAAAATATTCTAGCAGATTCCCAAGCTCAGCTCTAGAAATACCACTGTTTGCAAATTTAGTTGCTTTGGTATTGCTATCTCTTTTCCCAGTTCGAGCCTTTCCTATGGAATACTTCTGACATAAGTCCTGTATCTCATGAAAAGGAAGGTAAGAAATGTCACCTTTTCCCATAACATTTAAAATGTCCAAATACTCTTCTCTTATTCCTTTCAAAAATATTGTTCTAATCATTTCAGGTGTTAAAGAATTGTATTTAGATTTCTGTAAATTGTATGAGAATCTTTCCAAATATTCCTCCAAACTCTCATCTTCCTGTTGAGTCATGCCAAAAATGTCATCTTTCAACCCCTTTGATCTGCAATATGCTTGATATTTTCGAAGAAAGATCTTCCTCATGTCATCCCAGCTAGTGATAGAGTGTTCTCCTAAACCCATGAACCATTTCAAGGAAGCTGCTTTAAGAGTAGCAGGGAAAAGACGGAGCTTATGGGTGTCATCAGTATATCCATAAGTTCGACACAAGATGTCAAATTCGAATCAGAAAGAGTCAGGATCTTCAGAGCTCATGCCATAAATTTTTGGTAAGACAGAGGGTGGAATATTCTTCATTTTCACCTCTTCCCCTAGGATAACGCTAGTGTCTAAGATAGGAAATTTAAAGGTGACCTCCTGATCTTCTGTTATTCCTTCATCCCTCACATGTCTTCTTTCTTCTTCCCTCCTTTCTTCTTCCCTTCTCTCTTGTCTGCGTTTGTTTTCTATTTCTAACATCCTCTCGTACTCCCTTCTCTGTTCTGCAGTTGGGCCTTTTGATGTTTCTTCCTCAGACATTTTGAATTTACCAACTGTTGAGATGAACCCTTTTGGAAGAGAAGCTCCTGTTATTTCTGTTTTTGGGGGGTTTTTAATAAATCTTCCTTTCTCGTCTCTTAGTCTAAACATAAAAGTGAAATCTAATCTATATTTTTGTTTGAAAGTTTTGTTTTTATCAGAAAACTAAAGTTTCTAAGCCTGCTTCTACAATGCCTCCCCGGCAACGGCGCCAAAATGTTGGGCTCTGATCTATCAGTGTTAATCAGAACTTGAATTTAAAATCAATCCGGGTTTGTGAACTTCGAGACACATCCAAGTTTAGGACAGAGAAGCTGGACTCATTGAGAATTTAGCTATCTGTAATTAAATCGACTGACAGAAACTGAGATACTACAGCTCACAGAGACAAAATCCTCTTACAAGGGTAATTTCATTGTTTCCTCTTTAAGCATATAGCAATTGACTTGTGAAAGCATAAAAGACTGAGGTGAAAATTAATTAAACAACAAATTTATAAACCCTAGGATTAAACTGCAAAATTCTACCAGCACTGAAAGACAATTACCAATCAATTTCTCTTACAAGACAGTGTTCATAATTTGTAAATGTCTTTTTACCATTTCACTATCAAATAAACAGCAGTGAACAATACACATAGGTCGTGGTCTGAACCATTTGATATCCTTAGCATTTAACCGGTGAAGAACAACGTTTATCCAATATTGCCAGTGATATACAGTGTGACAGAATTTGTAATTTAAACCGTAAATGAAAGAAACAGAGCATCAATAGAATCGATTTAAAACTTGACTAAACTTGTTCTACGATTTATAAACTGGAAATTACAATAAAATGCATACCATTAACACAATTTAGATAGCTAACACCAGAAGTAAATCATTGCAACATCCAAATCGATCTACCGGCAACAGGAAAGTGTGAGAGTTTGATGATGGGGGCCCTCCAAAGCCTTGCTCAACACACATTAAAAGATTTCACAGAACTAAAGCTTTGTATTCATTCACCAGAATTGTTTTACATAGAGATACCACGCAGTTTGGAAGCACAAGTGTGTTCCTCTTCAAAATCGTGATTATTTTTTTCATTGTCTTGCAAATGATTTATACAAATTCTAAATCAAACTGTAATTGCTATAAACCTGCATCTAATTAATGCTAAGAGCTAATCGAGATCATCTTCAGAATCGTGGAGTTCGACAAAATCAACATTGTTCCTTCTTTTGTGTTGAACGCAGAACAGGTGGCCACCTTTGACTCTGATTGACTCGACATCTGCACAGGCCACTTCACCTGACTGTTGGATGTTCATCCATCTGTGGACATTAAGGATCCATTCTTGATCTTCCGTTTCCCTCCTAATTGCCCTGCAATTACTCAACTTTGGAGGTAATACGGGAAGTTAGTACATCCCGTAGTCTAAGTAAAAATCCTAGTTAAAATGCCTAAAAAATCACAAAACTCAATTTATTAATAAGCAAATGACATTATACCTCTTTGACCAAGGTTTATAGATGAACTTTAAGGCTTTCTACTCAAAATGGAGGTTTTATGAAGGAAATGAAGGTTATCTAAGAGGCAAAAAGGGGTCAAAAATAGTGCCTAACAAACAATATACTAACAAAGTAAATGGAAGGGTTGGCATGGGTTCCTAACAAATAGACAAGATGATTTTATTAATGTCCAACAAATGACCACAAAAGCAGACCAATGGGATTGAAAAAGAACATCCCGCAAAGAAAAAAAAAAGAAAAAACTTAACTGAGCAACTTTATAAACATCACAATGAATTAGCCCCTCCCCCCCCGACACACATCACTTTTTTGGGTTGTTTCTTAAATTTTTGTGCATAGTTTTAGTTTGTTTTGTTTTCTTCCTCTTCCTTTTTGTTGTCGTTGTTATTAAATTTTATGAAATAACACATCATCCACCATCTTCTAGACTTTTGTTTCAACAAATCTGCAATCAAGATCCTTGTGACATATAGATTGAATGTCCTTGTTGCATGTTCTTCTAATAAGTATTTTGGAAGTTTCTATTATGTGGGGACCATTAAATGGATGTCCTACTTTGTCTTACATCAACCAAATATTTGGCTATACATTTATTGTCAAATAATATATAGATTCCATTTATATCATAATCATTCCAAGTCATTTGAGAACATTTACTTATAAATCCTTAATTCAAACACCAAAATGAAGTGTTCAACAAGATAGCTACAAATAATCCTATCTCCAAGTTCTTCCTAGAAGACACCAAAGGCTTTATCTAGGACTACCACCTTCATAGGTTGATACCAACTTTTTATTATTGAAATGTAGTGCAATAAAGAATTAGAGATACAATAAAAATATGATTGATTAAAAGCTTGAAGATCTAAAGTACCTTTCTATTGTAATTAGCTTAAACAAGAAAATCAACATTGTTAAAATAAAACAAACTCTCGCAATCTCCATATTGAAACATGGCATTAAACAATTCTTAAAATGTCATGGGATTAAAGAGTTTGCCAACTTTGTGATACCAATAAGGTTTATGATGAAAAGTACCTATTCTTAGAATGGCCTTCATATGTCCACAATAAATCTCAATTAAATATTATTTTTTACACTACTAAACTTTGTAAGGTCCAATATACCAAAGTTTATCTTAATAGACATTAACAACAATCATCAACGTCATAATAAATAAGCATCATAATAGATAAGGGTATATTGTTATACATAAGAACTCCCCTCTTATATATCTCATATCATTTTTCAGTACAAACAATCATATCATAGTGCTCATAGAGACAACTAATTATTCATTATTCTAAATGTGTATTTACAATTTACTCTTATGTGTGCAAATACTCCATTGCATTTTTTAGGCTTATTTTTATGTTATCATTTTTTTGTTTTTACAATAAGTGGACAATTTAATTATTAAACCATATTACACTTATCATACAAAGAATTTACACTTTACAATTTTTTTTAAATACACTAACCTTCTATACAAAAATGACTCCCACACACCTTTATGGTGAAATAAAGTGAAATAATTTTCCCTTTGTCTTTTTCCTTTTTTCTCATACTTGATCATCTTTGGCCACACAAGTACTCCATTTGGGATTTTTTATAATTGATTTGATCACTTTTGGTGTAGCTTAGCATTGATGATTTAAAGAGTGGTTAGGGATTCCCACCTCGAATTACAAACACCTTTATCTTTAGTGAGCATGCTCATTGATTGGTAAAATTAGTAAATTTAGATTATTTGCTTATTGTAAAATCAAATCCTTGCAAGCCATTCCTTGTTTAGATCTTGTCATGCATTGTGTCCATGGTTTTGATGCTTGTTCACTTCTCTCTAGCATAAAATGGTTTGGTCTCCAGCCCAAGGGTTTTAGCTTGCAGTTTGATTAAAATAGGGTTTATGTTCCCTTATTTCGTGGGTTGATAGTGTTATGTTTCCTAAGCATTAGTTATCCTTTTTAAATACATGTATATGATTTGATCTCTTTCCCAAGGGTTTAAACTTGCAATTGACCAAGGGTTTAAACTTGCATTTTGGATTAAAATGGGGTTTATGTTCCCTTATTTTGTAGGTTGGTAGTGTTATGTTTCTTGAACATTAATTATGTACAAATATATCGATCCTTTATAAATTTTTATGACTTAATATATGTATGTAGCTTATAAACTATCACAATAAAATACTAATATTTCATTAAAATAAAACAATATTATATTTAATATTAACAAATATTAATAAATAGTTTTTATTTACTCAAACTATATATATTAAACATTAATATTAAATTAAATATTTAAAACTTAATTTAAATTTCTTCCCATTATGTTCCACTTTTTTACACTCTTGTTTCATGTTGAAATATATTCATTCTTATCAACTTAAAAAATCCCATTCTTAATAAGTGAATATTGTTATTAACAATTGCAATAAGTTGTAGTTTAATTGTTTAAGGAAAACATAAATGTCGTTCCCTTTTGACATATGCAAATTCTTTCCATTTGACAATATGGTATTTGCAAGTTAAAATTTTGTTCCATATGGAGTAAAATATCGCACATAGCCATCATAAAATGCATCAACAATGGGTATATAACAAACCTCAATCCCAAACGCTGGAATTTTAAATTGTTGCACTGTTTTTTAATATGAATTCTTAAAGTTGAGTTACCGGTCTCCACTACCAGAGATATGAAGAAGCGCATTGAGGATGAGCTACAAGCGCTCAGGGAGATGATATGCAATTAGAAATGGTTTCCAGTAAAGAAAGTACTCGCATTGGGATTTGAACATGAGGGAAGCCTCTGCATCACACAAAAAAAATTGAAGAAGGTACTGCAATTAGAAATGGTTTCCGGTGAAAGAAGTTACTCGCATCAGGATTTGAACATAGAGGGAAACCTCTAGAACACTCAAGAAACATTAAAGAAAGTTACTCGATTTGGACATGGTGAAACTTAACTGTGCCTTATTGTGTACATATCTGCAAACTTAATGAGTCCTTAAAGTTGAGTTGTAATAAGTGTTTTCCAACATTGCCGAATAAATTTAAGAAAAAAAATTATTCCATTCTGCACATGAATTTGTTGAGTTTCATTAAGCTAGACTGTGATCTAGCATTTTGTTTCACTATTCAATTTAGGTCTCAATGTAGCAATCACAAGTTAATTTCATTTGAACAATCTTGAGTAAAATGATGTGTAAAACCACTCAAACTCAAAATAAGTTGAGCATCCAAACCCAATCCAGTATATGCATTCTTAAAATTAGATGTAGTCTTTGGAAGATAGAGGTCTTTGGAATATATTTCAGGCCATAAGAGTTACATAAAATAAGATGGAGTGTCACGTCTTTGTGCCCCCTTATAGATTTTGATTGACATATTTCATACTTGGGCAATTCGGAACCCAAAAAAAATTGAATAAAATGCAGGAGTGTAAGTAATGAAATGCAGAAAAATTAGAACAACATGGATTAATGGATTTCATGGCATCCAACACCAGCCTGGCAACCTCAACCAGATAGTGTTCTGGGATTTTCCTATGGACTTGAAGAACATGCGCAAGGGTTCCACCATCCATGTACTCTAACACAAAAGAGATATCTCCCACTCAATCGAATATGTCATAAAATTGCACCATGTGTGTTGAATTCACCCTTAAGAGAATCTCCATTTCCCTCATTATTTGCTTCCAGACTGCGAGTTTGTGCTTTTCCTATATGATTTGGAGGGCATAAATTTTTCCTGTCTTAAGATGCCTAACCCTGTAGACATTACCATTGCTCCCACACCCCAAAGTGGAAATCATTTGGAGATCTTCCAATGCAAATTATTTAAGAGAAACATAGGGCAAACTTGCAAGCACCATTAATGTTAGGGGGCTTCGGTAGAGGAATTGGCAAAAGAATTAGCTTAGAAAATGCAGCTTCTCGAGCTCGTATTAATCCCACCTCACTTTCATCTCCCTTGAACTCATCCTACTAGTGAAACAACAACTTACATTTTCCTATGTATACCCTCTTTCTCTTCACAAGACTATCTCAGATAAGGACGGACAATACCAATTTCAGCAATCTCCCTAACAATCTCCTCACAATAGAAAAAGCCCTGATACCACTTGTGAAAGATAACATAACCACCCTTGCTAATCTCTCATGTCCCGACGTCTATTCTAAAGCCTCCTTTATCGATCCCAATTTATAAACAATTTCTACATAACAAAACAAAATTGTCCATAACCCACATAACTGGTTAAGTGACTTTCCACGAACAAAACATTTTTTTAATATCCTCTAAATAATGTACATTCAACACAATAAAATTAGCAGTTACAATTTTCTCACAGCAAAAAATATTGTCCACGCTGAAATTGGAGGCATTAATGAAAACCACATTCACAAATGTCCTCAATAATGATGAAAACAAGAAATTTAATACCCATCGCTACTATCCAATGAATTATAGGAGCAACCATATTCCACTTAGAGGTTCAATATACCCTTAAGAGTGACTATTTGGTGGTTTGAAGCATTTTTCATTGCTAATTAGCCTTATAAGCTTCATTTAGAGCATAATTATGATGTTTCCCCTCAAGTCCTACGATTGGAGCAAAATATTCCTGTCAAAGAGACTATGTAGTGGTTGAGGTATTGATCATGGCCTAGATATTCATTTGTCATTATTTTGAAAAATTGATTTTTTTATCGCCTTACCCTTTTGAAAAAATTGCACCCTTCACTAGCTTACACTAAGATCTACAATCTAAAAAAAGAAATTTGTTTGATAATGTTGAAACTCAAACCCTACACTAAGGCATAACCTCTCATTTTAAGTTCTCTACTATTACTTAACATGTATCAATAAAATCCCATAGTTTAGTTACTCAACACCTTCATCAACAAGAACACATGCATTATATTTTAAACTATAAAATAAATATTTCAATATTCACCTTAACTAAAATATGTTAATAAAACATTTTTGTGATGTATTTTGAACAAAATGTATAATTATTTCCATATTCAGCATGGAATGACATGTGGTAACAAAACAAATTGTTAGATGAATATGTTAAAGTTGAAATGAATTATATTACATTGATATTAAATAATATAGAATAAAGTGAAAATAAATATACCATAATCATAATAATTCTATTAACACCAATATAAATCAAAACCCTCGAAGTGGAAACCTCTAATCTCTAATCAGATAATCTCTAATATACATTAGATATTTATAGCTAACATATTATACAATATTTCTCAAACTCCCCTTCAAAGCAAACGTCTATCGATGTAATTAGTCGAAGCAATGAGTTATTTCAATTTAATGGAAGCGATGAGCATATACAATATATCATAGTAGCATAATTCGAGTACGAATACGGATACGAATATGATTCGATACAGAAAAAATACCTAATAAAAAAATCCAATATGGATAAAATACGGAAGTAGACTTCTTATATATAATACTTTTAATCAAATATATAAACCAAATTAGCATAAATGTACGTTAAAAACCATTAATTTTTTAAGAAAGTAATAAATTGAATGTTATTTATATTTTATAGTAATTAAATAATTAAAAATTAGTTTTTTAAAATTGGTTTTTAAAATTTACTTTTTCATTAATAAGAATCTATATCCGTATCATATCTATACTGAATATTCGACGAATTCGAATTACTCCGAATTTCCGTACCAGAAATGCCAATACGGCCGAATTATGCTACTATGCAATATATAGCTGAAACGTGCGGCACTCGTTTTCTATCTCCCAAAAATTGAATGCACATGATGTTGATTATGTTTTATGCAATGCTTATAGATGTTTTAAAGGAAATGCCCGTTTATAAATCTATGATTGAACATGTTCCTAAAGTTAAGTTCAACATATCAAAATTCAAAAACATGATAATTAAAACATTAGAAAAGTAAGTATTTACTTGAAACAAAATCGCGTCTTTAATTAAAACTTTAGGAAAGTAAGTATTTACTTGAAACAAAATCATGTCATGACTTTGTCACTCCAATCCTAAACTCATCATAATCTTATAAAAATGGACCACTATTAACATAAGTGACAAATCATAATGCAAACAACTACTATAAATATTCGAAGAAATAAAATTGTATATAAAAAATTACTAATATTCTTAATATAAGAAGATATTTAAACAAGTTCTAAATATTTTATTAAAAAAATATGATTCGTAATCCAAATTCATACCACTTCATACTAATTCTTATTTTATTCTTATTATAGATGATTTATTTACAATACTTTTTCGTCCAATCGTTTTGACTTTTTCATCCAACCATTTTGAAATTTTCATCTTTAATGAGATATTAACGATAACTATTAAATGCATTACGATATATTGGTTGATTACCACCCAACACTACGTCTTAAAGCTTAGTGTTCATAGGCATCTTCCATCATTCAATAAATGTGGATTGGATTACAAAGCCGAGTGAAAAGGGCTATAATATTTTCTGATATAGTGCATAATCTCCAAGAACAACCTTTGCGGATTGGATTACAAAGCGGAGCGAAAAGGGATCTAATATTTTTAGACATGGTGCAAAATCTCCAAGAACAACCTTTGCGGCTTGGTTACAAAGCGGCGTGGATAGAGCAGAATCTCCGAGAACAACCTTAATCAAACAATCTACTTCAATTCAATAATTATATTTTTGTTTTCCATTTTTAAAGACTATATTATATTACTAGTACAACTATTTAATTTGTGACTTGTGAACATCGATTGGGTACATGTTAAGTGTTACAAATAAAGTGTGAAGCTTATGTAAATCTCTCTAATTCTTAAATTTATAAACATAAAATGTTTGGTTATATTTTGAAAAAAATATTCAAATTTTAACGGGTTTTATATAGTTTTCGAACAATTTTGGTGAGGCAAATCAACTTAGAAAAAAATGGAAATTGATTATTTTTTTGGAAAAATACATGGAAAATTAGCCCATGAGCTAAATTTCACCCTTGAAATTTTCCCTCACCGTAGTAAATCATAATTGACTTTAATTGGTAATTTGTGCAACATTCCTCAATGTTTATATCACATTCCAATGATCATCATCGTAGAGTTATACCATATTTCTATGTTCCACAATAGCTATACTACATAGCCACATTCATCGAGAGTTATTTTGCTTAATGATGTTCTTCATTAGTAATTTTGCATTGCAATGCTTATAATGTTACATGAGATGAACATAATCGTTAATGCATAAGTAATGATTAACTATGACTATGTCAACCATAGAAAAGGTTAAATGTTCATCTTATTTAACTTTTATTTGATTGCTACATTGATAAATATCTCATTGTACAACAATCACCAATGGTCATAACCATTCATACGTTCATTAATAATTATGTTACATTGTGACATGAATTCATAAACAAGACATAGACATAATTATGAAAATTTTAAACTATGGATGGGTCTCATTTCCTATAACATACTTCAAGGCTAAACTTAGTCTTTAACATTTACTCGCAGTATGGCTTATACACCATGCATATAGAATAAATCATTATAAACTATTGATAAAAGGAATATCTAGCTTGCAATTGAGATATAAAAATTAATATTTTTTATTTTTATTTATTACAGTATGCCTTATATACCATGCACATAGAATAAATCATTATAAACTATTGATAAAAGGAATATTTGGCTTTCAATTGAGATATAAAAATTAATAATTTTGATGTTTTTTCATAACATTAATAAGCCACATAAACTAAGGCATGGTATGAGTATTAAAAATAGGGACATATCCTAAGAGGTACTCCTATGGGTCTCGTGAACCACATATTGGTCCTCAAATAACAAATGATGTAAGTATAATTTTTTCAATCGTGAGAGCATACAAAGATCCCCAAGCCATGTATTGCAAATTATAATAGAGTAATGAAAGCTAAAGTGCACAACCAAGGCTATATAAATCCATAATTACCACCATAATTCATAAGCAATAATCCCTTTAGATAAAGAGTCATCAAGTAATAAATGCCTATCTTTTGAAAATTCCTATAAAGTTTTGATAAGCGAAGACAACCTAGTAGATTGAATTCCAAGCTCAAATGAAGACCACTGCAAAATAGGGATCCAACATACCTTGGATGAACATATAGCCTGAAAAGTACCCCTACTAGAGGAGCAACAACGACTAAGAACCTCTTTCAAAACGGCTTCCAACAAACCATTCACTATGCCATAGGATTTCCAAGTCCGACCAAGCTTCTTCTTCATTAATGCAAAAAGAAAAAAACACCACCAAGGATATCCCACCTTCATCACAAAACCAAATTACAAAGAGGATTAAAGAGTCAATTTCTCTAGAAAACAATCGAGTGATGAGGGGACTTTGGACACTATGAAATTTTAGACAATATAATTACCAGATCCAAAACAATGAAAACCCTAGGAAAACCCTTATAGTAATAGAACCTTGCTAAATGATAATTATATTTTTATACAAATTAAACTTTTATATATCATGTCTATACAAGTGTAAAAAAATTAATAACTTGCTAAATGATAATTACATTTTTATATAAATTATACTTTTATATATCATGTCTATGTAATTGTAAAAAAATTAATATAATTGTAAAAAAAATTAATATAATTGTAAAAAAATTTAGTAAACAAAAATTATATATTTGAAATTCTTGCCTTCTTTAAATTTCATCTTCTTACCTGGTATATAGATTCAATGTCTAAATATCTTAGAATCTCCACACAAATAAAGTAATGTATAGTTGTTTTTCTTTCATAGTTTTTTTTATGAAGTTTTTTTTCTTCATACTTATTCATATATTGTCATACATTTTCATATTGTCGTGTGTCAACCAATAACTAATCATACCCGTGACACTTAATAAATTATTAATAAACTTATTTAGCTTTATCTTTTAAACAATATTTATACAATCCGGCTGAAAGTGTACTCACCCCGTCAAGGAGAGAAATTTTGTTTGAATCGCTATCTGCATTAAAAACATATGCCAACAATAGTAGCCTTATTTCATTACCCTTAAAACTGCAAAATAAAAGTAAAAGGAAAGTACAAATATATTAAGGTTAATATGTATTCAAATGTTAACATGGTAAACATATATAAGGAAGTCAAATGAAGTCAAGATTTTGATAATGTTTTTTTGATAGTTATAATGATAGGTGTTTATATCTTATAATTTGGGGTGGACTACCATCTATGATTGAAGGGGGACCGGGGATGGTCGTCCTTCAAAATTCGAAATAAACAATTATTAAAAAAGAAATATAAAAAATAATCGGTAGCTAATGCATGGATAACTTATTTCTTATGCTTGGATAACACATCATAACCCATTTAACTACAAGAGGTAATAGGTAGCTAGGGCATAGGAAACAGATTACAACTAGGCATGAAGAACAAGTAACATATAATTAACTTGTTCATGGCACATAACTTATGGTCTATCAATGTTCACGTGCCACAAGTTAAGTAGTTGTGCTAATAACAATGGAGAAAAGATTTAGAAAGGTTAACACAATGATACTGGTTTGAATGGTATGGGAAACATAAAGATACAATAAGATACTGAAACAAAAAGAGTTATAGCTCTAAATAAAATACTAGTAGAATGTTCTTCTCATTATCTATTTTATTATGTCCCTAAGGAGGGATATATATGGATCACATAGCCCCTATTATTTGGGCTTACACTCTAATTTTTTTTGGTGTGACTATAGTTTTGCTATAGTTTAAAATATTTAGTATATTGAATGAATTTATTAAAAATGATTTTTTTAAGTCTTATTGGTTGCAGGCATCGTCCTCATTTTTTTGGTTTCGAGGAGGGGGAAACTAGCTGAGGTCAGGTGGGAAGCTGGCTAAGGTCAGGTCTTGCACAGAGGACAAGGATAATGCATGCTCCAAAGCACTCATTTCTTCTAGGTACTATGAAATGGATTGTCAATTAATAATTCTTTACTTCCAATCCCATTAGCCACAACTTTACCAAATCGAACAATAAGGGTTTAGAGCAGTCAGATCAGGGAGTTTTCCTATACATTTATTCTCCGTTCATAGGTTTTGTTTACCAAAATTTGTAGAAATCATTGAGTAGATTTCTCACTGAGCACCACATAGTGAATCATTTTATTGGATGCTTCTCAAACTAGAAATCTCAAGGTCTTCAAATTGGTAAAAGCATCGATACCATCTTGCAGTTTTGTGACAGATTTCATCTAAACTCGGTAAGATTGTTGTGACACAAGCTTTCTGGGATTAATCGAAATGGGAAAGCTGAGAATGATCCAATAATATGCTATGGTAGTACTTAAAATTGAGCCTATTGGTAAATATAGGATACCAAAATACAAGAAATGGGCATTAGAGATTTAATATGTAGAAAGTGGTTCAGTTCCTTTGTAATTGGAAGTCAAATGCAGGCATTCCAGTGAAAATTTATAGGTTTGTTTTGTATTTTTCTTATGCTTATCTTTTTACCAATCCTACTTTGTCTGTAGGACCTAGAATCAAAATCATAAATCAATTTTATTTAAGCATGTGGGGATTTGCAGAGTTTGTTTCTTTGGTTAAACAATTTTGTTATGAAATTTCCTTGTTTGTTTTGAAATATATTGAAGATAATTTTAAATATATATATTTATGTATAGAAACAAATACTGTATAAATCTTAGTTTCATGCATAGGGGCATGTTACCCTATCTAGAAACCTAATGTGGCTTGGCTTTAAACAGGGATTTAACAAACACCTAATCAATCAGGCTCATTATCTTTGGGCGCGATAATGATGGGAAACCACTTTGTCCTCTTAATGCTGAGGCTTTCACGTCCCATATTTGAAACTAAACTAAATGCTGTTTTGATGCGGGGTAACCATAAACTGTGGATGTTTTTTTATCTCTTTTGTGTGATACATATTATGGATACAAATTATGGTCAAGATGCACATACTGTCCTTACTTTACAGTATGGTACCTTCTTAACATCCCATTGTACAGAGAAAGATCCATACCTTTAAGCTTGTTTCCAAAAGAGACAGAGAAAGTTAGGATTTACCTTAGCTCATAGGATAGGTAGTCTAGGAGGAAGTGTTTATGGTCTTTTGTATCTTATCGTGCTCTATAGATTATGAAGGTTCATTCTTTCCAGGAGGTTTTATTTTGTGTTAATTGTAGTGTTCCACTTTACAATTTTATAGTGTTTTTTGCTCACAATCCAAGTTTGGAGCATAATGGTTGTTGACTCTGAAGGATCTACTACTTCTAGTGTGTTTATTTGGTGTGTTTGTGTATATATATGACTGTATTATGTTTTTTAATCTTTTTCCACA
Source organism: Larix kaempferi (assembly GCA_027924585.1). NCBI lineage: Eukaryota > Viridiplantae > Streptophyta > Pinopsida > Pinales > Pinaceae > Larix > Larix kaempferi. Next base: position 4,484,601 of record BSBM01000546.1, read on the forward strand.
ATCCCTACCAGTTTCACTTGAGAATTTCTATCATAGCTTGTCTCCCCTCTCTCATTTCGGGTGTAAGTCCCCAAGTTGATGCTATATAGCATCCTTCCTCACTCCAGTACTAGATTTGATTGCTTGGTCCTCTATATTGTGATTGTTTTCTATGTTATGCTTTATTATTTGCAAGCTTACTGAAAAACAAAACAGGATATCCGTGTTGACGATTTTCTTCCACATTAACATGACACGGTTACCTTTTGGTTGAACTATGAATATTTGACTAACACTCGTACAGGGTTACATGGAATTCTAGGTGAACCCAACACAATATATTGTTTTTGTTGCAAATGTAATGGAATCTTTTGAAAGAGGATGAAAAGGGAAGCATGGACATGGTAGTGGGAATCCATTAGACACCTCATGGAATTTTATATGAAGATAGCCTCGGAAAAGCTACTTATGTACTGATGGAAAAATATGGAACACGTGAGACTGGTGTGAAAATGTCACATACCCAAATTCTGAACATTATATGTTGTCAAAAAAACATTATGTTTTATTTGATTGTAAAGTTTTGTGTTACTGGCCAAGTGGGGTCAAGGATGACTATAATTAATTACTCTGAATTTTTATTATTAATAAATAAAAGAGGAGACAAATACCCAAAGGAGACTGTTGAATGAGTGTTGACTGACCCACTAGGAGGAATGGACTGGGGTGGAGAGCAAATCGACACTTGGAAACATCCTCAACTCACTTCTAATTGTTGCAAGGGGAAACTTCCCTATTTTTATGGTCATGTTCCCCAAGAAAGTGGAACTGAGCAGGTGGCTCATTTACTAAAACAGACTGACCGAAAGACCTAGGCATGCTTATCTACCCATCGAATTCAGTAGGAGGCTTTTCAATTCTTACCTTGTGATAATTTTTGAATTGAAAAGACAAGAGAGAACAACAGATTTGACGAGGGAAAGGTTAGAATTGATTGGGTGAGTTAAGACTGCATTCTAAACTAGCGCAGCCACATTGTTGAGTTGAATATTGCTAAAAGTAGGAAGTACTATTGTCAAGTGCTACTGCTGAGTTGCAAAGGAATTTATTTCATTTCTCCACACAGCATTGTCCTAGTGGTTCAGTGAACAAGCTCGGGGGTCCTAAGGAAAGTAACTTGGCTTTCTTCATGAAAAGGTTGGGTGGAACAGTCTCCTTTGGCTGTTTGTCTCATCTACAGTTACCAGGTTTAAAATTGTGTTATCTTATTTACTTTTTGTCAAATTAGTTACTAAGGATCTGAATGTTATTATGTTATCATATTTTATTTCATCCTAGATATCTATTGGACTATTAGTAAGTTTTTAGTTGCTGCATTATTAATTACTCTGAAAATCCTTATTACCTATTAGGTTTAAATGCTAATGGATAGTTAACGTTTATGTTTAAATGTGAATGATAGAATAAATTTTGCCCCCCTGCATTTTTCCACACACTATTTCAGTGTCGTAATCTAGTACAGGGGAGATAAATTTAAATAGATCCAAATAATGATATGCAATAGATAGATTCGACTAAATGATTATGATGGATAAAATATGTTATGTTTATGTTCAACCTTTTTGTTTACATTGCAATAAAATACCTTCTGTACTAATCGCAGAAAATACCTATTATTTATCTAATGAACATAATAACATATAATAGCTCATACATAAATAACGCATTGCAGTTTATAGATGTAATAATTGTCAAATACTTTTCTTACTCAAATAGAACATAGAATACAAGTATAACCTATTGTTATAAGTACAGAAATCAAGTAAAACATTTTTAAAAATTGAAAGGAATCTCATCAAAACCTTCACCATTTATGATACACTTCAATATATTCCATTTTGATCAAACAAACTATAGAAACAGGTTACAAATATAGCTATAGATGTAAACAACTTTTGATGTAAAAACCTAATCCTATCTTGTTTTCACATAAGTATTTCGCTTAATTACTTTCACACAGAAGTTTTTAAAAACTTTTTGAAAGGAACTATCATTTATCCAAACCATTAAATTATACAATGATTTACTAAAGAAGTAACAACTCTGTTAGTTTGTCGACTGTCCCAGGGTTCAAACCCTGATCATAAGCTACACTTAGCATTACGAAGTAAATATTTCATTCTTCTACCAAAACAAGGAAGTATAACGAAACCAGGGTTCGAAACCCTTAAACAAAATTTTAAACACAATAAGCAGTTAAGGTAGGGTTATCTTACAACCTTACGGCTTTTCTTTAAAAATAATAAATTAAAACAATACTTTATAACTTTTCTCAAAAGCGACAGGCTCTGCCCTAAAGAAATAATAAACACTACAAAAATAGTAAAGACTGCCGAGAGCATTCTCTCAGGCTCAGCACTTTCAAATTCCATTTAATTATTGCAAAAACCTTAAATCTTATACACTTAATATGCAAAAGGAAGCTACGCAAGGTCGAGGGTTCAACCTACCTTTCAAAACTGATATTCGTAAAATAGAACCGATTTTTTAAACCCTAAAGTTTTATCAACATACTTCATTCCAAAATATCAAAATGTCGAGGGTTAAACCCCTTTGAAATCTTTTTCAAGCAAATCCATATATTTTTTCATTAAATTTTTACACAGTAAAACGTTGAAGAACCAACGCCAGACAGGTCGAGGGTTCAACCCTCCCTGTAACTAAAAAAATACCATACAGCTTATAAATCTTACAAACAATTGAGAACCAAAGTTTAAAATAAAAACCAAACTCTCGGCTAACCAAACGAAGACTGGCATTGTGCGAAAGTTCCACCAAAAATCTTATGAGAACTATGGATGCCCACAAGGGAGTCACTGAGGCTTACCAGGGCTTTTAAGCTCTTATCCCTGCCTGTTTAAACTTAAAACCAATGCCGAGGAAGAATCTGTCAGGATAACAATACAACGTGGTTAAACATTGGATGTAGCTCAAAACTTAAACATAAAACTCTAGTAATGCTAAACCCTCGACGAAATACAAAAAGGAGACCTTGGCATTACTTGCATAATAAACTCTCGTATCGTGCTTGAACACTTCTACAACATTCAATCCATTTTCCATAAACATTGGAGTTGCACAATTCACCATCGAATGTAGTAAGATACAGCTTGGTAATGGCTCGGCTCTTATAACCTACTGGTAAAATCAATTGAAAGATACATGTCTCGACATCGAACCCCAGGAGCATTGTCTTACAAACCCTAAAAACCTGAGATCCTGTTGGCCTCTCTCCCCATCTGTTTTACCAAATGAATGCTCCAAGTTAGTGCTTCATCGAGTTATTGCATAATGCAGCAGGGTTCTACACAATAACCAAAACCTTCACGTGGAGCCATGCCACGAGGGCTACCAACAGGAAATCCACCAAAAACAATTTTAATGAACTTTAAATGCCATAGCTACAAGTTTACAAGTGCCTTTTAACGCATCATCCACCGAGGTTTCATTTATATGATCTTCAACGTGGTTAAAACATTACATATGGCTATTCACTATAACCATAGTTTATAGCGTATACGTAAACATTTCAAAGAGCCAAACTATGAATTTAAGCATAAAACAATAATGTCGACGAAGGTGATAAATATATAGCATATGGTATAATGCACTAATACATTTTAACATGTAATGTGCATAAAGGTTAATATATTAGTATAAGGTAGATTGCATACAAAATTTATAACAGATAGGAATATGTGTTTAAAAGTCATAACATCTAACATTTAACATGTTATGCATAAAGTATTAACCCTTAGGTTATCGCATTCTGTAATGAAGCCTTTGAAGTAGGGTTTGGTTAAATACAAAAGCTCAAGCTTGTTAAGTTGATAAATCTATGTAGATATAAAATATTCAATCGTTATTGTCGAACATTTAAACATAGCCATAATACAATTAAATTAAAATGGCATGAGTATGATGTTTATTTATGACGCTAAGTTAAAGAGAAGAATATCAATAATTAGTTATGTTGTATGTGTATCACGTAGGACCGTAGCTAGGGTAGGTATTACCCTTACCCAATCTAAATCCTCTATACTTTTAACATAAGAGGCTAATTGGAGTTTAAAACAAGTTCTTTTACATACATCATTAATGCTTCGGAAGGAAGTATCGCTCTTACCTGTGATCTGTGACAGAAGTTTAAGAGTGTTAGCTAAATAGCTAAGAAATCCTCAAGGCGCCTATAGGACCCCTTCATTATCAAGAAAATAAAACAGTTAGTACATATGATTAAAATAGTACAACACTTATGCTTTTGAAAAAGTAACCATACTTAATCAGATTTCAAAAATGGTATTGAAACATCTAGCAGTACTTAACAAACATAAATACATACTTATAAACGTGTATGAAAAACATAGCAAGAAATTCATGTAACATGTTTATAAAATTGATGACTAATTGAAGAAGTGTCGGTATCAAGTTTTCATGTATTTAAACAAATTAACATTTATTATACTTCCGCATAGCAATTGTAGCACTTTATGCTACATAGATAAATTTTAAATTTTTGTGAATTTTTGGGATGTTACTTGTGATATTAGAGCTCAAGTTCAAAATAGGCCTGAAGTGGCTCGCTCGTTCAAATAAAAATTTAGGACAAAATTGTAAATTACTGAGTTTATTTTATTTTTCTTTCAGTTTCAGCATTATATAAATTTAGTCTGTAGGTATGGAAGGACCAGAAGAGTCGGCTGAGGACAGGTTCCTTAATAATGAACAAGGACACATTAATGTAGAAAACTTATTTGTTGAACTGAATGATAATTCATCTGAATTATTAAGAGCTATAAAGGATTTAAAAATTGAGATAAAAACTGTTAAGGAAGAAAACGAACGAATCTTGAAAGCTCAAAAGGAGCTTAATCAAATTTGCTGAATAATTTTCATAATAATGATAAAGATAAAGGAACATAAAATAATGTTGAATCTGGAACTACGTCCTACCAACGTAAGGATAAAAATATAAAATTGACTAATTATGACAACAGTTCATCTTCTGAATTTTACGAACAAGCATGTAAGAAAAAGCACAAGTATTATAGTGATAGTAGTGATAGTGACTGCTACACTAAGAATAAGAAGTACAGGCCATACGAAGAAGTTTCTGGCGAGTTTAAAAACATCAAACCACCAAATTTTAATGGAGAAAAAGAAAAGAGTGAGATCGCCGAAGCATGGCTGTCCGACATGAATAAGTACTTCCAGAATTACAACTACTAAAGTCATCTAAAAACTAAAATGGCAATTTATAATTTGACTGGAAAAGCAGACATCTGGTGGCAAGATCTGAAACGAGTAAAATGTTTAAAAGAGAAAAGTGTAAATTGGAGTAATTTTAAGAAATATTTTAAAAGAAAGTTTTTATCGGAACAGTACTATGAGGAACGAGCTAAAGAGTTTTATGAGTTTAAGCTAGGTTCCATGGATATGATGGAGTTATGCAGCAAGTTTCTAAATTTATTAAGGTATGTACCTTATATCACTGAAGAAAAGCCTAAGGTACAGAGGTTTCTGAGTTGTTTTCCCTCCCATATAAAGGATAGGATTGAGTATGATGGTCCTCAAACTCTTGAAGAGGCCATGAGAAAAGTAAATATCTGTTATGAATAAAGTAAGAAAAGAGAAGGCATACCAAGCTGGAAAGCAAAAAGGACTAATAAATTTGAACAAAGGAAGAAGCAATTCTGTTTTAATCGTAACATTGGAAATTATAATTCACGTAATTACTCTAATAGAAAATTTCAAGGAAATAATGTAGCAGGTATTACATAGTCAAAATTTACAACTGCAAGAAACAATAATCCACCTAAGAATTTTGTTAAAAATAATGAATAGAAAGAACCTGTTAAATGTTGGGATTGTCAGGGACCTCACTATGCATCCAACTGCCCACTCAGAAAGAGGACTATCAACAACAACATACCATACAAGAGGAGGCTACTGTTGGTGACTTAGAAATGGAGATGCCCAGAATAAATGCAGCTTTGGAGAACAAACAAGTTGATAATCAAACTTCCATGGTTGAAGTGGAAGGTATGTTGAAAGATAAACCCATTTCTATTTTAATTGATCCAGGAGCAAGTCTTAGCTATGTGTCACCTGATTTAGTTAAATGTTGCAATCTAAAAATAGATAAGTTTGATAAATCATGGTTGGTTCAGTTACCTATTGGAACAAAAAGAAAAGTGACTAATTACGTTAAAGAATTTGAATTACTGATGAATCAATTTAGGACCCATGTTAAGCTGAATGTGTTACCTTTAGATTATTATGATGTTTTGATTGGAATGGATTGGTTAGAGAAGCATAGGGTAGTATTAAATTGTTTTGAAAAGACTTTTACTTACTTGAATGACTAATGTGAAACTGTAACAGTAAAAGGAATTCCTAGAAAGACATTTGTTAGATAAATTTCTGCTATACAAGTTAAAAGGGATGTTCGTAAAGGGTGTAAGTTGTTTGCTGTAAACATAATTAATGACGAATAATAAACTAAGGAAGATAAGTTAAAGTTGAAAGACATACCTATTCTAAAGGAATTTTCTGATGTATTGCTGAAAGAAATTTCAGGACTACCTACGAAAAGGGAACTAGATTTCACCATTGAGTTAGTATCGGGAGCGGTACCAAATTCAAAGGCTCCTTACAGAATGAACATTTTGGAGCTTAATGAACTTAAGTCACAGCTTAAGGAACTGATTGATAAAAATTATATAAGGCCCAGTGTGTCTCCATGGGGAGCACCTGTAATTTTTGTTGAAAAAAAAGACGAAACTATGCGTTTATGCATAGATTACCGTCAGTTAAATAAAATGACCATAAAGAACAGATATCCTTTGCCTCGCATTGATGATCTGTTTGATCAACTACGCAACGTGAAGATATTTTCTACGATAGACTTAAGGTTAGGGTATCATCAAGTCATAATTAAATATGAGGACATCTTTAAGACTGCTTTCAAAACCCGTTACACGCACTACGAGTTCATGGTTATGCCTTCTGGGCTAACCAACGCTCCAATAGTTTTCATGTGCCTTATGAATAATCTTTTACATTAGTACTTAGATAAATTTGTGATTGTTTTTATTGATGACATTCTAATTTACTCTAAGACTAAAGAAGAGCATAAAGAACACTTAAAAATAATTTTACAAGTGTTAAGAGAACACCAGCTTTATTCTAAGTTCAACAAATGTGATTTCTACAAAGATAAAATATAGTACCTAGGGCATCTGATATCGAAGGATGGAATCACAGTAGACCTGGACAAGATAAAAGCAATTAATGAATGGCCTACCCCCAAAGATGTAACTAGCATATGATCTTTTATGGGAATTACAGGTTACTATCATAAATTTATAGAGCGATTCTCTAGAATAGCGAATCATATAACCTCTTTACAAAAGAAAGGTAAGAAATTTGTTTGGGATCAAAGATGTGAAGAAAGTTTTAAGAAACTAAAAGAGCTATTAACAACTACACCTATTCTAAAAATTGTTGATCCAAACAAGGATTTCATCGTATGCACTGATGGACTTCCAGGGGTCTTAACATAAGAAGGTCATGTGATTGCCACGGGGCTTCACTAGAAGACAATATAATATCAAATTCATTCATATTGGGATATTAAATAATCATGAAAACCTAAAAATTATATTGCTTATATATTAAGGGGCAAAGGGTTTTTTTTTTATATTTAATTTAACAATACAAAAATACTTTGGGGTCTTTTTTATATGGGCGGGCTAACAAATATCCACCAAATGGAGATGGCGGGATCACTGACGGATGACAAATCGGGTTGAGGCAAGGCTCGGGCTTACCTGCACGCAGGGAAATTGCGTCTTGAGGCATGCTTGAGGCCAGGGGTTTCGTGGTGAAGAGGGTTTCTAGTTGATGATAGTCGAGAGACAGTGGCCATTAACAACCAGTTGTTTCCAATAACACTTAGCTAGTTGTTAATAATAGCCTTGGGAGTTTCTAAGCCTCCAGGGCCTGTTATAGGCCCTCGATATGCCTTGGGGGATTGAATACCCAACCACTCGTGCCTATTACAGGCCTTGGGAGGTTTAGTCAACCTCCTAGAGCTTGTTACAGGCCCTAGGGGCTTGGATACCTAGCCCACAACAGGCTTAGTCAGCGATTGGGGAACTGCAACATGCAATAGAAATATTGTACTGTGTGTATTGGCTTGTTAGGAACCTGTGTCAACCCTTCTCTTTACTTTGTTAGTATATTGTTGTTGGATGCATATGCTTTGTAATTTATCCCGTAGTATTTGTTGATCAATAGTTTTTATTATCTAATGGTATTGACCCATAGTATTGGATGCATATGCTTTGTAAGTCATCCCATAGTATTATATGTCCCATGGTATTGACCCATTGTATTGCGCATAGACTTAGTATATAAGTGTGTGTTGATGCCAATGAAGGTAAGGTGAAGTTATTTGTATTGAGCTTGCTCAAAGGAGGTTGCCCCCTTGGATTGGCCTGTGATCAATAAAGCGATTCCGAGTTCTGTTATTTTTGCTATCTTTTGTATTTTCATTAATTAATTATTGCGGGTTCTTCACATCTGGTATCAAAGCACTTTCTTGGGCTCGTTAGGTGAAATTTCTTCCAAAAGCATTTTCGCATATGTTGTAGGTTCAGATCTAGGAATAATCCCTATCTGCTTAACTGTGGGAAGTAATTGGGTATAATCCCTAAAAATCATTGTGAGGAGTGCCACAGGAACCCCAAAGTAGCTGGCCCATTGAGAGAACCTACCAGTGAAACGGGCAACGACCCCTACCTGATTAACTAGTTCCCACCCGTGAGGTAAACCAAGAGTTGTCGTTTGTGGCAAAACAGTTATCAATTTTACCTGAGCCATGGAATGAGGGGTACTTCCCCAATACGCAAGCCGTCAGACAGCATTGGTGGCCGAGTGAATCTCCTAAACCATTAGCAAGCCGAGCATATTGGGTCCATATCTATTTTCAGCTGATAAATAATAGAGTTCCTCTGTCCAAAACTATTGTCGATCACTTCCATGTTGTTTCAGATCCATCTGGTGCCGATCCCTTCCACATTGTTTCAGATCCATCGATTACCAATCCTTTATGCGTCGTTGCAGATCCATTTGATTCTGATCCCTTCAGCGTTGTTGCAGAACCATTTATGAAAAAAAAAAATGTTTTTTCGCCATATCTCTCTTGTTTTAACTCTGTTTCCCTTGAAACTTCTCTGACACCCCTGCAATCCCATTCTGCATATTTCCTTTTTGAGGACCCTATCCCAAATTCCACTTTCCAAAACCAGAAATCCCACATTTGTCTATTTTTAGGGTTTTCCATAACTTCTTCAATTTTCACCCACTCGCCTTCAACTTTTACCACAATGTTCATTTCTTGTTTCTGCTTTTTTGTTCCTCTCTGCCAAATTTTCTCATTCTTTCACCCCACTTTTGAAATCCCCATTTTTTGCTGCCCTATCCATGAGAAAGTGTCCAAATCCTAGTCGAACCCCAATTACCCATCCGAGTTTTTCCCAAATCCAAATTTTACTTTACTAAAATAGTTTCTGTTCTTGTTTTTCTACCCATTAAAAAAAAAAGCCTCCTGGTTATGGTTGTCACCCATGCATGAGCAAAAATCATGGAGGAAGCACTTGCAACCATCCAAACCAAACTCCAAGATCTAGATGAAAAATTTCCCATCTTCCATCTTCAGCATTCAACCATGAACAATAAGCGATAGATAGAATCTTCTGCAGCCACTGGGTTCTCTTCTTCTAGCAATTTTCATGGGTTGAAGCTTGAATTGCCTCGCTTCAATGGTACTGATCTGACTAGATGGATATACTGGGCAGACCACTATTTCAGTCTGCATAATACTTTTGATGTCCACAAAGTTCCACTTGCATCCTTTCATTTGGAACAAGAATCCCTTCAATGGTATCGTTGGTACATCAGAGCTCATTACGAGCCGAACTAGACATGTCTTTGCTAACTCTTTTTGCAATGATTTGGTCCTAGTGCTTTTGATGACTTCACAGGAGCCCTCTCTAAAATTCACCAAATTGGCACTGTGAGAGAGTATGAGACAGAATTTGAGAAACTGGCCAATCACACAGAAGGATTGTCTGATGAATTCTACAGGAGTTGTTTTATTAGTGATCTCAAGGATGAAATCCGCTCAAAGGTTAAAATGTTCTATCCCAACACAATGATGGAAGTCCTAAGGTTGGCTAAGTTGGAAGAGGACAAGATCGCATCCCAACAATGCTCCAAACCCACCTTTGTTCGCTTCATAAATATGGGTTCCCAACGACCTCCCATCACGCTAGCTCCTCGACCAACTACTATCTCTACAAGAAAAAAGGTCATTGGTGAGGGTCATGCCTGTGACGGACCTTTAAGGGTTGTCACCATGGTAGTATATGATGAAAATCCTTAAAACATTGTCATTATAAGTTCCTTTTGAGAAGCTCCTTTAAGGTTCATCACCAAATCCCTTTTTAGTGATAGTTTTGGTGAGGGTTGTTAAAGGCTCGTTGCTAATTGTCTCTTTGGTGACACTTCTAGTGACGATCTTTTATTGGCCCTCACCAATACTCTTTTTGGTTACTTTTGGTGACTGTAGAAAATTTTTTGTCACCATTGATCATTCTAATGAATTTTTGATGACGCTATGGACCGTCTTTATAGTTTTTGACAAAAGATAGTGGTTCAAGACCACTGCTATGGAGTCTTTGTCATTATGTGTCCAAGGTCATAGTGGTTAGAGTCAATCAATTTCTTGATAAGTTAGTGCGTCAACGGTATTAGGTGCAATATCACTTATTTTGGGGAGTTAAGTGTGATAGTTATCAGTATCACTTATGTCCATGGGTTAAGTGTGACATTTATGAATATCACCTATTGCTTCCACTACTTTTACTTTCAATAATTTTTTGCAATTCAACTGCCATGTTTGCACCATCCAATATATTCTCATGTGAACAAATGTGAATAACTTTTGAATTGTTTGTTAGGATTTCTTGAGAATATGAAGCTTATAATTTTGTCTCCTACTTATTTTCCTTATAACTTGACAATTAGCTCAAAATTACTCTCACTTACTTTGTCATAAATGATGTCAATGTTGGGATTTTTGACAACTTCACTACACGTGACACTATCCATTATGTGTTCATTAGACACTATAATTTTATTAGTTTCTTTCTCACTTATGTTAACAAGTAAATGCCTTCCATTTTGATAAACATAATAATTTCCATCAAAATGATGTTTACCTATTGTGTCTTCAATTCTTAGCTTTGTTTCTTCAATTTTATCAGTGGCATGGGGGGTAACATTTCCCTCAAATAATTAGAATTACTTAGTTGTCCTTTGAGTCAACACATGACTCAAGCCTCTTAGGTTTCTCACTATAAAGTTCCCTTTAGATGAAGTTCCACTAGTATGTGGAACCATATTATTTAAGACATAATCAAGTCAGTTAATTCCAATAATGAACAAGAATAACTTGCTAACTAGACACACAAAGGTTCCTCTTCATGGATAGCTTCTTAGAGGGACTATGGCCATTTAGGCCATGGAATTTTGAGACAATAACATGTATGTGATGACCTTAGATGTTATGGGTTGCATGCGTTCTACACCGATGCAGACAATGGTTTTTTCTCCTTGGTTTGAGAGGATTGGGAAATATTCTTAGACCATTGCAATTATTGGTCTTCAAAAAGGAATTCCTAGTAAGCGTGTGTCATCAACTAATGTTGACTATGTCCCTACCCTTTGTACACAACGCTCATTGATCCTACCAATTGAATTATCTGGTGAAGTGTTTGGATCATGTCAACGAAGGTGGCTCGCCGCCTTCGACGTCATGAGACGTTTAATGAACCCTATCATTTAGAGGAAGGAGAATTCATAACAAGGTTACCATAGGTGAATCTCTGGTAGGATCATTAATAATCAATTATCAGATGATACCCCTTTGTGGTATAGGGGATAGTTACACAACCCATGCAGTCGGCTTTGTTGTGGGTGGTGGTGCCTCGCCATTCCATCCATACAATGCAACTACCTCGGTCAGTGGGTTTAGGAGGTTGGATCCAACTAAGATGTGGGGTGGGAGACGAATATGACCCATGTGACTGGCTGCATTGAGGGCAGTGATGCCTCGTCATTTCATTTGCATGATGTTGTTTCCTTGATCATGGATCACGGGAAATCGACTCTCCAATACAATCTCTCACAAGACCCTTTCTTCCACAATGCATAATCATCGATGAGTGTTAAGTGGATGGGTGAAAATGCTATGCAATGCATTAGGTTGGACACCCTAGTCCTCCCTGTCACCCTCTCAGGATTCCATCGCGAAATTTGGTTAGTTTTTTGGGTTCTTTTCTGAAGCACCTTTCTAGGTGTATGTGGCATCTATCCAACAACTCTTAAATTTTCCCCTTAATTTCTTCATTTTCAAAGAATGAAGTCCTACATAAAGCCTCATTTGGCATAACAACTTTATCTCTCCGGTTGATTCCATGCAAGTTCAATCAGATGGCTTGGATGCATTTGATGAGGTTCTCATAGCAACTCATGATAATAGTACTATAATAGCTCATCCAACGTCTTCTATTATTTTGACCTCTCCCATCAAACTAGAAGCATGTTTTATGAGTTCCCATGGTCTTGGTCACAGTTAAAAGGTGCTAATTTCTCTTCCTTTTGGGATCACAAAATGATCAAGGAAAACTATTATGAGGAATTCATTAGTTTATGAGATTCAATGCCAAAAGTAGTGCTAAATATTAGATGGTTGGGTCCTTTTACCTCATCATCACACATGCTTGGGATTTTCTAGTAGTTAGTGCTTGTTCTTTCATAGTTAGTAGAATGCATCTCAATACCATTTTTCCATGAAAAAATTCCTTAGGGAAACTCTTTAGGCACTCTCTCACATTTCATGAATGGCGCCTGAGAGTAAATATTTTTGATATACAACATGTATGCCTAACCTTGAGGGACTAAGGTGGATTTGACATTGTGACCTCTTTGGCTAATATGACTTCAGCATGGCAAGTTAAACCACTTGAGCCAACCGTAGGGAATTTTTGCATTCCACTAACAAATGTGTGTAAAAGTGAAAATAACTCCACACACATTAAGTGTAACTATGTTTATCTCTACTGTAATTGACTAATATGGAAAAATCCCTGTTGCATTTTCGTAAGACACACATATTTGTTCTTGCTGAGCAAAACGATGAGTAGGGATCACAACATACACCCAAAAATAGATTTCTTATTCATTATCTTCAAATTAAATATTAGTGAACTCAGTCAAAAAATAATATATTCATTCACACAAACATTAGCATGTCTATATTAGCAATGAATCAACTCCAAATTCCCATTAAGTTTATGAAAATGTATGACAATGTATTGACAACTTGAAGTTGAGAAAAATATTCAAGCAACTGACTATTCAATTATTCACAATCTCATGATATGGCATTTATCATCTCGTCAAGGGATACAAACATTTTGTCTTCTAGTCTATTCATATTGTCTATATTGAACAAAGTACACAAATTTCCAAAGTGGAAGAGACAAACAAGGAAGATAATCTATCTTGAATATTGGCATTCCATGCACAAATTATTGAGCTCCACAACTACATCAATATGTCATGTCTACAACAAGAATCACTGCACTATGTTATGAAATGCATATGACATGATTGATATTTATGCCTATGCAACTAGGTCACAACACCACAAGTGTGTGACAAAGAATATCAGTGTTTTTATAACACACCATTACTTGCCAAGTTTAATTTATGTTGAATATTCACCATTGAAATGTGCATCGAGCACCAATACCTTTATACTAACATGCATATCAAACACAACAACCAAATCCACAAGTATGTTCTTAAAAAAATTCTGAATGAACCTCTCTCATCAATTTGATCAATTAATTATGGACTTAGTCAAACTCTCAACCCTTTCATTATCAACACTAGACCAAAAAAACCTTTTAAGACCATACCTTAAAAGGGGTTAATTTACACAATACCTTAAAGGTGTTGGTTAGGACCTTGTTTCCAAGTTAATCAAGGACCTATCCTTTCAAAACGATCTTTATGGGCTAGGTTGATAGATGAAGGACCAACCCTTGAAAGGGTTAACTGAGGGCCTTACTGGGTGGCACCATTCATCATGGGATAGTTAATTAATGAACCGACAATTCCCTTAATAAGCTAAAAAACCTAATGCTAGAAATAAAAAGATAAAAAAGGAAATAACTCACCTTAAATTCATTATTGTATATAATAAATATCCTTATTCTAAATATGAGAGTTATGTCAAACCTCCAAGAGTGATTCAAATCTTGGAATATCCTACACACATAACTCCAATTTCCTACGAGATAACATTTGACTCAATCTTCCAAACTTTCGTTATTTTAGTTCACATGGAAACACATGACCATAACACTAGAGGACACCTAACGATCATTAGGGATGCCTAGTACCAAATATACTCTCTCATAGAAAAAGGTGGACAATGATGCACTTGGGATGCTCTGCCAAGGTTAAGAATGAAAAAACATCTTTTGTTAATTTCAAATATCATTCCATGTCCCATTTACAAATGGACATGATAGAAAAAAGTGTGTAGTAATTTCTTCAACTTCTTTATGGAGAGAAAGTGAAAGGCAGGATACTGTCATGATCTATTTTGTAAATTATCCCAAGTTAAAAGTTTGTTATTCAAAATTAACCGAAGTAGGGCTCAACCTTACAAAGATCCTCCTTCTTCTATATCATGCTCCATTTACAAGGCTCTATTTATTCGTTGCATACCTTATACCCCAAAGAAACCTTGTACAACCCTTCTAATTTTGTTTGGGGTCCACACAAAAATGGATTTTTCTCTCTTAATTTGATCCAACATTTCAAAATATGTGTTTTGTAGAATATCCATTCCTATTTCCATACCCCAAACAAATACCCTCACAACTCCAACTTCTTAACATATTTCCACCCCAAGTCCCACATTCTTCTCTAATCCCCATCAAACACATTAGAAATGTGGTATATATTCCTTACATGTAGAGAATAAATTACATTTTGGAGAAAATTAAATTATGTGAACATCATATTCAAGGATTTAATCCCAAACTCACCTTTCATTATGTTCCAAAAAATCAAACTAGAGACTCTTTAAGTGCTTCGGTGCTTGATTCTTGGGTGCTTGAATTGTCTATGTTTTAACCCCTATTTTGATCCTTCTTTTGTCCTTTGGAATGTCCTTTTACCTCCTAGATCCTTATTTACCTTTATTTTGACATCAAATATCTTCATATGTGACATGGGAAGCATTCCAGGTTATACTCCAATTCATATGCTGAAGACTAAAAGTCAAATAGGTTAAATAGAAGAGAAATATACATGATACACTAAGAACAAGTCAGGCTTGAGAACCAAGAAAGAACTATCAAGCCATACTAAAAAATTGGTAAATTGTGAGAAACATCACTCACTATGACATTGTTCGCTTGAAAATTGTGAGAAACATGTTCCAGAAGGCGAAATGAATATTTTTGGAAATATGCCGCCAAACATGTCGGAAATGATTAATGGTTAAATTTGACCTTAGGTGTACCATGACATCATAAATTTGAGAAATGTTGACTTGAAGAATATTGAACTAAGTGTGGATACATTCATTTGATCGAGCAGATCTGGGTGAGAGATTATCAAGTGAATATGTGTGGAGTATCCAAAGCTTTGAAAAATGAGAAACAAACCCTGAATCTACTGAATCTACATCCACATTTGTGAATGTGTTTGAAACTAGAAGATAAATGTATGCACGTAGTTAATATAAATGTATACACTCAGCCTAGCCTTAATTTCTAGACATGAAATAAATTCTTACTTTCCATATAGCTTGACACCTTTTATCCATCTGTCCTCTATGCCTGGAATTCTCCACTTTCTGTTAAGTCACTCTATAATGTGTGGTGTAATCTTTGTATTTCCCCATAGTAACATTGCTTTTACTATTTTTGATTGAAGTGTAAGTTATGACCAACAATTATGCAGAGTTGGTGGTTTCGTTCTGTTGAAATGTAAGTTATTATCAACAAATATGTAGAGAGGTTGGTGATGATGATATTGTTTCTTAGGTTGAAGTGAAAAAGTTATCAACAATAATGTCGCATTTTTGAGTTCGTTGACATTGAAAACTTGTGAATAAGCCTCATCTTGGCTGACGATGAATTAGTAAGCAGTGTCTTAGAGAGTAGACATGGAGATTTGATAGTCTTCTTATTTTTCAACATTGACATTCCGTTGTACAGTGAAACTACTACTAATTGTAATAAATGCTCTAGATGGTGAAAATCTATAAGAAAAAATGTATTGCCTTTTTTCTTTCTTTTAATAGTTGTAGTTATGATAACATTATCTATCACTGTGACAACACCATATTTTGTCAATAGGGGACTTCCTTAACACTGACTGGGAAACCTAATACAACAAAGACATCGACTGAGGGACACAATATTTATAGAGGTAGAAAGTATGGGGACTTGACCCCACAACCTCCTATGTCCAATTCACAACACTCAACCACTTAAGTTAACCCACAGGGTTGGCATGAAGAATATTCAACCTATCAACCATATCAATACGTCTAACATTGTATTAATCACATGTATAATAAGTATTTGGAATGATATACTTTGAATACCATAATTATATAAAGAATTTCCTTATAATTTCTTTTATAATCAAGTATGATGGGGCTCCCTTTTGGAGTAAGCTAAACCTGTAGCGAAGGGACTTCATTTTAGGCTTAAATTTAAGCTAAATTTTGTCAAATTTTTAGGCATGACTAGATCTAGATGTTTGAAAAATCGATTAGAATTCTAAATCAATTATGAATTTGTCTTATTGGATTGATTGATTTCAATAGAGGGAGGGAAGATTGCTACATGATCACGCTACCCCCCTCAAGATGATGATGTTACGAGGTCCATGTTAAGTATGCATCTTACATGTATCTACACAATAACAACATATCCTTGTGTCAATTATTTAATCAATCCCTACATACCATCATTTCAACTATTTTATACTAAATTGGTATATGAAAACCCCTTATGTGTAGAACAAGGAACCCCTTAGAAATTTGACTTGAACCCATAACCTTAAAAAACACATGCCAAAAAATATACTAAAAATAACTTAAAATATGAAATATAAAATAGATTTGACTCGATTTCCTTTTCATCCTTCAAGATAAATAACGCATGCCATATCAACCACACTACTGCACCCCACTCTCTACAGGTCAGTAATGTGAAAGAAAACGAATTGTCTAACTCATCCATGAATTGGGTCTGTATCTGTCATGCCTTCGAGAATATCCTCTTCAAAGCTTTGATGAAATTACCTTTGGTTCTTCTCCGCTTATGCCAAAGAACTCCATAATTGGTTTCCTAACATCATCATTGTCAGAATCATGTGTCAAAACGATCTTTCCCTTGAATGATTTTGTAGTTTCCTGAAATGATGAAATGATGTTTTCAACAGATGTAAAAGTAGGATTTCTTGGATCTCAAAGAAGAAAGAAAAACAACCAAAACGCTGATTTTATGACATATTCCCTCAAGTAATTGCTTGAGTATGAGACTTTATCCTTGGCCTTGGTCTTGATATGTCATATTACTGTTTTTGAAGCCATTTTTGTCTTTATCCATAAGTATTTTAATGAATGCTTGTTATTAATGCTGGTATCAGGGGCATTATTTCTAAACATGTTATTAGATTCCCAATCATGTAAAAATGTTCTTCTTGCTTAGAATCTTTGATAATCTTTGTTCACTGTGTTATTATAGGTGGGGTTTAAAGTCTATAAACTATACTGTGACAAAAGACATAAATCAATAATGTATGATAATTTTGTCAATACATTGATGTGATCTTTGAGTTGTGAACAAAGTGTTCTCTTGTACTCACGTATGACCGAACAATCCCATACAAGACATGTACACCAAATATTCCCTTCATAGAGCATGTGTAGTACTTTGGATTGTGTTCATGATCCACGATCCATAAATGTTATTTTATGCCCTAATATGCTAGTGTTCATCCTTTGATGATGTACAGGGCCATCATAACCATCCTTCCTAGATAAAACCTCATAATTAAGCCATGGTTCTCGGGGCCCTACTTAAATTGGGTATGGGGAGTTAAGAGTGGTGTGGGGGAGGGGAGAGTACTTCAATCTCCTTCCTCATGGGAAATTGTTTTCTCAATCTCACATTCACTATTCTCACGTGTAAACACTACCCAACTTCTACACGATGTGTTCCCCCTATTTGGATTGATATGCAAAACCTGAACATGACCAAATCAACAATGCAAAGAGTAATTCATAGATCTATGATGGGATATGGATGGCTATCAATGAGCATATAGGTTGGGTATTTAGGAAGCCTTTCATTTCCTTTTTAATTGTTTCTTAGTGAAGGTCTTAAAGCGAGAGCATTAATTTGGAAGGTTATCCCTATAAGGGAATCACTAGAATGGATTATTTTTGCATACACCAAAGAGTGCTACATGGGAATAAGACTCATGAGGGATTCTGAAGTGGATAAATGATAAATATTTGTTATGTTGGTTAATGTAGTTGATGGGAATGCCATCATTGATTAATGGTCAGAAGAGTTCCCTAGCGTTATGTTTAGTGAGCAAATTTATTGAGATTGATGCCAACTAGACTGGGTTGAGTATTGATTTGTGAGTTCGTAGCTTGATTCATTCACCCTAGTGGCCTCATAACCCAATTTGTTGGTTGCATCCATCCTAGAATCCTATAGTCGAGTGAAAATTGCTAATGCACAACTAGTTTCCTAAACAAACTTTACATAAGAGATAAGTACTATAGGAACATGGGTTAAGGAAAAAAAAAAAAAAGAAAGATAATTGGGAAGGGTGGATTTATTTTGAACTTAAGAAAGAAGGGACGTGGAGGAAATTTCGAGTCAAACCATCTTTGAGGGCCTTCGAGACCAATAAAAGGACATCATATTAGCCATTGTTCTCTAACCTAGTTAAAATATATGAGAATTACTTAATTATTTACGATAGCAATTATTTAATCATGTTATGTAGGGCCATGGCATATTTTTGTGATAAAAAAAACTTGCTCACGAGTTCATCAAAGTTGCTATAAATTCTCTCACAAACATAAATTCAAAAACAATTTAAAAATTTGATAATATTTAAGATATAAATTATTTCTCTCATGATATATTAATATAAATACTATAATCTCTAAAAAAGATACAAAATTTAATCATAAAATAACGTTACTCTATTTATATATTGAAAAAAATTATTTAATAGATTACAATATTGGAAAAACTTATTTAATAGATTAAAATATAAATATAATCCATAAAATTAAGAACTACAAAAGAATCATAGAATCACATAAACATATGTAAAAATATTCATGATTTTTTTTAAAACTCATGTTTTTTCCTCCACTAAAATTTGGGGGATTTTAGTTTCCCTTCCATTTGCATTTGTAAACCATTCAATGACATTTGGTTTTTTCCGCCCATTGGTGTTTACGGATTGTTCCATTGGCATTTGGAAACTATTCAGTGACATGTTTTGGCATTTTTGGGATATTTGGTTTTCCCCTGTCATTGGCGTGTCATTGGCGTTTGGGGCAAAACTTTGTTTGTGTTTGTTCTAATCTGATAGCCAAAGGAACAATGCCATAGCCATTGTGAACTTTGAATTTTGGTTCTCCCAGCCAATAGAACGAGCAACCAACCGCCAAGAAGGGAAAATAGTAGGGCAAGGGAGTTGCAGCGTATACCCTTGTCATCAAATTTACACAACTTACTACAAAATTTGACAGGTATGAGCTAGTGGGTTTATGTATCTTTTGTTGAGGTTTAAGGTTGTTAAATGAAGGAGAAAACCACGTTGAACTACATAAACCAAAAGGGTTTCAATTTGCATGGCCTTGTTTAATATTTACTCGATCTCCATTTTGCCATGTTTTATTCCAGGATGCATCGACATGTGGGTTGCTCGACTGCATTGTCCGCTTGGTTGGCCAAGTGCGTCTTCTACATTCCCTTATCTGCAACATTTTTTCCTGTGCAATTTCCTTGTCTTCTATTGTGTGTTTCGGGAAAAAATATGTGTGAAACCCTTCTCTTTTTTGCTCCTTTTAAATGGGGTTTATGAGTTGAAGCAATTTCTCTGCTATTTCCCCCTTAAACAATGATAGCTTTATTACCCATGTTAAATCGTGAAAGAATCTATTGCATTTTTCCTTCCCCTGTATCTGCTTTTCATTAAAAAAAATTGTATTCTTCTGTTCTCTTAGGCTTGGTTGTCTTTGTATGTTTACATTGTATCTGTTTTGAAAGCTATAGTGTGTTTTTAAGACATGGTTCTCTGCTGATATTTGCACCCATTGATCCCCTCTTTCAAACAATCGTTGTTTCGTAGGCTGTGAACAACCACGAGAAGGTCGGGACTTTCTCCATAACGACTCTTTCAATTTATAGTGCTCCAACAACCAACGTATGTACTGGATTTTTCCTGCAGTTAGAAGGTCATCCACGGTTCACTAATTAAACAATCAACACTTCTACATATTTCTATTTCAGAATATCTGCAGCGACTATTTATTTTAGCCTTTGGAGTCCACAATCAGATTCATCATCAAGAAGATTGGTGAAATGAAAGAGCTGCAAGCTAGATCCATTGATATCAATAATGGAGAGCAACTCCTTTGAATTTTCCAAGAGAAAACAGCCATTTGCCATTATTGATATTGTGAGAAGTGGTTGCTATCTTTTTCGTTTCGTAGATTGTTCTGGTGGTGATTCTTGCTGTGATTTCGAAAAGTTGCGGGAAAAATGGCCACTGTAGAAGTATTTGAACAGAGATCAACAATTTCTTTCCAGAAATCTGGTTCGTATTTCTCTATCGGCATATATAGGTGGGAGTGAACCGAGCTACACTCCTAAAACATGTTTTTAGCACTTGAAGGGCTTCAGGATAAAAAACCAGAGCAAACCAAGCAAACCCCCTATGCTTTGCCGCATTACCCAGAATTCAATTGACCACACGTTTATTACATAATATATGCCCATTTCTCCTTCAAAATCTTTTGCAAGGCAAGGTTACCATTCCTGTTGTTATGAGCCTGAGCAGAAAGCAGGATATTGGGGAGCCTAGGAGCTAAGCGAACCAATATAGGATAGAGCTGGGAATAGTAGTATGCCCCCAATGTCTGATCTCATCGTGACTGCAACATTGAGATGTCCTCCCGACAGATGAAACTCAGCTGAAACGATTTCATATATTGCGAGTGCATGGGCAATTCAAATTAAAAAAAAAACGATGTGTGCGTTAGCATACAAACTTATTATAGAATCAACCTTCTTCGAGTCAGAAACCACGTTATTTTCTACAATACCTCTATGTTATCAATCTTCTTCAAGCTTGAAGCTCGGGATACTTTATAATGTCATCCTAACAGTCAAGAAGATTTTTATAATTCATAACTTTCGGTATTTTTTTTATAGTGGATACCCAATGCCACCGTCCTAAATTTTATTACTTCTAAATAAAACATAACCTAAAAGGATTGTTATAATTTGTTTTCTATTGATGAAGCTTATTACATGAATACACATTGATGTCAAGATCATTTACGATCAACTAACACAACATAAATATTTATAACATAAATATTGAAAACACAGAGACAATACCTTTGTTCGGCCGGAGTCCAACCAGCAAAAACTCCTACCAGCCACTCTACAGCAGAGCCCAATGGAAAGAACCGAAACATTTAAACAATCTCATGATTTTCTATCAATTTTCAACATGTCTTCCCCTTAACTCTCGTTGTATATTGTTGTTTTCCTTTCTCTTCTTTGCCCCTCGCTATCTCATATCACAATACCAACAACCCCTATTGGCGTTCAGATCACTCATCACCTACGCTGTTCCTTACAGAGTTGCGTTTTCCCACAACATCAATAGATCTGCACGGCCCACTTTCTCCTCCTCCTCCAGTTGCGGCAAAAGACATGGCAGCACTCCAATCTCCATGGACACATAAAGATCAGTGGTAATGAGGGAACTGGAATCCAACAGTGATTGCTGGTCATGGTGATATGGGAAATGATGGACAGTCCTGCTCCTGGTGTAAAAACTAACTTTCGGACAGCTTAGCTTATCCTTGATTATTTCCTTCAGATCTGGGATAGAGCTCTTGAAATCCTGCAACTACCAGACATTCAATATACTCTGCCTTTAGATGCTATTTCAATATAATCCACCGTTATTTCAGAACTGCAGCAGCATATAGAGGTGAATCAAACACCTTTCCTTGACTATTCCATTCGGGACGGGTGGATGTACATGCTGAATCAATTTTGTGTACCCCTGTCTGAGGATCGCTGGCTTTATGCACTTATATACATAACTAGTTACCGAAATGATTCAAGTCAATACAGTAAAGTAATACTTCATCTATTAATAGATTTGGGAAAGACTTTTTATTACAACTTTTAAACAATGTAATCAAATGACTTGTATGCTTTCGGTAACTAGTGATAGCATAAAGAGGAAGAACTCCATAGATGGCCAGACGGGTTTGCCAAGTCTAAGAGCTACCATTATCTGAAGAATCATTTCCACGAATTGCATTTAAGTATAGTATCACTCAAACTCAAACACCATCATCATTGTCAAAAAGACACCGCCACAAAAAATGCAAATAAAAGTGATGATTTGGTTAATTTGCTTGACTATGGTATGTTTCTATGTATGATTATTTGAGTCCCAATTCCTGAGATGGAAACACAACAGATTACATTAGAACTCTGCATAAACAATTATTTTCAAACCCTGAGCAAGGGTGTGCAGATGCAATATATGAGCAATTAATAAATCTTCCATATTAATTTCATCGTGTAAGTCAATGACCGATAGAACCCCATTGTATATGACAATGGAACATCTAAACTCGAGCTTGCTCTTCACGCTGGTATGAAACCATCCTTTTGCTGGAAATGGTATACAATCTTCACATGACAATTATCACCTGTGCCGCTACTTGACATTAAAATGCTGGCTCACTTGGAACTCAGATTGTGAATTTGGGACTTTAGCATTTGAATTATTTGGGGTGTTCCTCAACAACCTTTGATCGGCAGTCAATGGTCTTCATCGTGCTCGACATGTTGTGCGTTATCAATGGAACCATGGGCTTTAGCACTAGGCTACTCGGGGGTTGACACAACATATCCGAAATATAATTTAAAGAATAAGTTTTAATTTTATATTGACTGGTGTCCATGCAGTTTGATGACGTGTAGTGCATGGATCACGAGCTCCTTGTTGGCTGAATCTTGGCAAGCTTGCCTACTCGTCTTAACACTTGGTTAATGTGACAAAAACTTGACTTACAACTTGAACATGGCATGAAGAATAGGTTTGGACTTTGACTTGAAAATTGGACTCCAAGCCCAATATTTTTATTTTCTCAAAACCATTTTAAAGGAAATAAAAAAAAAAATCTTGGGAAAAGAACCATTTTGGCATTCATGCGATCCGTTGACAGTAACCCTGAATGGTAAGATGCTTAGAAACTTAATTCTTTCCTCAAATGTGTATGATTCCTTGTACGCTTCCTTTGCAGTTAGCTCTTGGTTCCATGTAGTATTGACAAACTTAGAGCCCCAAACATTTCCTCCGATGCCTCTCACTATTTCCAGAATTTCAAATTTTAACTAATGACAAAAAAATGGTGCTAACAATAAGTAGAAATTTTTTTCTCCCTTTCCAAACAGGCCTCACTTATCAAAAAAGATACAGAAAAGGCTTGTATGGCATGGTCTTCGGTCGTGAACAACAATACGTAGCCTTGTAGATATCCTTGTGCTTGGTATCAAATTTTTTCCATGTGGAATCTTAATAGTCATTAAGGTAAGTAAGGAAGAGAAACATGCCACATGGTGGCATGATAACTCAATTTATGTATTCCAATTGAGAAATGGTATTTCCCCTCACAACTCAGACATATATTATTACTTGTATAGTTTCTGGAAGCTTTGTTATTAGGCATTATAAAGTTGCCATAATGTTGCTTGCGTAATTGCAAACAAGAGCTTGATGCCATTGAGCCTAGAACATAGGGGATGCAGGATTTTCTTTTCAAACTCAAACTTTAAGATTATAAAAGACTCTCTATGATCAGATAAGTGTCAATAATATTCTTTTAAATGCTTCAATATTCTCAATATTCTATTGTATTATTGAATATGTCTTTTAATCATATTACACGCAATGCTTCTAGTATGCAAAAAAGCACCTGCTTGTTCATTCTTGGACATGTGTATTGCCACTTCAAAAATTCAAGGTCACTTTAAGAATGTTTTGAGCTAGGATGTACAATATATCAAATAAGTGTCACAACCTTCTTGTAAATGCTTCAATAGTCTATTGTATTATTGAATATGTGTTTTAATCATATTCCATGCATCGCATCTAGTCTGCAAATGAGAACAAGCTTGTTCATTTTTGGACATGTGTATTGCCACTTCAAAGTTTTAAGGCCACTTTAAGAATATTTTGAGTTAGGATGTACATCACTCGACTTTACTTCTTGACATGGCCATATCTATATAAAAAAATCAAAGTGGTACATAATTATTCTATACAAAAGTAGTCTTATCTCTACGCTCCATTGATTGTAGTGTAGACTAGTAACCATCTAGGAGAGATTTGTATGGACGTGGTAGTTTCTTGAGGATTGTTATTATTATTATCAGTATTATTATCAGTATTATTATCAACACTAGGAATGTTTTGGAATGTAATGCTTAGTGTGTGTATTGTACATTGTTCATTTTATTAAAAAGCAAGTTGTAAATGTGGCCACGGCTAGGACGAGTAGAAATAAAAATCATATGGGTCTAAAAAACAAAAATGAACATTACCCTAATTGATATCCTTTAGAAAAAGTATGAAAACATATTGTCCATAACATAAAATTTTACAAATTCTAATGACCAACTCATACCCTCAACATATTTGCATTTTTTATATTCTTTTTGGGAACATCATACCTCAACAATTGTGCTACATGGACATCTTCCTTTGGAATTAGATGGTTTATGGTATAAGACCTCGATGACTTCTATTGGATTTAATATCTCATGTCAGTGACAAGTCTAACAAGGAGTTTCAAGCAAATGTGAAGGATATATTTGCTAGTGGCATGGAACCCGTTGGTGGCACAACCCAAGTTCGTGAAGTAAATTGCAAGGTTTTATTGATGAGATGAAAAGAAGTGGGAAATCATACTTATACCCAAAACGTTTAATGGTCATCAATGAGATGGAAATAGTGGATCATTACATGGCTAAACTTTTAGTTCTATTCACACATCACTCTAGTTGCGAAAGATGAATGCCTTTATGTGGGAGACCAACCCAAGAGGACAAGGATTTTTAAGAGTTCTTTTTGCAAAAGGTCCTTGACTCTAGTATCGGTACAAGCCACAACAAGATTGTTGAATGCAACTTTAAGGATAAAGCTTTTGATTATTGCATTATTTTATGTGCATGCAGTGTGAAGTGTGGGATGATGAAGTTGAAGAAGTAATTCTTGATGGAAAGCCATTATTTGCTTCAATTCCATCAGAATTGGATAACATTGGTTGGGAACAAGCCCATAGGTGGGTTATATTTCACACAAATGAAGTTGATCCATAGATAGAGTAAGTAACATGTTTGACCTTCAAAATTTTGTTTGTTTGTGGTTGAACAAAACACAAATCCATGGATAGAATAATGTATTTAACATTTCAAATTATTTGTATTCATATTTTATCAAAACACATTAAAACCATTTTTACTGTCCATAATTGTCAAATTATGATGCACAAAATGGAGATTCTCAACTCATTTACCCAAACCAAAAAAGATGAAGCTCTATTGCAGAGACTCCACACCCAACATTTTTCTAGTTGGGTAAAAAAACAGGTGACTTTATACTATTTATATTATAAGTACTTAGAAATCATTACATGTTGAATATTATCATGTACAAATTTAAATATTTTATCATAGGTTGAATGTATGTGTTCTAACTACATTAAAAAAACTGAAAATATGTAGGTGGAAGGAGATGGAAATGTGTCTGATACACTTAAATGGCTAGTGCGGGGCCCAAGGAAATTTTTGAATAAGTACAAGGGATACCTAACCAATGGTTATAGATACCATACAAAAAGAATGGATAGTGAGAGAACCACCCAAAATAGTGGTGTGTGTTTGGAATTCGAAACAATGATGAGGTCAAGTTCCAAAGATCCAAACCTTGTACTTCAAAAAACAACATTTTATGGAGTAATAGAAGAAATAATTACATTGGACTATTTTTGTATGGAGTACACATTGTTCAAATGTAATTGGGTCGATGTATACAATAAGAGAGGGATTAAAACTGATGATTTGGGTTTTACAATGGTGAATACGAAGAAATGCCTAAGTCAGAATCATTGGCAAGATGATACATTTATTCTAGCATTGCAAGCTAAACAGGTATTCTATGTACAAGATCTAGTTGAGACTGATTGGTATGTAGTGTTAACATGTCCTCCAAAAGGATTGAGAAATAGTACATCATATGAACCCGAGTATGCAGATTTGTTAGGGGTTACACACTTTCAAGAAGCAAAATGTGTAAATGAAGAAGATATAGTCGATGTCGATGTCGATGTCGATGTTGACGTAAATGTGGATTATGTCCATTCAGATTGTGAAGGAATATGGTTGAATATTAAACAATAAAACATATCGATTCTGCTATATTCACCTTTACATGGTATATACATTTGTAGACTTTGCATATTGGGTCACTAATGGTTTGGATTTACATTGAATGAATGATGTTCTTGATAAATGCTAGTTTTGATCTTTTGTCTTGGACTGAATTAAGATGTTCTTGGACTATCCAGTGGATTATTTATAGCTCGTCCTTTATGTTTGATTATGCTCTTGGAAAGCAAGTGGACTGTTATGCGGTTGTAATTGCTTCATATTGACTTTCTAGATGTGTTAACTTGGGTATGGAATTATATCATTTTATAGTGGTGTATTTTTTGTTGTGTTTTGCATTTTTTTATTTTTTTTAAATCATTAACTTGGAGTTATTCCACAATAGATTTCTTTAAGAAAAAAGTTAGTGTTGTTCTATGTTGGTTTTGCATGCTTGGAATTGTATAAACAATCTTTAAACATATGGGACACAATGTGCTAGCTAACCTGTTCTCTTGATGATTGTAAGTAACAACAATCCTTGGTGGATTTATACTGATCTTGAAAGGTGCTTATATATTTATAGTACTTGCCTATTTCATTTTTCAGGAAATTCCTTACAGGGAAAATAGTCACATTTTCAATGTTGGAAATCATAATAATGAGATCATTGTCAAGCAACTGGAAGAAATAATGACTGAGGTATGGTTCATGCTTTTCGTTGGAGTTCAAAAAAGTTGTTTGAATAGCTTTTTGAATAGTTTCTTGTGCTTCTGTTGTTGTCAATAGTGTTGATTTATAGTACTTGTTTAGTTTCCATTGACCTTCATTAACTTTTCATCACAACAGAAGCATAAACTATGCTTCCTTTGTTCTGTGACTAGTCTACAATAAATCTGCTCCTCAGTTAACATTAGAACGAACTTGGAGGAACAAATAGGAGGATGAGCTGGGTGACATGATTCCAAAGAAGGCCCATATGTCTAATTTCCATTTGTGCATCTATAAGTGTAAAAGACAACTCATCTTACAGGCTTAGGCC
Source organism: Larix kaempferi (assembly GCA_027924585.1). NCBI lineage: Eukaryota > Viridiplantae > Streptophyta > Pinopsida > Pinales > Pinaceae > Larix > Larix kaempferi. The sequence goes on from BSBM01000546.1 coordinate 4,512,573, forward strand.
AAACCTGTAGATATACGTTATTAAACTGTTGTTACAGCATTTTATATCATCTTTTTCTATCTTGTTTCCATATGCTTAAAAAAGCTTAGATATCTATTTTAGTTATTGTGTAAAGAGGTTAGTGAATCAGTTTTATTTACTTTAATTATAACATTGTGATATTTTTGCTTTTTCAAATTAGTAAAATGTTATAATAATAATAACCAAATGTTCAATTTATTCCATCAGGCCATTTGTCATCACCATCTACTAGGGTTACATTATGCTTGTGACTTGCTGCACTTGACTAACATGAGTTTAAAAGGGATGAGTCCGGGTACTAGTCCCAAGCAATTTTGATGGGTATTGCTACACCTCATATTGGGCAGGTAAGCAAAGAAAGTCTACCCTATGTAACCCATCAGAGGAAGTTTCTTGAAGCATTCCCAAAATAAAATGTGTAATTTCATGCCAATATAAATCTTAGGAATTTTGCAGTTTTATAGGTGCTCTACATTTATGTTATATATGAGAATTAAAAAATGCATGTAAGTTGAGATAACACCGATAATTCATAGGATATGCTACTTTGTTGTTTATTCAAGCACGTTTATATACCTGCTGAAACTAATGCTTGGATTCTGGAACATGACAATTATAAAGAGAAAATTCTCAAGTATTACAATGAGAAAAAAAATACAAATTAAAGCTGGAGGCTCTATCTTTTGCATAGCCTCCTTTACTAAGCCATTTAATTTATTATATATCTTGGACTCCACAATTTGTTTTTATTATTTGTTGGCAAATCTTAGGGTTAAAATGTGTCTCTTTGCTTTTTATGTCCCCACATTTTCACTGTGGCTTAGGGGGTCTGCATTGACCAGCTTGGGAGGTCCACACCATCTAGTTTGGGGCATATGTACCTAAGATGTCATATAAAATCCACAATGAAGAAAATTATGTTCAAATGGATTTGTTGCAAAGAGCTCTTTAATACTAGCAGGTTAGTCAACATGAAATTGTATAGCAGGTACAAGCATGTTTTTTAATCAATATACTGGAATGAGTTCCAACATATTGAATCCATTCTCCATAATTCTCTTTTGAAGGAACACGTGAAACTAAGTTTAGATAGTAAATTTTTATGTCCCTAGGATTTGCTCAAATCATAAATAATGATGGCCAAGAGAATTATGATCCAGGAATTTTAATAGGCATGATGTAATCGTAGTTAGAGAACATTTTTAATTACCATAGTTTAGTGTTTAAATTTTTATAGGCCTACTGTATTATTTTTTGCAAGCAAGTTTATAGGCATGTTGAAACTAATCCATGCAAGGTAACAATTCCTATGATTGTAAAGTACAACCAACAAGAACATAAATATGGCCCTGCCAAGTACAACCAACAAATCAGAAAATTGCCCCTATAAACTACAACCAACAAACTCAGAAATATGCCTTTGTAAGGTACAGTCAACACAACATAAAACTATCCTTTCAAATCTATGTAGGCTGAATTGAAAAGACACCCATAATAGCAAGGAAGGTATTGCTACTATAAATTTATAAATAAGGCAAGAATAGTTTTTTATGAGATTTTTCTTAGCTCTGATCTATGGATGTATTGCTACTATCCATTTTCATACATACCAAAGAATGTCACCATTGTGGAAAGCAATGGTGACGTTTCACTGTTATCCTTTAATGACCATTATAATTATTTTTTTTACAATTTTAATTGAAATGGCAACGATCCTTTATGTTGCGTCATTAAAAGATTTTCAAAATGAAAAGAGGTGACAATCTCATAACAGTTGTCACCATTGATATGTTAATGGAAATATCCTCAATAGTGAGGGTCATTGTAAGGCCCTCATCATATGTCATTGGCGACGTTCAGTTTTTTGGTGATGGAGGCCCTTAGGTCCATCACCAAAACTTCATATAAATTGGTGAGGGTCACTATTTGTCACTAATAATCTGTTAGGAACCCATGTCTTTACTTGTTAGTATGTTGTTATTGGACGCATATGCTTTGTAAGTCGTCTCATAGTATTTGTTGATCAATAGTTTGTGTTATTGTTGTTGGCGCATATGCTTTGTAAGTCGCCTGTAGTATTGTTGATCCATAATTTGTAGTGGCCCATGGTTTTGACCCATAGTATTGGTGCCTAGACTTAGTATATAAGTGTGTGTTGAGACTTATGAAGGCACGGTGAAGTTATTTGTATTGAGCTTGCTCACAGGAGGTTGCCCCCTCGAAGTGGCCTATGATCAATATAAAAGTGATTATGAGTTCTGTCATTTATGCTATTTTGCATATTCATATTAATTAATTGTTGCAGGTGCATCACATCTGGTATCAGAGCACTTTCTTGGGCTCGCTGGGTGAAATTTCTGCCAATTTTTTTTCGCATCTGTTGCAGGTTCGGATTTGGGAATAATCCTTATCCGCTTAACTGTGGGAATTACTTGGGCATAAGCCCTAAAACTCATTGTGAGGAGTGCCACAGGAACCCCAAAGTAGCTGGCCCATTGAGAGGACCTGCCAGCAAAAAGGGCAACGACTCGTACCTAATTGACTAGTTCCCACCCGTGAGGTAAACCAAGAGCTATCGTTTGTGGCAAAGCGGTTATCAGTTTTACCTGAGCCATGGAGTGAGGGGTACTGCCCCAATACGCAAGCAGTCAGACAGCATTGGTGGCCGAGTGAAACCCCTAAACTGTTAGGAAGCCGCACATACCTAGGGTCCATATCTACTTTCAGCTGAACTATTGTCGATCACTACTACGCCGTTTCAGATCCATTTTGCAAACCATTCCAGATCTAGCCATTTTCAATCCATTCGGCGCTGTTCTAGATCCCTTCCGAGCCATAGCCGCGAGTATAAAATTCAGGTTTTTATCCATCTCTCCCTTGTTTTCACTCTGTTTCCCTTGAAATTTTCGGGGAACCCCTATCATCCCATTCTGCATATTTCATTCCTGAGGACCATATCCCCAATTCCCCTTCCCAAGGCTCGAAAGCCCACATTTGTCTATTTTTAGGGTTTGCCATAACTTCCTCAAATTTCACCCAATCACCTTCAAATTTTACCACAGAGTTCCTTTCTGAATTCTGCTTCTTTGTCCCCCTCTGCCAAATTTTCCCATTCTTTCACCCCGCTTCTGAAATCCTCATTTTTGCTTCCCTGTCTAGTCGACAGTGTCCAAAACCTAGTCAAACCCCAATTACCCTTCAGATTTTTTCCCAAGTTTAGATTTTCCCTTACTGAAGCAGTTTCTATTTTTGTTTTCCTACCCAAAGAAAAAAAAAAAAACTCCTGGTTATGGTTTTCACCCGTGCAGGAGCAAAAACCATGGAAGAAGCACTTGCAACCATCCAAGCCAAACTCTAGGATCTGGATGAAAAATTTCTCGGCCTCCACCTTGAACATTCAGCTATGAACAACAAACAACAGTCCGAGTCTTCAGCAGACAATGGGTTCTCTTCTTCCAACAATTTCCGTGGTCCGAAGCTTGATTTTCCTCGCTTCAATGGTATTGATCCAACTGGATGGATCTATTGTGCAGAACAGTATTTCAATCTGCATAATACTTTTGATGTCAACAAAGTTCTGCTGGCATCATTTCACTTGGAACAGGAAGCTCTTCAATGGTACCGTTGGTACATCAAGGCTCATCCAGAGCCCAAATGGTCAGACTTTTGCCAGCTCCTTTTGCAACGATTTGGTCCTAGTGCTTTTGATGACTTCACCGAAGCCCTCACTAAACTTCACCAAATTGACACTGTGAGAGAGTATCAAACCGAATTTCAGAACCTAGCCAACCACACCGAAGGATTGTCTGATGACTTTTACCGGAGTTGTTTTATCAGTGGTCTAAAGGATGCCATCCGCGCTGAGGTCAATATGTTCTGCCCCACCACAATGATGGAAGCACTAGGGTTGGCTAAGTTGGCAGAAGACAAGATTGCAGCCCAACAACGCTCCAAGCCCATTTTTGTTCCCTTTGGAAATATGGGTTCTCAGCGACCACCTATACCGCAGGCTCCTCGATCGACTCCTATCAACCGTTTGTCTGAAACAGAGATGCAAGCACGCAGAGAAAAGGGGCTTTGCTATAATTGTGATGAGAAATTCACTCGGGGACATAGATGTGTTCAACAAAAGCTCTATCTCTTGGATGTGGAGTCTCCGCTTGCCTCTGAAATGGGTGATGAAGATCTAGAAACACTGGATGCTCCGGTTGACATTCAGGAACCTCCTATTGATGCTCTGTCTCAGGATGACCAACTAGAGATATCTCTCCATTCTTTAGCTGGAATCACCACCCCCCAAACAATGCAAGTCAGGGGTTACTTCAAGAAGCTTCCTCTTACAATACTCATTGATTCTAGTGGCACTCATAATTTCATTGACCTTCGGATCGCCAAACAAGCTGATTATTTTATCCATCCTTGCTCCAACTTTGAAGTCATGGTTGCCAATGGGGGCACCTTACCTTGCAAAGAGAAGTGTCTAAATGTGCGTATCTCTATGGGAGATTATACCTTGCGCTCTGACATGTTTGCCTTGCCCTTAGGCGGATGTGATGTGGTTTTGGGCGCTCAATGGCTACGCACACATGGCCCTATCTTATGGGATTTTGCAGAAATTTGGATGCAGTTTTCCCTCAATGGACAAAAACACACATTGACAGGATTACAACCAGGTTCTCTTAGCATAATCAGTTCACATCACATGGAAAAACTCCTCAAGAAGAATTCATATGGTGTCATAGCTCAGATCCATTCCATTCAGATGCAACCATCAGCGGTCTCCACTACTCCTTTGGATCTACAACAAATTCTGGATCGATATACAGGTGTCATTGCTGAACCAGTGGGATTGCCACCTTCCAGGCTAGAAGACCATCATATTCAGCTCCTTCCTGGCAGTGTTCCTCCCAACATCAGGCCCTATCGCTACCCATTTTACCAAAAAACAGAGATTGAAATGCTCGTTCGAGACTTATTGAAGCAAGGTATTATTCGCCCAAGCACTAGTTCCTTTTCTTCTCCAGTTATTCTTGTCCGCAAAAAAGATGGGTCATGGCGCCTCTGCATTGACTTCCAAGCACTTAATCACCTCACCATCAAGGATAAGTTTCCAATTCCTGTTGTTGATGAGCTTCTTGATGAGCTTCATGGGGCTCACTTTTTCTCCAAGTTGGATCTTCGTTCTGGGTATCATCAAATTCGGGTTCATGAGGATGATATTCCTAAAACAGCTTTTCGCACACATGATAGCCATTATGAGTTTGTGGTCATGCCCTTTGGCCTCACTAATGCTCCTTCCACATTCCAGGCCTTAATGAATAAAATATTTCGACCCTACTTGCGGAAATTCATTCTGGTATTCTTTGATGATATCCTCATCTACAGTAAAACATGGGATGAACATCTCCATCATCTGGATCTTGTCATGCAACTTTTCTCTGACCATCATCTCCATGCTAAGCAGTGTAAATGTGTTTTTGGACAAAAGGAAGTTGAATATCTCGAGCACATTATCTCAGCACAAGGGGTTTGCGTGGATCCTGCCAAAATCGATGCCATGAACAATTGGCCGCATCCTTAGACACTCAAGAGCCTTCGTGGTTTTTTGGGGTTGACTGGCTACTACCGCAAGTTTGTCAAGGATTATGGGAAGATTGCAGCTCCATTGAAAAAGGATGCTTTTACATGGAAACTTGCTGCTCAGTGTGCATTTGAAAAACTTAAACAAGCTATGTATACTACACCTGTGCTAGCTATGCCCGATTTTTCCAAGCCCTTCACTATTTAGAGTGATGCTTGCAGCAATGGACTTGGTGTTGTTCTCCTTCAAGATGAACACCCCATTGCATTCACCAGCAAAGCCCTTTCAGGTAAGAATTTAGCTGCCTCTACCTATGAGAAGGAAATGATGGCTATTTTGCATGCAGTACAGAAGTGGCACCCATACCTATTAGGGAGTCATTTATGCATCAAGACTGATCACTAGAGTCTGAAATATTTCTTGGACCAGTGTGTCTCCTCCCCAGCACAACAGAAATGGATTAGCAAACTCATGGGTTGTGACTATGAGATCACTTACAAGAAGGGTAAAGACAATATTGTGGTAGATGCTCTCTCTCGCACATTTGATGCCCAAGGTTCTCTTTTAGCTATTTCTATGCCTGTTCCAAATTGGTTGCAATCTGTTTAACAGGGTTATGTCAATGACTCTTCCTTATCTCAAATCATCCAACGCTTGACCAACAACCCTTCTGCTGTACCACATTACTCTTGGGATGGTGCTTCTCTGCGATACAAGGGTCGTCTGGTGCTTCCCCAGAGCACAGATCTTCAACAGGATGTCTTTTATGAACTCCATGCTTCTCCATCGGCAGGGCACTCCGGGTTCCTCAAAACGTATGAACGAGCACGGCGTAACTTCTTTTGGCAGGGCATGAAAAGGACAATTCAACAGATGGTGGCCGAATGTGATACTTGTCAGCACAATAAGGGTGAAACAACACTCCTTCCAGGATTGCTTGAACCCTTGCCCATACCTACACGGATTTGGACAGATATTTCTATGGATTTCATTAAAGGGCTCCCTAAATCTGGCGGGAAGACAGTGATTCTCGTTGTGGTTGATCGCCTCTCCAAATATAGCCATTTTTGTGCTCTTAGCCATCCCTATACAGCGTCCTCCATCGCTCAAATTTTCCTAGACCAGATCTTTCGTCTTCATGGCATCCCTTCTTCCATTGTCTCGGATTGTGATGCGACTTTCACCAGTCATTTTTGGACAGAACTATTTTGCCACACTGGCACCAAACTGAAGATGAGTTTAGGGTATCACCCACAAATAGATGGTCAGACTGAAATTATCAATAAATGCTTGGAAACTTATCTTCGTTGCTTCACCTCGGAACAACAACATCAGTGGGAAAAGTGGCTCCCTCTCGCTGAATGGTGGTACAATACCTCTTACCACACTGCCTCTAAAATGACCCCATATGAAGCGGTTTATGGTCAGGCACCTCCAGCTCTTCTTCCATACACCCCCAATAGTTCACCAGTTCAGGAAGTTGACACGGTCCTTCGAAACCGCGATCAGATTCTTCGCATTTTGTGGGACAATCTTCACAATGCAAGAAATCACATGAAGCAACAAGCTGATCATCATCGTTCTGAGCGCACTTTTCAAGTTGGCGATATGGTTTTTCTTCGTCTCCCGCCGTACAAACAATCCTCCTTGAAACTCAAAGGGTGTCATAAGCTCGCTCCAAAGTTCTATGGGCCATATCGGATTCTTCAAAATATTGGGTCCGTTGCTTATAAATTGGAACTTCCTCCTTCTTCCCACATTCATCCAGTCTTTCATGTCTCTTGTCTGAAGAAAGTTCTTGGCACCAACATCAATGGACAAATGATTTTACCCGAACTGGATAATGAAGGATCCATCCTTTTGGAGCCAGAGGCCATCCTCAATCGGCTCACGCATTGGCTTCGCTCTCGCTCCATCACAGAGGTCTTGATTCAATGGCACGACATGCAACCAGAGGATGCTACATGGGAACCACTCCTTCAGATTCAACAACAATTTCCACATCTAAATCTTTGAGGACAAAGCTTTTTTTAAGAGGGAGGGGATGTTAGGAACCCATGTCTTTACTTGTTAGTATGTTGTTATTGGACCCATATGCTTTGTAAGTCATCCCGAAGTATTTGTTGATCAATAGTTTGTGTTATTGTTGTTGGCGCATATGCTTTGTAAGTCACCCGTAGTATTGTTGATCCATAATTTGTAGCGGCCCATGGTTTTGACCCATAGTATTGGCACATAGACTTAGTATATAAGTGTGTGTTGAGACCTATGAAGGCATGGTGAAGTTATTTGTATTGAGCTTGCTCATAGGAGGTTGCCCCCTCGAAGTGGCCTGTGATCAATATAAAAGTGATTCTGAGTTCTGTCATTTCTGCTATTTCGCATATTTGTATTAATTAATTGTTGCAGGTGCATCACATAATCCTTATTAGTGTCGAACATTGAATGTCACCACACCACCTCTACTTTTGGGGACAAAGCTGTTGGTGACATTCAAATTTTCGTGATGTCCTACTTTTTCACCATCACCGATGCGATTATGGTAACATGTCAAAACCCTCACCAATGATCGGTCATTGTTCGTCACCATATATGCATCAAATGGTGAGGGTCAAAGCAGGTCCATCATGAACACTTCATAACGATTGGTGACGGTCACAACCTGGAATAATCATAATTATTGGTGGCGGGCCTTGAATGTCACCACATACCCCCACTTAAGGTGACGGTGCCTTTGGCAATGCTCAGGTTTTGGTGATAGGCCCCCTCTTGACCATCACCAAATGAGCTTATCGTGACATTTTTGGACCCTCACCAATGACTTTTTTTCTTGTAGTGTATCAAGCATTTGTCTAAAACGGAGATGCGGGCACGTTGAGAAAAAGGTCCTTGTTATAATTGGGATCAGTAATTCACTTGGGGGCATAGATGTGTTGAGCAAAAGCTCTATCTCTTGGATGTGGATTCTCTGCCTGCCTCTGAACTCTGTGAAGATGCTCCAGATACAATAGATGATTAGGTTGACATTTAGCAACCACCTGTTGAACCCCCATATCAGGACGAGCAACAAAAGATATCTCTCCATGCTTTATCCGGCATCACCAGCCCACAAACAATGTGGGTCAAGGGTTACTTCAAGAAGCTCCCTCTTACCATACTCATTGAATCTGGTAGCACTCATAACTTCATTGATCCTCGGATCGCCAAACAGGCTGATTGTTTTTTCCATCCCTGCTCCAACTTTGAAGTCATGGTTGCCAATGGGGGCACCTTACCTTACAAGGGGAAGTGTCACAATGTGCATATCTCTATGGAATATTATAACTTGTGTTTTGACATCTTTTCCTTCGCCTTAGGCAGATGTGATGTGGTTTTGGGTGTTCAATGGTTACGCACACTTGGACCCATCTTATGGGATTTTGCTAAACTTTTGTTGCAATTTTCAGTCAATGAGAAAAAACACACATTTATAGGCTTACAACCAGGGTCTCTTCGAATCATTAGTTCACATTGACTGGAAAAGATCCTTAAGAAGAATTCACATGGTGTCATCGCTCAGTTCCATTCCATTCAGATGCACCCATCAATGGTCTCCACTACTCCCTGGGATCTCCAACAAATTTTGGATAGATATGCAGGTGTATTTGCTGAACCAGTGGGATTGTCGCCTTCAAGAGACCTTTTCGGTAAGAATTTAACCGCATCTACATCTCAGCAGGAAATGATGGGTATTTTGCATGCAGTATAGAAGTGGCAGCCATACCTATTAGGGAATTATTTAGGCATTAAGATTGATCAGCAGAGTCTGGAAAATTTCCTAGAACAATGGGTCTCCTCGCCAGCACACTTGAAATGGGTTATCCAACTCATGCATTAGGCCTATGCAATCACTTACAAGAAGGGTAAGGACAATATGGTGGCAAATGATCCTTCTCACACATTTGATGACCCAGTTTCTCTTACATCTATTTCTCTGCTTGTTCCAAATTGGTTGCAATCTGTTCAACTGGTTTATCTTTTCTGTGAACTCCATGCTTCTTCATCGGCAAGCCACTCTGGGTTCCTCAAAACGTATGACTGAGAACAATGCAATTTCTTTTTGCAGGGACTGAAAATGACAATTCAATAGATGGTGGTTGATTGTGATACTTTCCAAGTCAATAAGGGTGAAACGACACTCCTTTTCGGACTACTCAAACCCTTGCCCATCCCTACACATATTTGGACAACTATTTCTATGGATTTCCTAGAAGCGCTCTGGTGGTACAATACCACATTTGAGAGGACACCATATGAAGCAGTCTATGGACAAATGCCGCCAGTTCTTCTTCCATTCACCCTCAACAACTCCCCAGTTCAGGCAATCGACTTGGTTCTTCGAAACCACGATCAAATTCTTCTTATTCTGTAGGACAATCTTCACATGGCCATAATTCGACTGAAACAACAAGCCGATCAGCACCGTTCTAAGTGCACTTTTCACGCAGCTGATATGGTTCTTCTTCATCTACAGCCATCCAAACAATCCTCCCTGAAACTCAAAAGGTGTCAGTGGCCTGGAATGCAACCCGAGGATGCTATAGGGGAACCACTCCTTCAGATTCTACATCAATTTCCACATGTAAAGCTTTGAGGACAAAGATTTTTCTAAGGGAGAGGGGATGTTAGGAACCCGCGCCAACCCTTCTCTTTAGTTTGTTAGTATATTGTTGTTGGATGCATATGCTTTGTAAGCCATCCCATAGTATTTGTTGATCCATAGTTTGTATTATCCCATGGTATTGACCCATAGTATTGGACGCATATGCTTTGTAAGTTGTCATGTAGTATTATATGTCCCATGGGATTGACCCATAGTATTGGGCATAGAATTAGTATATAAGTGTGTGTTGAGGCCAATGAAGGTACGGTTAAGTTACTTGTATTGAGATTACTCAAAGGAGGTTGCCCCCTCGAAGTGGCCTGCGATCAATAAAGCGATTCTGAGTTCTATTATTTCTACTATCTCATGTATTTTCATTAATTAATTATTGCAGGTTCTTCACATGGCTCTAGTGACATACAATAAGTGATCTCCTATCTCTTCATTAGACCATTATATGTTGCAAATCATAATGATATGTGGTTGAGTAATTGCATTGTGGGTGAAGTAATTTGTATCCACAATATACATCGAAAGAAGCAAGGTGCATTGTAGAATGCATGTGGGGTCATAAGAGGGGTATCATATCAATATACTAGGTAGAAATATAAAGGGGTATAAAAAATGTTAATGAAAAAATTGATAAATACAATATTTAGTGAAAATAGGGGTTTTTTTAAATTGGGGAGGCATATTAGGAGGGGTTGAAAAAAAGATTTTGGAAGGTATTTTCCAATATTTAGTGAAATTAGGGGTATTGTTTCATATGCCGTGAATGAATGTGCTATGATAGCGGTTTATTGAGTGAAGCCTCCATGGTGATTGCATATGAATCTAGAAAGTTAAAGATTCACGAGAAGAACTATGCAACTTATGCCTTAGAGTTAGCTATCGTTATACATGCATTAAAGATGTGGCGCGTCCATTAAAATATTTGTTGGATCAACCAAATATGAATGCAAGGAAAGCTAGGTGGCTAGCTTTCCTTAGGGAATCTGATTTTGAGATTCAACACATTAAGGGTAAAGAGAATAAAGTTGTTGATGCCCTAAGAAGAAATGTTAGGCTAAATTTTGTTTCAGCAATCAACACTTATAATACTGATCTAGAAAATCAGATTAAGGAAGGAATAGGAATGGATGAAAAATATAAAAAATTACTTAAAAAGGTTGCCGAAGATAATGCTGAAGATTTAATAGCAGATTTCAGAATTGATGAAAGAGGGTTACTGCTGTATAAAAATAGACTTTATGTGCCTAATGTTGTTGAAATTAAGTTGTTGATTTTAAATGAATTGCATAAAAGTCCATATTCACGACATCCTGGTTACCAAAAGATGATAACAATGCCGAGAAAAGATTATTTTTGGCCATATATGAAAAGTGAAGTAGCCGAATACATTGCTAGGTGTATAGAGTGTCAGCAAATAAAGGTTGAACATCAACACCCAACTGGATTGTTGCAGCCACTGCCTATTCCAGATTGGAAGTGGGACATAATTAGTATTGATTTTATTATTGGTTTACCTAAAAATAAAAAACAGAATGATTCTATAATGGTAGTCATGGATAAGCTTAGTAAAGCAACCCACTTCATACCTATTAAAATAACCTACAAGGCTGCTAACATTCCTGAAATTTTTATGAAACAAATTTTATATTTGCATGGGATTCCAAAAGTTATAATTTCTGACAGAGACTCAAAGTTTACAAGAAATTTTTGGAAGTATTCATTTAAAGGTTTAGATACTACTTTAAATTTTAGTAGAGCATTTCATCCACAAACAGATGGGCAGACCGAAAGGGTCAATCAAATTCTTGAAAATATGTTAAGAATGTATGTTAGAGATCAACCAGGTAAATGGGAGGAATATTTGCATTTTGTTGAGTTTGCTTATAATAATCATTACCAAGCCTCAACAAAACTCAGTCCCTTTGAAATTTTATATGGCAGAAAATGTAATACTCCTATTTCATGGAGTAATCCAGTTGACAAGTTAATGCTAGGACCTGAGTTATAAAAAGAAATGGAACTAACTGTGAAATAGGTTGAAGGAAATTTGAAAATTGCACAAGATAGATAGAAAATTCATGCAGATCTCAAATGAACTCAAAAAGAGTTTTAGGTTGGTGAGCATGTGTTCCTCAAGGTAAAACCTAAAAACATCTCCTTAAAGTTAGGAATTTGTGCTAAACTAGAACCAAGGTATTGTGGACCTTTTGAAATACTGTCCAAGGTAGGACCAATGGCATATCAGTTGGCCTTACCACCAAATCTTAAAGTACATAATGTGTTTCACATCTCTCTTTTGAAAAAGTATGAGCACGATGCTACTCATGTGATTAATTGGAATGATGTATAGGTGGAACCAGAAGGAGATTTTCTAGTGGAACCGGATTGTATCCTCGACAAGAGGGAAATTTTGCTTTGTAATCGTACCATTGGACAGCTAAAGGTGCAGTGGAAGCACATTAGTCCAGATGAAGCAACTTGGGAGTTGGAAAGTAATATGCCGGTGGCATATCCAAATATGTTCCAGGAGGAACTAGAGGATGATGAATAAAGTAACATCGAGGACGATGTTGAATTTAAGAGGGGGTGTTTGTCACATACCCAAATTCTGAACATTATATGTTGTCAGAAAAACATTATGTTTTATTTGATTGTAAAGTTTTATGTTATTGACCAAGTGGGGTCAAGGATGACTATAATTAATTACTCTAAATATTTTATTATTAATAAATAAAAGAGGATACAAATACCCAAAGGAGACTGTTGAATGAGTGTTCACTGACCCACTAGGAGGAATGGACTAGGGTGGAGAGAAAACTGACACTTGGAAGCATCCTCAACTCACTTCTAACTGTTGCAGGGGGAAACTTCCCTATTTTTATGGTCATGTTCCCCAAGAAAGTGGAACTGATCAGGTGGCTCATTTACTAAAAACAACTGACCAAAATACCTAGGCATGCTTATCCACCCATCAAATTTAGCAGGAGGCTGTTCAATTCTTACCTTGTGATAATTTCTAAGTTGGAAAGACAAGAGAGCACAAGAGATTCGATGAGGGGAAGGTTAGAAGTGATTGGGTGAGTTAAGACTGCATTCTAAACTAGTGCAGCTACATTGCTGAGTTCAATGTTGCTAAAAGCAGGAAGTACTACTGTCAAGTGCTACTGCTGAGTTGCAAAGGAATTTATTCCATTTATCCACACAGCATCTTCATCTTGGTGGTTCAGTTAACAGGCTCGAGTGTCCTAAGGAAAGTAACTCGGTTGTCTTTAGGAAAAGGTTGGGTGAAACAGGCTCCTTTGGTTGTTTGTCTCATCTACAGTTACCAAGTTTTAAATTGTGTTATCTTATTTACTTTCTGTCAAATTAGTTACTAAGGATCTGAATTTTATTATGTTATCATATTTTATTTCATCCTAGATATCTGTTGGACTGTTAGTAAGTATTTAGTTGCTGCATTATTAATTACTCTGAAAATCCTTATTACCTATTAGGTTTAAATGCTAATGGATAGTTAAAGTTTATGTTTAAATGTGAGTGATAGAATAAAATTTGCCCCCCTGTATTTTTCCACACACTATTTCAGTGCCGTACTCTAGTATAGGGGAGATAAATTTAAATAGATTCAAATAATAATATGCAATAGATAGATTCGACTGAATGATTATCATGGATAAAATCTATTACGTTTTTGTTCAACCTTTATGTTTACATTGCAATAAAATACCTTCTGTACTAATTGCATAAAAACCTAGTATTTATCTAGTGAACATAATAACATATAGTAGCTCATACATAAATAATGCATTGCAGTTTATAGATGTAATAATCATCATATACGTTTCTTACTCAAACAAAACATAGAATACAAGTATAACCTTTTGTTATAAGTACAGAAATCAAGTAAAACATTTTTAAATATTGAAAGGGATCTCATCAAAACCTTCACCATTTATGATACACTTCAATATATTCCATTTTTATCAAACAAACTATAGAAACAGGTTACAAATATAGCTATCGATGTAAACAACTTTTGATGTAAAAACCTAAATGTATCTTGTTTTCACATAAGTATTTTGCTTATTTACTTTTACGCAGAAGTTCTTAAAAACTTTCTGAAATGAACTATCATTAATCAAAACCATTAAATTATACAATGATTTACTAAACAAGTAACAACTCAGTTAGTATGTTGACTCACCCATGGTTCAAACCCTGATCATAAGTTACAATTAGTATTACGAAATAAACATTTCATTCTTCCACCAAAATAAGGAAGTATAACGAGACCAGGGTTCGAAACCCTTAAACAAATCTTTAAACACAGTAAGCAGTTGAGGTAGGGTTATTTTACAGCCTTACGGATTTTATTTACAAACAATAAATTAAAACAAGACTTTATAACTTTTCTCAAAAGCGATGTGCTCTGCCCTAAAGAAATAATAAACACTGCAAAAATAGTAAAGACTGCTGAGAGCATTCTCTCAGGCTCGGCACTTCCAAACTCCATTTAATTATTGCAAAAACCTTAAAGCTTATACACTTAATAATACCAAAAGAAGCTACGCAAGGTTAAGGGTTCAACCCACCTTTAAATATTGATATTCATAAAATAGAACCAGGTTTTTAAACCCTAAAGTTTTATCAACATACTTCATTCCAAAATATCAAAATGTCAAGGGTTAAACCCCTTTGAAATCTTTTTCAAGCAAATCCATATATTTTTTCATTAAATTTTTACATAGTAAAATGTTGAAGAACAAACACAGGATAGATCAAGGGTTCAACCCTCCCTGTAACTAAAAAAATGCCATACGACTTATAAATCTTACAAACAACTGAGAACCAAAGTTTAAAATAAAAACCAAACTCTCGGCTAACCAAATGAAGACTCGCATTGTGCCAAAGTTCGAACAAAAATATTCTGAGATCTATGGATGCCCACAAGGGAGTCACCGAGGCTTACCAAGGATTTTAAGCTCTTATCCTTGTCTGTTTAAACTTTAAAACCAATGCCAACGAAGAATCTGTCAGGATAACAATACAACGTGGTTAAAGGCTCAAAACTTAAACATAAAATTGTAATAATGTTAAACCCTCGACGAAATACAAGAAGGAGACCTTGACATTACCTACATAATAAACTCTCTATTGTGCTTGAACACTTCTGCAACATTCAAGCCATTCGGCATAAACACTGGAGTTGCAAAATTCACCATCGAATCTAGCAAGATACAACTCGGTAATGGCTCGAATCTTATAACCTATTGGTAAAATCAATTGAAAGCTAGAGGTCTCGACATCGAACCCCGTTAGCACTGTCTTACAAACCCTAAAGACTCGATAGCCTGTCGGACTCTCTCCCCACCTGTTTTACCAAATGAATGCTCCAAGTTAGTGCTTCGTCGAGTTATTGCATAATGCAGCTAGGGTTCTACATGATAACAAAAACCTTCACGTGGAGCCATGCCACAAGGGATACCAACAGGAAATCCACCAAAACACATTTAATGAACTTTAAATACCATAGCTACCAGTTTACAAGTGCCTGCTAATGCATCATCCGGCGAGGTTTCATTTATATGGTCTTCAACGTGGTTAAAACATTACATATGTCTATTCACTATAACCATAGTTTATAGTGTATACGTAAACATTTCGAAGAGTCAAACAATGCATTTACGCATAAAATCATAATGTGCAAAAGGTGATAAATATATAGCATATGGTATAATGCGCTACAACATTTTAACATGTAATGTGCATAAAGTTAATATATTAGTATAAGGTAGATTGCATACAAAAATTATAACATATAGAAATATGTGTTTCAAAGTCATAACATCTAACATTTAACATGTTATGCATAAAGTATTAACCCTTAGGTTATATCACTTTGTAATCAAACCTTTGAAGTAGGGTTTGGTGACATACAAAAGCTCAAGCTTGTTAAGTTGATAAATCTATGTACATATAAAAGCTTCGGTCATTATTGTCAAACATTTAAACACAACCATAATAAAATCAAATTAAAATGGCATAAGTATGATGTTTATTTATGAAGCTAAGTTCAAGAGAAGAATATCAGTAATTAGTTACGATGTATGTGTATCACGTAGGACCATAGCTAGGGTAGGTCTTACCCTCACCCAATCTAAATCCTCTATACTTTTAACATTGAAGGCTAATTGGAGTTTAAAACAAGTTCTTTTACATACATCGTTAATGCTTCAGAAGGGAGTATCTCTCTTACCTATGATCTATGACAAAATTTCAAGAGCGTTAGCTAAATAGCTAAGTAAGCGTCAGGGTGCCCATAGGACACCTTCATCATCAAGAAAATAAAACTATTAGTACATAAGATTAAAATAATACAACACTTATGCTTTTGAAAAAGTAACCATACTTAATCAGATTTCAAAAATGGTGTTGAAACATCCAGTAGTACTTAACAAGCATAAATACATACTTATAAACCTGTATGACAAACATAGCAAGAAATTGATGTAACATGTTTATAACATTGATGACTAATTGAAGAAGTGTCGGTATCAGGTTGTCATCTATTTAAACAAATTAACATTTATTATACTTTCCCATAGCAATTGTAGCACTTTATGGTACATAGATAAATTATAAATTTTTGTGAATTTTTGGGATGTTACAGAAAAAGTCATCAGAAGAAGGTAGCTTGAAGAAGTCACCAGGAGAAGGAACATCATGGGATGGAGAAACGAGAATTTTGAAACAATCTTCAGCTACAGGTAGTTTGCAAAGAATATACGTAGGTGCTGTGTATAATAAATAGTTAAGGGGAGCTGGTTCACCATCAGCATCAAATATAAGTACTTTGAGAGAAGCATTAAGGGAAGAAGATATTTCATGGGCTATAAAAATAGTCGTTTTGAAACAACCATCAAAATTAATAACATTAGACACGCCTACCGTCAAACAACCATTAAGAGGAGAGTTTTCTTCTTAGGCATCTGGAATTTACACAACAAATACATCTACCTTGAAGCAACCATCAAGAGGATTAGCGTATTCTCATGTATCTCTTGCATCAGTACCAAGAAACAATGTCTGGGCATTCTTTGTTGGACTTGGGATTTCATGTATCTCTTGCAACAGTCCTTGGAAAAAATGTCTGGGCATTCTTTGTTGGACTTGGGATTTAATTTGGTAGCATATGAATACGAGGCCTATCACCACACTGATAAATTCTAGAAGAAATCTCGGATCATACTTCTCAAACATGATGGGATTTTCTCAAATAACAATAGCAATATATTGACTACTCAAACAGTAACAACACTACACAATTAATGTAGTTAGTAATTTTGTTTTATAGCTACAATCTCCACAACCAAATAAAGATGGATATATAACCTATCCCAAATCCAACCTCTATTTTAAGTGGAAGAAATATCTTCATACAAGATGAATCCCATTCTAAACGCCCTATGTGCCCTATGGATCAACGTTTTATCCCTCGCCACTATTACCAGCATTTTCATTATTTGGAGTTTCAGTCCTGCATGCATGCAATTGCATGCATCCCAGTCATCAGTCCCACACCTAGCGCTCAGTTAGCCAGCCCTCAGAAACTTCTCTCAGATCAGTTTTAGCCCTCCTAGAGCTTAGTGCACCCGTCCTTCTTGATTTAAGGAATCAAAGGCGTCCTCTCCCAGTTACCATTCAGTTGTACTTCAGTTATTTTTAGTTATTTCCTTGATTTAAGGAAAGACTGACTCTCAACTGACTATATCACTCCGATGGACCTCCAATGAGACTAGACTTCCCATTCTGACTCCAGTTAGCTCCTCATGAACCCTCCACTGAGCCTCCTTCATTCAGTTACTGCCAGTTACACTCAGTTACACCTACCACACTCAGTTAGACTTAGTTTGACTGATGATTGACAGTTACTTATGCATTGATGACTCCACTGATGATGAGATAGACTTCTAGTTGTGCTCCAATGACTCTCCAGTGATCTTTTGATCTCTCCATGAAGGCTAATTCGAATTTCCACCTTGGCATTACAATCCTCATGCATTGTATTATTTATTTGTCCATTTGTGATTAATGAATTAGTGTGTGTGAAGTTATTTTGCTTCTATCCGAGTTCTACTGTATTATTATTCTGTTGCTCATTTTACTGCATTATTCACTCTTAATATTATTCCTAAATTCTTTCATTGTGAGGTATACATCAGCTCTTAGATCTGCTGTGAGGATTTTCACATGGTATCAGAGCATGTTGAGAGTATTGCTTATCTCCATTCCTGAGAGTTTTTTGCAGGTTATTATCAAGATTTCGAGTGCAACAGTTGCAGCAGTTTCTGCACTTTTGCAACAGTAGCAGTTGTAGATATTTTCTATTGTCTTTGCAGGTCTTCTACGGCTTCCATGTATTTACAATAAATCTATCCTCCTCGATTCAACTATGATCCTCTTTCTCCATTCAACTATGATGAATGGAAACCAAAGATGATAGCACATTTGAAGAGAAATGGTCTCTTTGATTATTGTTTTGAAAGAGAGTTTGAATTCTCTGAAGAAGAGTATGACTGGTTAAATGAAGGTGAAAGAGTCAATGTAACCATGTTGTTTTCTATGTCTCGATGCATGGTATTCCAATTCCTTGATTTTGATGATTATGAATATCCAAAAGAGCTATGGGCCCATCTGGACGAAAGATTCGGCAAACAGGATGGAGGGATTGGTACAAATCCTTTCAAGAGCAAGCAAAGTGTTGCATTCACCCTCCTTGATGATCTCATTGATCATGAATATCTCATATCTCATATTGAAGTTGTACACAAAGAAGAAAAACTTGTAGATTCTACACTCATGCTCCAAATTTCTTCTATTTCGAATTATGTGCCAGCTCACACTCTAGAAATTGCAGAAGGTCCTAAATCCTCTCTTGCACCAGAGTTTGTTGGTTTGCATCATGATCTCATGAATGTTTCGGACGTCAAATCAACCATTGGAGGTAATGTTAAAATATTGTAAATTCAAAGAATATTATATTTGTACTTTATTATTTCGGAGATGTTTCATTCCTCTGTGGAGATCTTATTGTATATCCAGAGATGTTTATTCCTCCGTTGGAATGTGGTAACTTGGGTTATTAGACTTCCCTAGTGGGGGTCGGCCCTATATCTGTTATGTGGGTCAAAGGGTTGTTAGACCACCCTAGAGGGGTCGGCCCAGACAATTGTAGTGGGGTGTTTAACCCAATGGTAAAGTTGGGGCCGACCTAGTTAATATATTGTACAAGTCGGAGATGTGTATAAATAGAGGAGGTGAGCTCCTCATTTGACACACTTCACTCACTAAGAATGTAGCGCACTTGTGGAGGAGAGGTCTACTATGGTGGAGGAGGAGATCATGTCTTTGGTTTGCATCTTTGTGTATTGCTGGTCATCTATATTGAGGAAGCTTTGCTAGGTTTTCAACCCCATGAAGGTTTCCTAGGATAAATCTGTGTCTGTTGTGTTTATGTTGTGCTTGTTGTTTCTTCAATGATCCTGTATATGCTATTATTGTGAAATGGAATGTAATGCTGCTATTTTCTGTCTTAGCATATTGAATCTTAACAGGTAATGCATTTGCTCTCCTTGATCAATCACCTCTTATTTACTATTGTAAGATCATTATTTCATGCTCTCGGAAGGTTATTGAAGATGATGGCCATTTCCATTCGCTTGGGATAATTTCTCATGCATTTACTAGTTTATATCTCACCTCAAATGGTTCAAAGGAGATCTTAAGCAACCATGATTCAAGTCTTGGATCTGATTTGGATTCCAAGCAATCACTGACATTTGATGGTTCTTTTGGGCATGATCTCACCCATGATGGTTCAAAGGAAAAAACAAAAGACTATCTGCACATTCTTGGTTTTGATCCTACCTCAATTGATTCGAATCACAGGTTCAAGGATCATCCCCATACTTTTGGATTTGTTCTCATCACATTCGATCTAAAGAGAAAGTACAAGCACATGCTTCCTGAGCATGATCCACTTCTTCCCAAGAAGAAGATACCTCCAGACATATGACCAAGCATCACACCTGCTTGAGTTTGGAGCATTTATTTTTGTGTGTGCCTTACAGTCTATTTTGAGGGGGGGTATTTTTTCCATGAGGTTTTCTCCATTTCCTCGGTTTATTTACTGTTATTATTATTCATTGTATTGGATGAACTTTGGTCTCAGTTACCAGGGCCCAGGATGGATTAAGGGGGGGTGTTAGGATATTCCTATACTCCATCCTAGTCCTACCAACATTTTCATTATTTGGAGTTTCAGTCTTGCATGCATGCAATTGCATGCATCCCAGTCATCAGTCCCACACCTAGCCCTTAGTTAGCCAGCCCCCAGGAGGTTCTCTCAAATTAGTTTTAGCCCTCCTATAGCTTTGTGCACCCTTCCTCCTTGATTTAAGGAATTGAAGGCGCCCTCTCCCAGTTACCATTTAGTTGTACTTTAGTTATCTTTAGTTATTTCCTTGATTTAAGGAAAGACTGACTCAACTGACTGTATCACTCCGATGGACCTCTAGTGAGACTAGACTGCCCATTGTGACTCCAGTTAGCTCTTCATGCACCCTCCACTAAGCCTCCTTCATTCAGTTAGTCCCAGTTACACTCAGTTACACCTATCACACTTCGTTAGACTCAGTTTGACTGATGATTGATAGTTACTTGTGCATTGATGACTCCACTGATGATGAGATAGACTTCTAGTTGTGCTCCGATGACACTCCAGTGATATTTTGATCTCACCATGAAGGATAATTCGAATTTCCACCTTAGCATTCGAATCCTCATGCATTGTATTATTTATTTGTCCATTTGTGATTAATGAATTAGTGTGTGTGAAGTTATTTTGCTTCTATCTGAGTTCTACTATATTATTATTCTGTTGATACTGCATTATTCACTCTTAATCTTATTCCTAAATTCTTTCATTCTGAGGTATACATCATCTCTTAGATCTACTGTGAGGATTTTCACAGCCACCAATGCTTAGGGTTTCCAAACTTTTATATCATAAGAATTTTAGAGCTCAAGGGAAGAACACACCGTGCAGTCAAAAGATTGAACTGTGCAGTAAATAAATATTTTTCTTTTTCTTCTCTTTAAGACTTCGCTTCTCCTAGTATATACTTTGCGAAGTAAACTTCTAATTTTTACTTCACAAATTAATTGCGTGGAAATTAACTGCGCATTTCAACTTTTTACTGTGTAGTTGAATTTCGCATAAATGCGCAGTTCTTTAACTTGACGGAACTTGACTTCGCAAATCCTTTTTATTGTGCATTACTTCTTAACTTCCCGATGTCTTAAAGAAACTTTATCTTGAAATATATTTTGCTAAGACATAAGATGTAAAACATTTACAATGAAACTTATGTGCAGTTACTCCTTGTAAAATAGAACTTTCACCACTGTGAACTATTTGGAAATCTTGATTTCTTTTACACACAGTAAATGTAAACAACATTTACAGAAGTAAATCTGGAGAAGATGTGCAACATGCAATATTCAACATTATTGAGAATGAAACATAAAACTATAGACTTGTATATATTACCATAGTAAACTACGCAACTTCTTCTCTTCTTCCCTCACACATCTCTCTCTGAGTTTCAACTATCTGCTTCTATTTAAAGAGTTTCATAACCACTGACTTGAGATCGCTTCAACTTGAATCTACTTTGATACATTTAAGACTGTAATAAATTTCTACCTAAGAATTCTTGATATGGAGAATACTAATGCGGTTACATAAATACTAACTTGACGTGCACCAGATTGGTTGCAAACTGACTGACTGTCTGACATTGCAGACTGACTGACTTAATGACAGAGCTAGCGCAGATTAGATACGCTATCAGCTCTTAATTACCTTTCTCCAACAAGAACATAGAGCAAGCCATTGCAGTTATACAAGCCATGCATAAAATTCCCATATCTCAGGCTCTATAACGTGTACAACGAGGAATTTTTTTTTTTCATTATGTATATTTGTCGTCGCCTTTTTTAGAACCCCTCAAACCAACTGCTAGAGTGAATGCTCTTAAGAGTCGAGAAAATGTTAAGCGACATGCGGCCAAATCGTTATATTTGATGGGGATATATTTGCCTCTAATATTAGATGAGCATTACTATAGTTTTTGTGTTTAACTATTGTGTCACAAACATTTGTTTTGATTTTTGAAGTAATAGGCTTTATGAATTTTGAAGTAATAGGCTTTATCTTGAGTTCAAGAGCTAGTGGTGGGGCCTGGTGGTTGCCTTGTTCGAAGTCCATTTTCGATTCCTTTGGAGGTGTAGTGAATAGACTCCACCCCACAAGAAAAGAAAAGAAAAAGACTTTTATCAGAAAAAGACTTTGTTCGAAGTCCATTGTGGTTAGTGGACCTTGTGCAAACAAGCTCATCAGAGAAAAGAAAAGAAAAAGACTTTTATCAGGATAAATAGAAAGGTTTATTTTTAGGAATTTGAACATTTTTGTGTATAATTTTATATAGATAATGTTGGAGTCATATATAAAAAATGTTTTTAAATGGTTGAGAATTTATCTTTCCATTTTTCTTTGACATAATTTGAATATAATATTTATAATATTTTTTGAATGTGTATAATTTTATAGAGATGGTTTTTGATTCAGATTAAAAACTGTTAGTTCAAAGTGACCTAATCTAAAACTAGTATACAATCAACTAGCAAAACTAGTATAACTCTACGAATCAACTAGTATTTGTTTTCACTTACTACAAATTTGACAAATAAAATATAATAAATTTTAATATATTCGAAAAAAAAAAAAAAAAATCTCAAACAACTTTTTTCCTTGTTGTACAAACAAAGTTTTTTCCCTACTATACAAACAACTTTAATGAATAAGTCTCTAAAAATCAAGAACTTTATATCGTTTCTTAAAAATCGACGCACACAACTCTTTCCAACTTCAATTGATTCCTTGTAAAACTAAAAATAACAACTTTAATTGTTTTAATAAATTTAAATTTTCACCTGTTGTACAAACAACTTTAATCATTACGTCTCTAAAAATCAAGAACTTTATACCTTCTCTTAAAAATCGACACACACAATTCTTTCCAACCAAGGATCAAATTTGAAGGGTGGGGTTCTATTTCACTTTGAAGGGCTATGAGATATTGAACCCTTCAATCCTGCGATGTAATAATAAGTCATTCTTTTCATTTGAAAATTTACTAGTACATCAAAATTTCATTATTTACTTATGTAGTAAAGTCGAGAGGCTTTATTTTGCAGTGCATATGACAGCACTGAACGTTATATATGCCATATAATACAACCATATTTCGCCCCAATCTAGCAGCTTGGTCTCTAGGCCACTATCCCACATTTTCCATCTTAGCAGTTTCCCAAATTGATCTGGCCTCTTAAACTTTTAACCAGTATAATAATATAGTTAACTTGGTAACCCCATTCCAATCCAACTTTCATCCTTATAGCCAAAATTAGTACTATTTTATTCTTTCATGATCTGCTTCAACATGAGGAATTTATTAGTGAAACATAAGCATCAACGACAACTACATTTAGCTTGCTAGCCCAATTCCAATCCAACTTTTAACTAGTATAATAATATTTATTACCTCTTAAAATGGGTTCCTAGGTTGCTTCAAACAGTACAAGCTCGAATGATAATGTAAGCAAAAAACAGAAGAAACTGTTTCAAAAGCCAAAAAATTGGATGTTGAGTCTGGTCTATAATTGTTGCTAAATTAGTGAATAATAGAGATGTATGCAGAAAGGCAATAAAAAGGTGAAGGGAAAGAATCTGAATGGTAAATTTGGTAAAAAAAATTTACTTCGTTGAATTGAGGACCATAATTCACTTTCATGCACCTCTATCAAACAACTGCGTTTCGTATGCCATTTATAATCCTCCTTCATGCAAATCTATTAGAGAGAACAGTTGAACAAAGAAGTTGGATTGGATTGAAAACTAATAGCATGTTTCTTTGTCACTCTAATTGTGTACCCTACGATAGAATTGAATGCCAATGACAACAATAAATGTTTTACTTTTTCATTCAACACTATGAATGCCACACATACTTGGAGTAGAAGAATTTTAATGCTCCTTACACGTTACATGCTATGTTATGGTTTGCGCAAAGAGAACTGTCCAACTCTGGGCAGCTTTTGTCCTCTATAGTTGATGAAGGACTTTGGATGTTTCTTCTCTATAGACCTACCCCGAGATCTCATTATACATACTAATTGTGTGGTATGATGGAGTAGAGGATGGGTTGTGAAGCATAAGTAAAACATAGGTAGACCAAGTAGAGAGGAGATGCATAGATGGTTGAAGTTCCTATTCTATTCCAGCCCAGTCGATAAGGGAAATGAAATCAAAAGGTAAAGTAACACTGTAGTTCTAAAGATCAAGATTACAAAATAAAAATTGTCCCAGTTCGTACATTCGAACGCAGGAGTGGGCACTGGGCATTCTAAGAAAATTGCCAGCCTTCAGCATTGTCCTTCACCAAATGTTGTTTCATATTCTCAATCATATTAAAATTCGATAGCTAGTTGGGATTGTAAGTGTAGTAGCATTGGTGGTATTCATATTAATAAATACCGAGAATCTTAAACTGTGTACTAGAGGAAGGCGTCAATTCAATGACTGAGCAATTGGGGAAAATAGCTCATGCAATTTAGTTTTAGATACAAAGTCTGAATTCTTGATCTGACTCATTAACTAGATGCATGGCGGTTGGAAGAGTGGGAACTTCCCCAAATCCCCAGGATTTTTAGTAAAGCTGGGGGGCGTAGTGTCCACACGTATTTCTCGTAGGGCTACAACCGTGGGTAGTGGCAGCTGCATGGGGAAGCACTCAGTTTCAGAGTGAAAAAAATGGCCTTCCTTGTCCCCTCCATTTTAGGAAAGTGAAAGGGAAAATAAATTCTCAAGAGCTTCGATCGGGCGACAATGGAAAATAGGGCAAGGAAAAAAGCACATGGAATCATATGTGTATACACAGAACATATGAAGAAAGAAGCAATTGTTTTTGTTGCTACAGTTGGGAATTGATAAATGTCGTTCTAAATAGCCTCTGGCGGAGATTTGTGAAAAACCCAGTCTCGGGTCTGGGCTTCAAATTTGAAGCCTTCAAGGCCCATTTGAAGTAACAAAATTTCAGTTAAATAATAATATTGTGTTTGAACTTTGAAGTTACATAATTTTAATCAAATAAAAAAATTTAAATAATTGATGGGATCATGAATGGATAAAATGATATAAATACCTGTAAATTCATAGGATGTCAACAATCCAGTCATCCTTGAGGTTGAGCTCCTCAAATAAAGTGAATTTATTTATATATGTTTATGGCGGGTTGGCATTGACAGCTTTGGTCTGCAAACTCTCCTCAAATTTTACCATGCAAAACTCTGAAGGACCCTAAAGGCTTCAAATTTAAAGCTTGTTTCCAACTTCAATCGATTCCTGATTAAAACTAAAAATAACAACTTAAAAGAGTATATGTCATTCATTTATTAAATGAATTAATTTGGTCTTTGATAAAGAGTATATGTTAGTCATTATAGATTACATGTAATTATTATGTTTACTTAAAATTTTGTGATGGTTTTATAATAATATTTAATTTAAAATTTTATTTTAAGAGATTAAAAATATTAAATTTAAAATAATTGTATTAAATAAATTTAGGGAAAGTTACATTTATAATGTCAAAAAAGGAAAACTCAAATAACAATGAACAAGTAAAAAGTTTGAATAAATCTTACCTATAGTAATGCTATATGACAACAAAGAAACAATTATTGATATATGCAATAAAACAAGAAACTCTAAGGAAGTCACATTACTTTCTTACTTAATAGTAAAAAAGGAATTAGCTCAATTAGTTATGGGTCCATACCAATGATATGATAAACTTCAAGCTTGTTTGTTTAATAGTTGAAAATATCTAGCCTACTTTGGTTCTTGTTATATTTTTTTTCTAAATTTCTTTTTGTAATTTTAGTGTTATAGTAATAATTGTTAGCAATATCGCGGACATTGTCACATAATGACTCTTGTTATATATTATAAATTGAGTGGATTTAATAGATAATTAATAATATGTGTTTTTATTAAAAAATTATAATTAAAATAGGAAAAACAAATATGTACACTTTTCTAATTTTTAAATTTTAAATTGAAAATTATAAGTTCGAAGCTTAAAAAAGCAAAGAATAACTATGTTGTTACAAGTTTAAATTTGGAAAATAAAAAACTTCAAAACTAAATAAATGTTGACATTCTTTTTGGGTTAAAAGTTATAAGTGACATATTATTTTGGGATAAAAGTTATAAGTGATGTTATAGAAAAAGTATATAAAAATATAAAAATTAAATAATGAAATTAAAAATAAGATATGTTAATGAAAACTGATAAGCCACCCACCAAGAAACTTTGTAGTCCATCGTTTATGGCTAAGAGTAGCTCTAGAGATAGCTAAAGCTCGTTCATGTTGGCATGCACTAAGCGACATGAGACATGAGGGTTTAGTTTATAAATTTAATAAATTAAAAATTAAAATAATAATAATAATACGAGTATTAAAAATATATTTTATTATATAATTGTTTTTCACAAATATATATTAATATTTATTTTATTTTATTTGTAAAAATATTATTTCTATTTCTTTTCACATTCACTATATTTGTATGTTACTGCATGATGTGTATTCCAATTCTACTAATATTGATACACAAGATGCTGAAATTTTATGTGGATGTTTTGACCTATTTTAATTTGAGTGAAATCTAGTAACGCTAAGGAACTTTTTTTAGAATAGTGTTATAGACTATAAAGGTAATTATGGTTGAAGGTGACATATAACCATGGATATCCTTTTGTATAGTGTTTTTATTATTTTTTAAACATGCATCAATAATCCATATATCTCTTACAAATAATTTTTGAAAATAGTGAGCAACAAAATATTTTTAAGAAATTGAGTAACCACACCAAAAGTGTGAATTTCACATCGTAAAGAGGTAAGAAAAATTTAGCGAATCACCTCATCCTTAAAGATTCTAATTATTTTTATATTTTTCCTTGGGTAAATCAATGAATTCTAATTGACTCACTTAACATCTCCTACACTATGTTTTTATTTCATTATTGTAATATCTCAAAGCTTACTTTCTAATTCACTAGTACAAAATGGATAATCAATGACTAAACCAAACCGTCACGAATTAACATTCTCTTTTCACCCAACTAACCTAGTTGTATATCATTTAGTCATTAATTGAATGACTAAATGATATGCAACTAAGTTATACGAGTGAAAAGACATTGCTAATTTGTTACCATTAGTCATCCCCTAAAAAATAGTGATTAATATCCAAATTTTAGTTGTTTTTTAAATCATTAATTATCCATTTTGTACTAGTGTTACTATCTTGGAGTCATGAGTCATTATGATGGGTGTCATACGAGTACTAGGGTTTAGCAAGACCATAAGATCTTAGGATGGAAGATAATGATGGTGTAGTAGGTGCTTAGTGGGACCTACTTTGGGTGGTCCCAAATATTTCTGATAGTGTTTCGATACCAGTTGAACCATTGTAGTCGGCATAACAGTGAATTTGGGTTTTCTACCTTCATCCGTGTGTTCTTTTTCAAGATGGTTCCTACAAGATGACCTCACATCACAGTCTGAGATAGTGGGCCGATGGATCCCAGGATACACCGCTAGGGATATATGATGGTGCCAGGAAGAAGTAGAGCTATGGGAAACATCTTAAGCTAGGGATATCATTAAAATATCTCTTTATTTGTAACAAGGTCCTCTTCTATGGCATGAAATTTTAAGACTTGATCAAAGTGTTGATTTCTAAATCCTCCATGTAGATAAAATAAAAATAAAAACAAAGAGTGAGAATATTGTTAGTATCATCTTCTTAGAATGTGAGATCAACTACTCACCAACTATTGATTCACTCATTGTTTTGTAAGTATTTTGATTTTGAGGACATTGTTATAATTAAACTCATAGAAAATTTCAGTCATTGTACAAGAAAAGTATCACAACTTTGTCTTCAAATCAACAAATGCAAGATTTCATCCATGACAGGAAAAAAAATATTTGCATAACTAAAAAACTATGTCCTATTGGGATACACAATTCACATAGGTTGAATGCACTACAATTTCAAGATTTGAGGGCGAGCATGAAAAAATGTGTAGATGAATTTCATCTCATTATGTACACTATGCAATAGTACTGTATCACTAGAAAACCATTTTTCATATAGTTTATGCTCAACAGATAGGCATGGTAGGACATGTCCTTAAAACTCACATTCGGCTCACTAAGAAATATAAAACTACCTATTTGATATGTTATTGCATAGTGATCTACCCATCATAACAAAAGTTCATTAACAATTCTAAGATCAAGCGAGGAAACACATTTTTATTTCCAGAAAAAAAATATCCTAAGATTTTAAGAAAATAAATTGTTCTCAACTTTGTCAACATCTTATTTGGAACGGGACCCTTTAACCCCATATGAAGCCTAAATATATGATTGTTTGATGGCACTATAAATTGTACATTTTCTAGATAAACCTCAGATAAGTAATAGTCAAATGACCAAATGTTCGTAGTATGCTCATAAAGTAGGCCAAGAACTCTAGAACACAACAAATACAAGTTAAAACTATTAAATAGAATTTAGCATAAAACATTCTAATAAGAGAGCATCCCATTGTTTTATTGTTCATTTTCAACCCGATAAGTAGCATTTAAAATACAATATAGTGTCAAAATGTATTTTTAAATCTCTATAAAAGGCTAATCTTCCAAGAATTAAGAATAAGATATTCTTGATATGCATGTAATAATGAACTAAATGTCTTTAATATTTTTATGTGCAACTTAGCATACTATCCTTCAACATCATCCTAATTTTCATGAAGTCCATATGTATCAAGAGGAAACCCATCACCTCAATCCTATAATACTTAACATGACATGAAGACATAATATAAGTGCCAAACACAAAAAATATATACAATTCGAGTAGCTTTCTCTTTATAAGAATACCAAACAATAATGTTGAGTTTTATTGCTATTAGAATTAGTTAAATGAATCCATAGAGACAATGTTTAGTTCTAGCATTTGCCCCTTGAGGGGAAAAAATGAATGCTGGTAGGAAAAGAGGAAAGTTAAAAAGAACAAAAACAGAGGCACAGGAAGTGAAGGATACTGATAGGAAAAGAGCAACGTTTGTAACAATCTCAGATTACAAATACATAGGCACTCAACCCATAAGAAAAAATAATGTTAAGTTCATCAACACAGTGAGCCAACTACAATTGATTTTCTCACAATCTTTGTAGTAGTAATCTCAACATTATAGATTACTACTATATCTGGAATATATAAGCAATTTGAGAAAATATTTCTGCAATAATATCAATGAAACAATGATTATAATAGCTCCTAAACTGCACAAACTACTTGTGAACAAAAGTTTGCTTCCATGCCATGTGTTGTAGCAATAAATTTAGGAATCTCCATATACAAGTATAGGTATAGAACTTTTTCATGGAACAACTGCTGCAGTACAAGTGGGAGCTCCAAGCTAGGAGACTCAGAGATCCCCAAGGACAGTACTGAGCATGAAGACTTCAGCACAAACAACAAAGATTTCAACTTTGAGAGGGACAACAAGGGGAACTTGATAACCAGTGACTCCTGGTAGGGATATCCAACAACAAGAGTGCCCACGCAATAAGTTAAAAAAGCCATATTTCCATGTATGTTTTTTGCATTAGTATGTCCAGCATACTGGACTCTTATAAATTCGAAGAATATGTCAACTCTTTTGTTAAAAAAGAAATATAAGTTTGATAGTTGTAATAAAAGTATTATATCTATCAATTTAGTAAACAGAGGATGTAAAGCCAAGAACATGTTGGAACCAACTAGGAATGGCTGAGACTTGTCTATAACTGTAAAGTTGTAATAAACATATAAGTTTGTTTCTGCAAAAATATATTTAAAAAAGAAAACAAATACAAATGTTCATATTTCACCCAAATCTACCAAGGCTACGTAAACTTCCATGAAAATCTTACTATACTGAACTGAATTTCGCCCAATGTAAAGCATCTCACGACCTATAGGATTTACTTTGCTTTATGTGGACAAGAAAATTTGTTATGGCCTTGTTGGAATATCAATCCACACTCGAACCTATTTTACCAGAAACGAGATGTCATGTCCCCATATTTTTCTATGGTCCATGGGGTAATTTTGGCTTAAGTCACCTAGGCAATAATTATTTAATTAATGGGAAAGCATGGAAACTATCTTATGAAAGATGCTTAAGGTTATATTTGGGTATTAAATGGATAAGGTGGACCCCGGAAGATATTAATACCCAAACTAAGGATCTAAGGAAACTAATGGAGTTATCATTAATTATTGGAGATAAATGTTGAGGCAGATACTATATGAATTAATTAATTATTAAATAAGTAATTATATTCAGAGTTGGATTGATTTTAATTAATAAATGCATAATTACTAATTTAATTGATGGCAAGTTGATGTTGACAAGGCTAGGAGGTCGAATTGGTCATGTGGACCACTCTTGCCTTAGTGGCAACACTCAGAAAGAAAGAAATCCAAAGGAGGAAAGAGGACAAGGCAAACAATTTGGAAATTGACAAAAGCAATCAGAAAAACTGGCAAAAGCAGAAAAGAGGAAAGTCAAGGAAATGGAAAGATGAAGAAAAGCAGTCAGGAGAGAAATAGAAACACCCAGAAAAAGCTCCTAAGGCACATTTGCTAATTTTGATGAAGGAGGTGAAGGAAAGAAGGTTTTGGAAAGCAAACAGTTTCTAATTTTCAGAAGGAGTGCACCCTACCTCACCCACACATGTGGCTCGGCTTGCTAAACAAGTCAACTTCTCTATTTAAGCATATTCTCAACTTCATTCAAGAACTTTTGATCATTTATGTTTTCTCATGAGAGCTCTGATGCTTCTCTAGTTGAGTGATGTGCTTCAACTGTGCTTCTTGGGTGATGTGCCCAAAGGCCCATAGTTTCCAGTGAGTGTTTTGCAGGTCCATATCAAGATATTGCATCCATTAACATATGTGTCCAGCCTCCATTGAATATCTACAGTCATTCAAGAGAACAGTATCCTCCAACACTGATTCTACAGCTAGTTTTAGTGAAGATTCATCCATTGAAGAAGATAGATATTGGGAGTGCGCCCAGGGGCTGAATGAGAGTTGGTACAGCCATTATTGAAGACATCGGAGGTGTTCAAGATCAGTAACCAGCTTCATATAAGATCCATATCTCTCTTCTTACTCACTCTCTCAACCACTGCTAGATTTGGAGGAGATCTCTTAGTAAGAAGGAGAAGAGTTGTGTATTGAGCCCCAGTTCTCCACAGAATATCTGTGACCACTTCATACTCTATTTCAGACCTGTTGAATACCTCAGTACACTTTCATATCAGATATGTAATCATTATATCTCTTCTTACAGCTCTTCTATGGCTCCATGTAATGATTTTCTAGTCTATATGACATTGTACTGTTGAGAAGCAATAAAATGAGTACCAGCTTGATCCAATGAATTATATTTCGACTTTCTTTTCTTGAATATAGTATATCAGAGTCATATAACATTTCAGAACAGATTTTTGTATTTAATGAAGGCATTTATTAATTCTGATTGGAAGACTAGCTCATTGAGCACTATTTATTGACTAGTTTTGCAAGAATGAGTGCCAAAATTGTTCTAAATGTCAGATTCACTTTCTGTAAGTTGTAGGAGGTAAATAATACTTCATATCAGCCATATAATACCTTACTTAAATAATTTGGAAGGATTTAACCCCCGTTGTAAAGATTGAAAATTGACTAGATCTATCATCCTCGCAGGTCCTAAAACTACCAAACCACTCCTACTCTTTCCAAATCCTTTTGAATGTTGTCCAATACATCCATTGAACTTATATGATTGTCATAAATCAGCTTTGGATCCTCAGGAACCCATCATGTCTAGTATGCATATGCCAACTACCCAGGAAGCCTCGAAGTAGGCAATAGACTAGCTCTATTGTTGAAAAGTGAAAGGTACTGGTACATGGTGCATAGGACATATCCAATCTGCACTTTGACCTGCTGCTGCACCTAATCCCATATAATTTCCAGAATTTAATATCCATCCCACCATCCTCAATCCTTACATTAGTACCCCTCACTTACCTCCTGCCTGATTCGAAGGAACTGACAGAAAATTTTCCTAGTAAGAATTGTAAAGGTTTTTAAAAGTGGAGTTAATATATGGGTTAGACCTTGCCCAGGATATTACACAAGACTATGTGGTTTTGGGAGGATAAGACACGTAAACCCCTACCCAACTCCATTACATAAAGCAATGAGTTGTCTCAATCCAGACTTTGTTGTGGGAGATGCCTAAAACTGAACGTGGCCACCCATTATAGAGTAAATCAGAGGTAGGATGTAAACTCGCATATTGAAGACAAAGAGGCAAGTGACCGTTGGAGACCTTCACACTCAAGCAAAAGATGTGGCATGATTAGAAGCCACCCACGCCATATCCACATGAACCCTAATGAGAAAGAGTTAATGAGAGTGCAGCTCTCCAAAGATACCAATGTTTCCATACTTTGGTTGCATCACAAGCTCCACAAATAACCCTAGCTCTCATTGGACATACCCAAAAACTTCCAAAAGCACCCGCGGGGTCTATTTGTTGAATAGATCTTCTTCTGCCGCTTTCATACCATCATAAATATTCAGAATAGGCATGCATTATAGTGGTGGATAGTTATCACTCTAGAAGGCAGATCGAGGAGCTTGCGTGAGTCAAGCATTACTCATCATTAAGATTGCTAAGGCCAAACCAGGGGTGTATTTTCGGTTGAATCTAGTTATTAGGATTGAGTTGCAAGATAGTTCTTACAATAGTTGTAGGGTTGAGCTACAACATTAAAAGAGGAAAAAACCTATGCATGCATATGCAACATCAAAATGGTAGGAAGACTCCACAAACAACACGCAAAACAAAGGAGAGAGCACCAAAGGAAGGTTTTCTTTCAGACGTTTGCAAATCCAACAATGTGGAGTATCAAGGTTAGTTTCTGGATGAAGTATCAATTTGCTCCTCTAGATCATCTATGGGACATGAGGAGAATATCGTCGATGGAAAGAAAGCCAAAACATTGAGTAGTGGAAATAGTGCAGAGCTACTTCAATTGCAGAATCGGATTGAGGTTTTAGAGAAAACATTGGTTGAAAAGGAGGATGAACTTCTAAAGTCTATAGAGAGTTTAACTATTAGGATGGAGTCTATGCAAACAAAGGTGGAAGAACTATAGCAACAGATTCTAGAGAAGGATAGCTTAATCAAGGTTGGACATCTTCAACTATGTCATAAGAAGGTAACATTATTTTCCTTAGAGGAATTTGCTTATTTTGTTTTCAAGATGTTCCAGGACCTTGTTTTACTGGTTTTGAAATTTGCAATACTATTGAATTGACAGTTTGTCTACACAAGTTTTATTATTTTCATTTTTACATCATCTAAGTTGTGAACCTTTTCTTCATGGAATGAAATATTCCTATCCATATACCATTTAGCTCATGCATAAAAGTTTAAAGGACAATAGTTTTGCTTAAAGAAACTTATAGACCTCAAAATCCGGCAGAAAGCAGTATGCAGATGCTATATTCCTTTCAGAATGTCTTTAGAACACATCATGTATTTTCTTCATATTTAATTATATCAAGTCCAAAATATCAAGAAAATGCATGGTATAGAACACCAAAAGCTATGTATGTGTTGTTAGTTGTAGATTATGAGATATCTTCGATTAAGTTTCTATTATTAGATTGTGGTTGAGATATTCCATCGGGAGTTTGTTGTGTAGCTCGAGGGAAAGCTTTAAGTATAAATGTGTTCCTGGTCTAATAAAAATAGGTAGAATTGTGTGTGTGAACAATGTCTTTTTTCCTCATTTTCTAAGTTGGTATCAGACGTGGTGTGGGCTTAGCTCCCTCATGGGAGAGCCCATGAAAATGAGAGATCCTAAAAGGTAATATGAGCCATAGGGTAAAAGTAGATTAGTGTGTGAGAATAGATTCATTTTTTATGAGTGATTGCTAGTGTGCTTGTTGCATGTAACCATTGTTTATTCTGTTGTGATTTGAGTGTGGTAGGAAATTGTAGCTGAGGTTCTCTGCCAATTTTCATTTCAA
This sequence comes from Larix kaempferi, assembly GCA_027924585.1. Lineage (NCBI taxonomy): Eukaryota > Viridiplantae > Streptophyta > Pinopsida > Pinales > Pinaceae > Larix > Larix kaempferi. The sequence goes on from BSBM01000546.1 coordinate 4,547,183, forward strand.
GGAAACATGATTTCCATACCTTCTCGTGGCCTACTTGTGAATCAATCTTGCATAATTCTCAGATTCAATTGTAGATGATTACGATAGAGAGACAGAGCTCTTGTGTTCTAAATTGAAGGTGTGGAAGTAGAGTTTGGGAAAATCCATTGAGCAAAAGAAGACAACCAAAAATATGTTTTTCCAAAGATGAGACGAGTTTGGTCAATATGCTTGTCACTTGTGTAGGAGGGTAGTCAAAGAAATTGATATTGGATGTTGAAGATTTCAAACGATGGATTGTGAACTTGTTTAAAGATTAGAAAAAAGGGAGCTGCGATTCATGCACACCACCTAGAAGGAGCACATATCTATTAAAATGATCCATTGAGCAGTAATTATTTTTCAAGGAAAGTACTCTTCCAAGTTTGATGTTACTTCAACGACAACAATCTTCCAAAGGAGGGGGCAATCGTGTTCAATTCATTTTATTGGAGCTCTTTTTAGTATAATTTTTTTAATTAGTGTACATGTGTATTAGTATTATTTATTTGTTTGTAAATGGTGATTAATCTCCAAAATCAAAGGTGAAAGCAATTATGATGAAATGAAATGTTATATAAGATTGACTCAGATACATTCTGTGTTGATGTATATGTAACTTCAGAATGTATTTCATCTATGTATTTCATATATATTTATTCTACCCTTATAAGAGATGTGTTATTCCTCTATAAGGAAGTGTCGTCATGTGTATTGACAAGTGTCGCAAGTATGTCAACTTGCCGATGGGTTATTAGACCACCATGTGCAGGGTCGGCCCTGAAATATATATTATATTATGGATGTACCTAGCTAGACAAGTTGGCCCCATAGTGTCACTGGGAAAACAGGTTAAGTATAAATAGAGATCGGGAGATCTCTATTTGATCACTTGGAAACTCATACTTCTCTCACTCAGAAAGTGGCGCACTAGTGAGGAGGAGGATCATCTACTACTAGGAGACTATATTAGTGTTTTTTGGTTGTACTTTGGTTAATCCATTGCTCTCTCTATCTCTGAGGAAGTTGTGGGGTTTTTCACCTTAGGGTTTTCCCCACAGAAAATCTGTGTCTCTTGTCTCTCATGCTTTTGATTCTTATGATGCTTTTCATGCTTATTATGATTGTTATGCATTGATATACTGTACATGTTATTCTCTCAGTAAAGATCCTAGAGTATTGTGAATTAATGCTCAAAACTTAACATGGTATCAAAGCTAACCTGAGAAGAAGACATTGTGCAGTGACGGAAACTAGGGTTTCTTGTTTATTGGGTTTCTCTCCGTAGATTTTGTAAAACCACTATAGTAGATTGATTCTACTCATTAAGGAGAATCTATCTGTCCAATCATAATTCAATTCTGAGCATTTTCAGATTTGGCCCTAAAAATTAGGGTTTCCACAAAAATAGGAATTTCTGGAATCTGAAGACATAGCTAGAAGCTCCTTGCAAAAATTGAAGTTTAGAGCTTTGTATCGAGATTTTGGCTAGGTAGATCTCTGGGAAATTCAAACCCTAATTCAGGGTCCTCCTTAGTGAATCCGGGAAGACAAAAATACATTTATGAAGGGTAAATCTTTGCATATCTCAAATTATGAATACACCAGGCTGATCAACTCATCAAGGCGCATCTTTCTATCCTTTCAGAAAGTTGAAATTCACATTTTGAATTTTTAGGGTTTTTTCGACAAACCTTAATCGAGGACCACATCCAGTTTTCAACAAATAAGTGGTAAGACCTAAATCTTTTCTATTTCCATTTGAAGTACTCTTTAAAGATGTCTCACCACACTAAGATTGAGGATAAGATTGAAGCGTTTGATAACTTCTGAGCATGGAAGCATAGGATTGGGTTAATCCTAGAAGAGAATGAGTTGGACTCATGTATAAAAGAAGACATCCCTATCCCAGAGGATGCAGAAGCTAAGGTATTGCATAAGAAGAACTTGGTCAAGGCAAAGAGAATCATTGCCGTTTCTATCAAAGACCATCTCCTACCTCATGTGTCTTCTCTAAAGACACCCAAGGAGATGTTTGACTCTCTGACCAAGTTATTTGAAGGGAAGAACATAAATCAGAAGATGACCTTACGGAATCAATTGAAAGGGGTCAAGATGTCGAATGGAGAAACCATTCAATCCTATTTCTCCAAGGTCTCTCAGATCAAGTAACAACTTGAAGCTATAGATGAAATGGTGGAGAATGGTGAAATTGTTATGACCACTTTGAATGGCCTACCTAGGTCATGGGACTCTTTTATCCAAGGGACTTGTGCAAGAAAGAAATTAATATCCTTTAGTAGACTGTGGAAGCAATGTTCTCAAGAAGAAGCAAGGCTTGTGGCAAGAGAAGAAAAGATGGGGAATGAAAATCAAGCCCTCATAGTACACACCAAGAAAGGCATGTTCAAGAGGGAGCCATCCCATCACAAGAAGAAATCTTCTCATCCTTATCACAAAGATAAGAAAGATCTAAGGTGTTTCAATTGTAATGAGAAAGGTCACTTTGCTTCAAAATGTCCCAAGATCAAAAGGGACAACCACAACAACAACAACTCTACCAAGAAGAAGAAGAGTAACAAAAGAAGGTACCGTGCCCATGCTGCCGAAGATGATGAACCTCCAAGGAAGAAAGCTAGGGCAGAAAGTGATGATGACTCATCAAGTGAAGAAGAGTATGTTCTAATCTCTGCTCTCACAGGTACTATCTCCCATGGTTGTAATGATTGGTTAATTGGAAGTGGGGCTTCTAAACACATGACTGGGTTTAAATAATATATTGTAAATCTGTCTAAACATGAATCACCCCATAAAGTGAAACTTGGGGATGATTATCAATACCCCATCAAAGGAAGTGGTGAAGCCTCCTACAACCTAGATTCTGGAAAATCATTGAAGATGAAAGAAGTCCTTTATGTACCTGGGCTGAAGAAGAACTTACTCTCCATATCCGCATTGGATGCAAAAGGTATGAGGGTTGCATTTGTGGATGGACAAGTTCTAATGTGGCCAAAGGGAAAGACCATAGATGATGCAGTAGTGATTAGAGAGCAAGAGGGAGGATTGTTCAAATTAAAGGGACAACCTGAACATGTTATGAAATCAAAGATTCATCCATAGTCATGGATCACATAGAGGTATGTATAATTTGTTTTTGCAAAGGTTAACTAATGAGTTATGCAGGTCATTGAAGAGAACAAGAACACATTGCTAGACATAACTAGCAAATATGATGACCAGGTATGTTTTTGTTATATATATCGTATACTTTTGTATAATTAATAATGATTACTCTTGAAGTTACAAGTTGAGTAATCTAGGGCTTATGCATATTATGTTTTTTACCTTAATTGATGATATGACTAACTAGAAGAGTCATAGGTTTGAATAATCACGAGTTTAGGTATATTATGTTTATGACTAACCATAAGAATGCTTATTATTTCTGTTTGAAATGATCCTGACTATACATGCTTGAGATTATTGTGTTTTGATATATTAAGATTATACTAATGAATGTTTGATTATGTATGAGACCTTGAGGATAACACAATGTTGATACTAATAAGCATGCATAGGGATCGAGAATGAATATAAGTTCAAGAACAGGTAATCTAGGAAGCAAAGATCAAGAGGAAGCACACTCCAGTGGTTTCTGCAAGGATGCAGATATTCAAAGGGTGTTAACCATCTCTCTACATTCCACAACAGAGAGGTGTAGAAGAAGCTACTTTAGATTAGGACTCCAGCAGCTCCTACAAGGAAGCAAAAGACTCAGAGGGAGTCCACCCAACAAACAAACAAAGATAAGTATTTTAATTGTCATTTCCTGCATATTTGTTTGTTTAAATAATATTGTTCAATGACGTATATGCTTAGGTTCCTAGATTTAGGATGTGTATTATGCATATTAGAATGATTGCATTAATGAATAGCTTACTACTAATATGCATTTGATGGGTAAGTAGGCCTATGGCACTGTACAACATTCCATTTGCTACTTATCTAGAATGAAACCTCTTTGCTGACATGTTGGGAGCTATGTAAACTCTTAACAATGTTCTGGTAGAGACTGGAAGGCATCTAGAAAGTTATAGATCATGGATAAATGTTATACTGAAGCATTGGCTAAGATAGTTGCATGACTGTATGACATATTTCTTTATGTGTAAGAATTTGTTGTGAAAATTATGAGATATTTCTAATCATGCAATTTAACTTGTTTTGTAGGAAAGACCGTATACCTTCACCTACAAAAGAAGGACTACAACATTTGGTCCAGCGACAAAATTATCTATTGAATATATTGAAGTTCCCAGGATATGGGAAGAATGCCATGATCCGTCGATCATGGAGAACGATGTTTGGGATGTATTCCCAAGACCTGAAGGGAAGTTTGTTATGACTTCCATATGGATCTATCAGATCAATCATGCTGCAGATGGCAGCATAGAGAAATATAAAAGTGATGAAGAGGAAGATACACCAGATAGATTTCAAGACAGCCTTCTTGAATGGTGTAGTTGAAGAAGAAGTATATGTGGAGTAGCCACTTGGTTCTGAGACACATGATAGGGAGTCATATATGTGCAGAACTTGGTATGGTAGGATGGATAGTTTCCTATCTAGTTTGGGCTTTACTAAGAGTAAAACAGATTCCAACCTTTACTACAAGGTTGAGGAAGGGAATCCTATGGTTCTACTCCTATATGTGGATGACCTGTTTGTAACAAGAGATGATAGATTGATTGCAGATATAAAATGGAAGCTTCCTATTGAATTCGATATGAAGGACTTGGGGATGATGCACTATTTCCTAGGTATGGAGGTGTGGCAGAGTACAGATGGGATCTTCCTTGGACAAGGGAAGTACACTATAGATATCCTGAAGAGGTTCAGGATGATGGATGGCAAGGCCATGGCTACAACTATGGCATCGAATCTGAAGATTCTATGTGATGCTTCATCTGATCTGGTTGATGTCTCTATGTATCATCAGATGATTGGGTCCTTGATGTACCTGATGAACACGAGACCAGATATTTGCTTTGCAGTGAACACATTGTGTCAGTTCCTGACAGATCCGAGGAGTGTTCACCTGATTACTGTAAAGCATATTCTGAGGTACCTGAAAGGTACAGTTGATTATGGGCTCAAGTATGAAGCGAATCAAAAGTTTAACCTGCAAGGTTATGTTGATTCAGATTGGGCAGGCAATGCTATAGATAGGAAGAGCACATATGGGTGTTGCTTTAGTATGGGATCAGGTGTGATCTCTTGGTTTAGCAGGAAGCAGTCCTACGTAGCACAGAGTACAGTTGAGGCAGAGTATGTGGTAGCCCGTTCAGCTAGTTGTGAGGCAGTATGGCTACGAAAGCTACTGTCTGAGTTATTTGATCTTCCATTGGATGCTACTGGTATCTTCTATGATAACCAGAGTTGTGTGAAGTTGTCTAAAAACCCAATGTTTCATGACAGGTTGAAACACATAGAGATCAAATATCACTACATCAGGGATATGGTGCAGAGAGGAGCAGTCAAGCTCGTGTATGTTGTCAGACGAGCAGATTGCAGATGTGCTGACAAAGCCACTAGCTAGGGTGAAGTTCGAGTACTTCAAGGAGAGGCTTGGCATTCTTCAGATCGATGACACTTTGAGGAAGAAGTGATGGGCACATTTGTTGAAGCCATTCCAAGCATGTTGGAAGGAGGAATCTTCACATGGCTGTGGATGTAAGCGTTGGATGATGAGCATCAGGACGATGCTCCAGTTACTACTCTATATATGCATCAAGATGAAGTTGGATATGATCAGTTGGATCATTTATATATGTATGTATGCATCATGTTGGATGCTTGGACCATGTATCTGTATATATATCAGGTGGATACTGTGTATAATCAGGTAGATCATGTATGTTGATATATATCAGTTAGATGCATTGTGTATCTATGTATGTATCAGGTGGATACATTGTATGATCAGGTGGATCATCTATGATTATATGTATCAGGTAGATACTTGGTATGCATCAGGTAGATGCATTGTATGATTGGGATGATAATAGATGATGAGCTTCAGGATGATGCTCCAGATGACATGCAGCAGGATGTTGTAGTGATGATGATCAGGATGATCATGTGTACATCAGGATGATGTATGGTGAGTATCAGGTTGATACTTTATGGCCGTGGAACAGGTTGTGCAGATGAGCATATAATTTGGCCCTGGGAGATTTGCAGATAGTCTTTCGAGGTTTTTCCTATGGCATGTAATCTGGCCCTGGGATATCTGGTAAATGCTCTTTCGAGTTTTTGCTCTGGGAGGACATATAATTTGGCCTTGGGAGATCTGCAGATAGTCTTTCGAGGTTTTTCCTATGGCATATAATTTGGCCCTAGGATATCTGGCAGATGCTCTTTCGAGGTTTTGTCCTATGGCGTATAATCTATCCCTGGGAGATCCGATAGGTTGGGCTGTGTACCCGTAATAAGTCCTGGGATTTTCTTGCGAGGTTTTGCCATGACCACATGTAATATGTCCCTGGGAGATCCTATAGGTAGAGCTGTGTGCTCGTAAAAGCCTATGATGCTCTTGCAAGGTTTTGTGGTGACCACATGTAATCTGTCCCTGGGAGATCCTATAGGTAGAGCTGTGTGCTCGTAACAGCGTGGGATGCTCTTGCGAGGTTTTGTGGTGAGGTCACATATAATATGGCCCTAGGAGATCCTATAGGTCAGAGTTGTGTACCCGTAACATCTTGGGATGCTCTTTCAAGGTTTTATGATGCATGTAATAAGTCCTCAGGATTCCATAGTATGGCTAGTGATGAAGACCTGTAGGTGGTGGGCCTACATCCAATATGAAAAAGGACTGGCTCTGTAGAACTTCCTATGACGAGTAGATTCAGAGATTGGTTGAGATAGTAGCAGCAGTGACGATGATGATGACGATGATCCTGAGAAGAAGACTTGTCTAGCAGATCTGTGTCGAGAAATACCTTCCTAGTTAAGAGGGAGTGTTGATGTATATGTAACTTCGAAATGTATTTCATCTATGTATTTCATATATATTTATTGTACCCTTATAAGAGATATGTTATTCCTCTATAAGGAAGTGTCGTCATGTGTATTGACAAGTGTCGCAAGTATGTCAACTTTCTGATGGGTTATTAGACCACCATGTGTGGGGTCAGCCCTAAAATATATATTATATTGTGGATGTACCTGGCTAGACAAGTTGGCCCCATAGTGTCGCTGGGAAAATAGGTTAAGTATAAATAGAGATCAAGAGATCTCTATTTGATTACTTGGAAACTCATACTTCTCTCACTCAGAAAGTGGCGCACTAGTGAGGAGGAGGATCCTCTGCTACTAGGAGACTATCTTAGTATATTTTGGTTGTACTTTGATTGAGCCATTGCTCTCTTTATCTCTAAGGAAGTTGTGGGGTTTTTCACCTTAGGGTTTTCCCCACATAAACTCTATGTCTCTTGTCTCTCATGCTTTTGATTCTTATGATGCTTTTCATGCTTATTATGATTGTTATGCATTGATATACTGTACATGTTATTCTCTCAGTAAAGATCCTAGAGTATTGTGAATTAATGCTCAAAACTTAACATTCTGTATTTAGACTATTTCCCTATAGAATTAGAAAGCACCATGGTTGGGTACCTAGGTATTTCAATAGAAGGAATTATGTCCATAGAATGGCCCATTGTTCAGTCTTGGCAATCGAAACAAGAATTGATTTATTTGTTTGAAGCAATTGTATCTCTAAAGGGGGAATCGAGTCCTGGTTCAAATCAATATGGATAGTTTTCCAATTAGTTTGGGAGTTGTGGATCTAGGTAAGGATCCCTCATTAGTTGTTAAAGAAAAGAGTGATTTGCTAATGAGGTTATGCAACTTAATGTTGTCCAATAATTAACTTCGAGAGATCCATGATTCAAAAGTTTGATATTGGAACTTGAGAATTCAACTCAACAGCTACTAAGGCAACTTAGCCTGCAAGATTTTAAAATGGTGAAGAAACAAAATGATTAAGACAAAGACTGCAAATTATGGTTTGTTATCAAATTCAATTTTTGTATTGTCGCATTAAGAGAAGGTGTTGGGGAATAGTGCTCTAGTAAATAAATATAATAGGAATCAATTTTGTATGTGGACAACTTAGCTCTCATTAAGAGAAGGTGTTGGAGAATAGTGCTATAGTAAATAAATATAATAGGAATCAATTGTGTATGTGGACAACTTAGCTCTATATGTGTTAGTTGTAAGATCTCTACAGATCTTCTCCAGCTAAGTTTCTATTATTATATTTGTGGTTGAGATATTGCCTTAAGAGTTTGTTGTGTAGTTTGAGGGAAAGCCTAACTTATAAGTGTGTGCCTAGTTTAATAAAAATAGGTAGATAAGTTTGTGTGTGTGAACAATATCTTCTTTCCCATTTTCTAAGTCTTTTAACTTTCAACATTTTATTATGGTTATTGAATGATTATATAATTCATTTATATATAAAAAATGTATTAATATCTTATGGGTGAAAACGCGAAGCTGGGAAACAATTCCGTGACAACGAAGTGAAAAAAAAAGAGGGCGCACAGATGAACAAGGGAAAAAAAGTCAACCTCAAACTCTAGGCTGAGAGTTTAAAAAACTCTAGGCCGAGAGTTTGAACCAATCGCTACGCTGTATTTTTAAAAAAATTATCGGATGAGAGTTTGAAATAAACTCTCGGCTGAGAGTTTGGAAGATATTTTTTTGGCCGAGAGTTTACGGTCAACAAAACCTGTGAAAATATCTGGCATCTTTCCGGAACCTGCAACTTCAGCAAGCCCAAACCCCTACAAATTTTAAGTATTATTTGTCGGACTTGGTAGAAATGGATTCATCTCTGAATCTAGTTTCCAATGATATAATAATTGTTTCATTTCGATTTGAATTTCTATTTATTAATAATTTTTTTTTAAACCTTATCCCTTAAGAATTTTACTACTCTGAAAATCACCCAAAATGAAAATTCAATATCGTAACAAAGACAACACCAAAAAATTTGAAATTTCACAGAGATCATAATTGGCTCGTCCTCTTCAAAAGGGTACTTTTATTTTTTCCAATAAGAGTCACATCTGAATGAAAATGCGAAGACAAAAACATGTGTCGACAATGCACAATTTTCTGAACATATGCTGTTTCGATAAATAATAAAAAATAGTTCCCAAGTCTTAAAAAATTCAAAATATAGTCCATGATCAAGTGTAGTGTGTGTAGATTATGAGCCTACAATTGTTTTCCCTAAAATGAATAACCATTTATCAAAAAACAAACGTCAACAATGGTCACTCATTATCCATACCTAAAATTTTCAAGTATATGTCATTGGTTGACAACAAATTTGTCCCATGATATGTCCATAAAAAAAATTAAAAAAAATACGAGTAGAAAACTAATTCAATTTTCTAAAACTTTTGTGTTTACTTCACGTTGAAATTCCTAAGGGAGATATGGGTTTGAAGAGGTCAAAGTTGAAAGACAGAAAATTTACCAGTTTTGTTTGTCAAAAACAAGCCAAAATTGTTTCCCAACTTCATGTTTTCACCCCTATACCATAAATAATGTGTTTAGAACTCAAATGTAAACTTAACTATTGTCTTATAATAACTAAGTAAAAATTGATATTTTATTTAGTGATTAATTTTATCAAAATATATATATAATAAAGTTAATATATAAACAAATATGTTATGTATATTAATTTTTTAAATCAAATTAATATATAATAATAAGCTAAACCAGTAAGACTTCTTCCTATTGAACTAACTTATGTAATCATGAACAACCCTTAACTTCTGTCATCATGGACATAACCCTTCAATATTTGGGAGTCTCGACACAACCCTTCAATATTTGGGAGTCTAAGCAGCACATAATAGGTTGTTTATGTCACTACAAAGTACATAGAAACCATTGGATACAAAGGTATTTCAAATCCAATGACTTGTATACATTGTGTCGCAACATTTATGAGTCTATCCAATGACTTGTATGCATTGTGTTGCAACATTTATGAGTCTATCCAAGGTGCTTAGATGGCCATTATAATATTTATGACTCTCGTGCACAGATTAAACACAACCATTCCATCCCATCCTCATGTTTAATCATCCCCCGCCATATTTAATCACACCTGAAAACTTGCCTACAAATGATTGGAATGTCATGTCTAATTACGGCATTTGTGAATAAGCTATGCAATGCTTCTTCCGATCTAAAAATAGATGTTTAATTCAGTATACATTTGATAAGCATAAATTTGAGTATATCACTCAACAAGATAATCAACAAATATAAAATTACATTTGATAAACAAATTTGATTATATTACTTAATAAGATAAACAACAAACAAAAAATTACATTTATAAACAATTTTTTGATTATATCGCTTAACAAGATAAACAACAAATATAAAATTACTATTTAGAGTACCATTCTAGTGAGTTCCTAGAATGAAATGCATAATGCCAAAAACATACCATTCGTTGTAAAATCGAAACAAGTTTGGGCAAAGACAACAACATTATGATAGGTCATCGATTACAAAATATGAAACATAAATATATATCTCCGAAGATTAAAGAAATTATATATTCCAAATCCCGATATACACATAACACCCAAAATAGAGAAGTTCATCAAAACTAAATTTAACCGGTCCTACCATGATCACCAAACCTCGCTTATCAAAGATTGCAAATACCTAGTTATTAGGTTACCACAGTGAAGCGAAGCAATTATTGCGAATACCTAGTAATTACAATACCACACTCCAGCAATTGTTTCCCGAGTACACTAAGTAACTAAAACATACTGTACATTACAGTGTTACAATGTTTGGACTTCAGATATATATGCATACTATATACATCATCTTTTATGGATTCTAGAAGTTGGAGATGGTGGCAACAAGAGTATGACCTTAGCGCCATTTGGATCTTGTCTCTCCACTGTAAATCCTGTTTGACAACCCAAATACAGAGACAAAATTTAGGACTTAATTGAATCATGCGAACAACAACGTATCTATGTTACAAGAATCAACTTGTTAATTGCAAAGTATTAGAGCAGTAGCGATGATACTAGTCATAAACAGTAGGGCTTTGTGGTTCTGCTTTGTCGAATTTTTGAGATCCAATTGTCTTGGTATTGAGGTTACTCCCTCGGTTGAAAACGCTTCTCCATACGTTCTCCCGATCTCACGGAGTAGTTGTACAATTCATTCTTCCACCATCAATACACGAAGCTCATAAATCCACTAAAAAGAACGCTTGCATGGATACGTATCAAGTCCATAAAAAAGTAGATCAAAATGTTTATTTGGGAATTACTCACAGGAAGCTGATGGGGAAGAGATTGTAGTATAAATGATTTGGCATGCCGAGAATTTACAGAATCATGCCATGACATCGTGGTAATGAAGCATTTTTACATTATTTGCAGGTAATGTTGGTTCAGGAAATTTATGTTTGGCAATAAGCGACCCGTGACCAGCAACCATTGGGAGAGAGCAGGGAGGAGGCAGGTTCGCTGACCAGCGACCAGCGACCTACGACTAGCAACTAGCGGGAGACAGCAGGGGAGGAGTCAGCTTCGGTGATTGGCGACCCACGACCAACTAGTGGGAGACAGTAGAGGAGGAGGCAGCTTCGATGATCAGCGAGCCGTGACCAGCGACCAGCGGGAGAGAGCAGGGAGGAGGCAACTTCGACGACTGGAAACCAATGGGAGAGAGCAGGGGAGGAGGCAGGTTCGGAGACCCGTGACCAATGGGAGAGAACAGCAGAGGAGGCAACAGGCAATGGGAGAGAGCACGGGAGGAGGGAGGAGGAAATAGGTAGCGACAAGAGTGAGCTCGCAGGAGGAGGCTGTGGCAGGAGGAGGGAGGAGGCTGCAAGTGGAGGGGACGTGGAGGGAGGTGCTCACGGTGGGAGGAGGCTGTGGAGGGACGAGGGAGGAGGCTGCAGCTGGAGGGGAGGTGGAGGGAGGTGACCAGGTTGCAGGAGAGAGTAGGGTAGGAGGTCGTAGCCGGAGGCGGAGAAGATCGAGGAGGTCGACCATGGCTCCTAGCGGAGATGCATGAGCATCCACGTGGCAGGATTCCATTCGCTCCATGAGCAAGGAATCTAGCTGACGTGGAGGTTACGCATATTCGTGATGAAACACCTACGGCATAAATATAACATATTCTAATCAATCAAAAGGAAACAATGAGGATCTTTTCGACTTGTAAATTGTTACAATGATTTCTATGAATATCTCATCACAAACATATATTCTAACTTCTCATTCTAGGCAAAGTAAAACATCCCCCCCCAGAAAACTATAGACAACAAAATGCAACCTCTAAAACCTTCATTGCTTAAAAACCATTGAAACTCTTGTCTACTCAATGATGATTTTACTCTAAAATCCACTTTAGAAATGCATGAGATGGATGGAGAATATACACCCTAGCCTCTATAAAAGGAGAAAAAATGTATGTGTTATGTGGATGCCTAAAAACAAGTTGTAAATACCTAAAATTGAGCAATAAAAAGTGAAAAAAATGTGTGTTGTTCATATGCATAATCTAAGCAAGGATTCTTGAATTTGTTTAAATACACAAGTAGATCTCTCCTATGTTCAAGTTTGAACCATTAAATTGCTTCATCGAAATATGCAAAACTTAAGAATTGAACTTGGAAACATATCAATAAGCTCAAGTATAAAGATTTGAGGTCAAAAGGCTCATCAGATGAGTCCATTATCTAACTATGTGATTTTATGACTTATGAACAAATAACACCTTACTAATACATCATGGAAACTATACCACCAAGAAAACTAAGTCCAACCCATACAAAACGAGGAGCTTATATCTACTAGTAGTGTCATAACGATATACCAATAAAAATAACATGCCACCAATAACATCCAAAAACCATGCATTTGCTTGCATACAACTGACTACCGTGTACGTAGTTATAAAGCCTTGGAATATTTACTTTGAAATGCCCATGGAATCACCCCCTATGTTGCAATAGTTGAATTTCTTTAAATTTTGCAGTGGTAATATGTTAGATAAAATGAATATTGAAATAAAAACCAACAATTGAATCAATAATAGTGGTATAACATAATTGTAAATTTTCATCCAAAAGTGAATCCACTAAAAGGAATTGTAGGTTGATTTGTGCCAAAATTGAATGTTGGTTATGCAACATCTCCAGTCACAAGTAATGTCTGGTCACCTTCGACATCTTCCAACCAATTAGTTTCAAGAATCTTTATTGCCTTCTCGTAAATTTCATTGTTGTCATGACTTTTTAGGTTCTCAATGACTTTCAGGAATTTTTTCCAACACTCGACATGAATCCTCAATGGTGCAAAATTTCACATACATATCAACAAGAGCACTTCCCAAACCTATGTTAGGTTCACTCTGAAGTTTGATAGTGCAGGCATGAACTTGTTTACCTTTTTATAGAGAAACTATGCTTGCACATGCTATGAGAATGCTAAAAAAATTAAACCTATTAGGTTTCATACTTGACCACCACAACTTCTTATACAGTCCCAAGGCCTCATTGCCATGCCCATACAGTGCATATCCTGTAGCCATCGCATTCCATGAGATCACATTGTCTCAGGGACTAGATCCAACAAATATGCTTACTAAGAAAGATCAACTGCACCTTGGTCTACTCTTTGTTATGAAACTAAATATATTTCACCTAGATCCATTGTTGAGACTAAAAAAATCATTGGGTTCACTTGAAATAGTGAGGCTTGCACTTCTCTTTCCACTAAATTTGAGCTACTAAATTACATGTATGAGCTTTAGATTTTAGTTGTACTTATGAATCAAATAAAATGGGTGCTAAAATTGCTAGTGATACTTTCTATAGAGTTCATAAAGAATAAGGGGTATGAAAATTTATAGATGGGGCTAGAAACCCTTCCACAACAGTAATAATTTTCAAGGGAGAGAAATCCCTCCACCATAGTAATAAGACGATGAGAGAAACCCCTCCACAACAGTAATACTAATAATTGTTGTGGTTAAAACTTTAAAATCCAAATAGGGCATGTGTCTATCTGCGATTAAGAAACCCCTTAGTATGGTTCTGTGTCTATTTTATCTAGGAATCCTTGCTTGTGATTCCAAATCAAAGAGGTGCAAAGGATCTATCTCAATGTGAAAATCACTTGATATATCTCTCCTGTTCGCACCCCTGGGAACAAGTACTCTATTCGGGTACATAGGGTACTACCAAAGGACCGAACACCAGAGAAACCAATTCACACAAACAGATCATAGATCAACACACCGATGTTTTGACGTGGTTTAAACCCTCCTGAGGGAAACACTCCACGGCCCCGACCAAATAGCTTCTACGGGACAATTTATTATGCAAAGAAAGAAAGTTACAAATGAGCTTCTCATAATCGATCAAGTAAACAATGACCCTCCATGCTCTTTAAATAGAGATCATGGACCAATTCAATGTTAAGCCACGGATCAAGGTTAGGTATGATCTAAGAGAAGTTGAGCCGTCGGATCACTCTATGTCGGGAACATACCATGACCGTCGGATTAAGTATTTACAAATGCATACTAATGCATACTAAAGAAACACACTATCCCTAATGGATATATTACACAAGTTGATCTTAACTAACTCCTAAGTGTCTAAATATCCTAACATCTCCCCTTAAGAACAACTTGGGATAGGATTGAAGGATTTACAAAAGTGACACTATTAGGAGAATGAAGGAGGCATTAGAGCCTATCCTCCCTTAATGACAAGTTCCTGAACTCTTAACATAGATCGAAGTTTAGAAAACTTCGCTTCTGTAAGAGACTTGGTGAAGATGTCTGGAAATTGATCATCTGTAGGGAAAAAAAGCACTTCAAGAACACGATCATGAACAAGATTTCTGATGAAGTGCATATGTAGCTCAATGTGTTTGCTGCGTTGATGTAGAACTGGATCTTTGGCAAGCTTGATGGCACTTTGATTGTCACACCAAAGTGGAGTAGGTTGCTGCTGCTCAAATCCAAACTCTGAAAGGATTTGTCAAAGCCATAAAGCTTCTTGACTGGCATTAACTGCGGCTCAATATTCTGCTTCTGATGAAGAAAGACCAAGAGCTTGTTGTTTCTTACAAGCCCAAGTGATAGGTCCAGATCCGAGACTGAAAACATAACCTGCAGTAGACTTTCGATCATCAGGATTGCCAGCCCAATCTGAATCAGTGAAACCAACCAACAAAGGTTTCCCCCCTATACTGTAATGAATCCCAAACTGAACTGTACCTCGAATATATCGAAGTATTCTTTTAGCTGCTTTCCAGTGACTTTCATGAGGTATATGCATATAATGGGCAACACGACCAACGGCAAATGAAAGGTCAGGATGGGAATGAGTCCAGTATAAGAGACTACCAACAAGCTGATGATACAAGGTGGCATCGACTTCAGGTGAAGTACAAGTGGCAGAAAGTTTGACTCTGGACTGGAAGGGAGAAGGGGCTGGTGTACAATCTTCCATGTGAAAGCGACGAAGAAGGTCACAAGCATACTTAGACTGAGAAATAAAGATTCCTTCTTTGGTTTGTAGGACTTGGAGACCAAGAAAATAATGCAAATGTCCTAAGTTTGACATTTCAAAATTTTGTTTAAGACTGGATTTCACATGGGTTATAAGCTTAGGGTCACTACCAGTAAGAATAAGGTCATCAACATATAGAACAAGTATGATGAGATGGTTTCCTACTTTCTTGGTATAGACATTGGGGTCAGAATGGCATCTAGAAAAACTAGTGTCAAGGAGGAAGTTATCCATTTTGGCATACCAAGCTCTAGGAGCTTGCTTAAGGCCATATAAGGATTTCTTAAGGCGATAGACAAGGCTAGAGTTATTCTGAACATATCCAGGAGGTTGTTCCATGTAAATTTCCTCCTGTAAATCATCATGTAAGAAGGCAGACTTGACATCCATTTGATGGACTTCCAAGTTATGTAAGGCTGCAAGGGAAAGAACAATGTGGATGGAGTTCATTTTTGCGACGGGAGCAAAGGTTTCATTGTAGTCAATCCCTTCAACTTGGGAAAAACCTTTGGCAACTAACCTTGCCATAAGTCTTTCAACACTTGCATCTAATGCATACTTAGTTCTGTAGACCCATTTACATCTGATAAGTTTTCTTTCTTTTGGAAGAGGTACAAGATCCCAAGTGTCGTTTGCCATTAAGGAACGATATTCTTCATCCATGGCTGCATCCCAATCTGGATTCCCTGAAGCTTCTGCAAAAGTTTCTGGATCATGATTCTTGGAAACTTGAGCCAAAAGAGAAGAGGCTCGCTGAAACTAAGAATGTGTTCGACTTTGATCTCTAGGATCACCGTCAAGATCACCAGCTGCTTCACATGTTGAATAGACCCATCGAGGAAGCACTTGTGCTGGTGCAACTGGAGGAACATGAGCAGGCAGAGGTGGATTTTCATCCTCACTGTCATTATCAGAAACTAGAGTTGAAAACCTGTCAAGGAAGTTGGAAGAAGAAGAAGAAGACACAAATGCCGAATCAGGCTCGCAGGCCAAAGATGGCACAATCGCTGAGTTAGGCTCGCAGGCCAAGAGATTTTCATCAAATTTAACATCTCTTCTAATGATTATATCATGAGAATGTGGTTGAAGAAGTCTATAACCTTTTACATCTTCAGAATATCCAACAAATATTGACTTTTCACTTTTAGGCTACAATGCTTTCCATTTTTCATCCGGAATGTGAGCCCATGCTTCACTACCAAACACACGGAAGTGACTTACATCAGGTTTAGTTATACTCCATGCTTCTTCCAGTGTTATACCTTGTAATACTTTAGTGGGGGTGCGATTAACTATGTAATTTGCATAATTAATGGCTTCAACCCAAAATTGAAGACTTAGTCCCTTAGATTGGATCATACAATTAGCCATTTCTTTTAAAGTGCGGTTCTTCCGCTCAGGTACACCATTTTGTTGTGGTGTATATGGAACAGTGTGCTGTTGTTGGATGCCTTGTTCAGTGTAGAAAGTAGTGAAATTTTTGTTAACATATTCTCCTCCATTGTCAGATCTTAACTTAATAATTTGATGACCAAATTGTTTTTCAACAAGGGCCTTGTAGGCCAAGAACATGTTAAATACTTCGCTCTTAAGTTTTAGGAAATAAACCCAAGTGCATCTAGTGTAATCATCAATGAAAGTTAATAAATATTTGAAACCAGAAAAGGAAGCAAATGGAAGAGGACCACACAAGTCACTATGCACAAGCTCCAAGGGAACCGAGGCGTGCCAAGAGGCACATTTGTCAAAACTGTCCCAATGATGTTTTCTGAGTACACAACCGGAACAAACACCATCTCTGCAAGATACCATTGGAAGACCTGTCACCATATTTTCTTTACATAGTTGTTGCAATGAGCGATAATTTAAGTGACCAAATCGCTCATGCCAAAGTTTGCTCAAGTTATCACTATGAGCAACAAAAACTGAATGGAAAGGTGATGACCCAAAGTTGTTATACTTGTACAACTTGGTAATATCATCAACAATTTCGGTAGCTAGGACCTGTTGAGGATCTTTAAAATCCTTGATTACAACTTGGTGAGGTGTAAAGGTCACATTTTTACCTTCACCAGAATGAGTGATTTGATAGACTGATAACAAATTGCAGGAAATTCTTGGAACACATAGTACATCATTAAAATGACCATTATCTATTGGAACTATTCCAGCTCCTACAACACTTAGAGATCTATCATCACCAAGAAATATTTGTTTGGTGTTACATTCATGCATAGTAGAAAATATGGCTTGATCCTTAGCCATATGATAAGATGCTCCAGAATCAGTGAGCCATTCATTTGAAGTATAAGAAGAAGATGCATTATAAGAATAACCAGAAGCACAAAGTGCATGTCCATGAGAGGCAGATTTTGAAGGCGAATCTAGGCTCATGTGGTGCTTCTTCATTGTTGCTTCCAAGGCTGTCATCTTTTTGAAACACTTAGATTCATCATGATTATCTTTCCCGCAATAGTTCCAATGACACTCAGTCTTCTTTCCTTTCGGCTTGGATCCTTTGTTATTTTTTAAAGAAGGAGCTGACTGAGAGGGTTTTGGACCCTTGTTTGACTTATTATTGTGAAAATTTTGTTTCTTGGGAGGCTTGGACTTTTCTTTCGGTTGGGACAATAAGGATTTCCCAGATGTATCTGCATTGTTGATTATTCCAAGATGAATGATTTTATCTTGCTCTCTAATCAAGGAATCACAAAAGGATTCAAGACTAGGCTCTTGATAGCTAGCTGCATTTAAGGATTCTTTCATGGAGTAAAATGTAAATACAAAAACAAAATATGTAGGTCCAAGTTTGGAAAGAATATGATAAATGCATTGTTTGTCTTCCCTCTTAATATTACATTCCGCACATAAGAGTTTAAGAGTTTTGTACTTAGATAAATAATCTTGAATACATGAAAAGTCACTTGGATTTAAAGAAATCAACTGATTTTCGAGTTGGTGACCTCGAATTTTATTGTGTTTACCAAACACAGATTCCAATTTGTCCCAAGTAGCATCAGGTTCATCAATTCCAGATATGTGGAATCGCAAATCAGTAGAGATTGACATCCCCATCAATCCACGAACTTCGTCACATCTATTTGCCCATTTTATTTTCTTATCATCATCAGTGAGTTCTGTTTCTTTCGCTGAGGTAATTCTGAAAAGTCCCCTACTTCGTAGAACATCCTCCATACGAGATGTCCATGAGAAATAGTTGGAACTATAAAGTAGAATATCACAAGGGGTGGCCATATTTGTAAATTAATGGCTGTAAATGCATAAACCAATAATCTGGATGTGAAGAGCTCGAAAAAATAGGTGGTTTAAAAAAAATGGCACTAAAAATTGACTCTGTATGATGAAGTTATGCTTGAACAAAGAAACTGTTGAAGATGTCCCCAATAGTGATGTGGCAGCTAGAGAATGTCCAGCAAAAAAAGAATCCCCCTCTTCCCAAGATGAACCTTTTGACAATCACTTTACAAGAAAGTTGCTTTAAGTGAACCACTTTTGTAAAATAAGTGATTTCACTTTTACAATGATATTACTTTTAAATAGTGCAACAATAAAAAAGAACTTAAGTGACTCACTTGTATTTTTATTTTTTATTATTTAAGTGAGATGCACTTTTACAATAAAATAACTTGAAAATAGAAATTGTATGCACTTTTCATTTTAAAAGTAATTTCCTAAGACTTGAACTCAAAACCTAATAAGGGATAAAACAACTTTGAACCAAGTGAGTTAGATTAAACACACCACAAATCGAAACAAAAAAACTTTTCCACACTTCTGGAATTAGATCTCGTTAGCTTGCCCGGAAAGTCTACATTTTCTCCATGTTTCTGATTTGTCGAGATCGTGCAAGGTGCACGGCAAAGAGCATACGCAACTGAGAAAAACCCTTTCCCTTTCTGTTTTTGATTTGATGAGATCGCTCTAGGTGCACGGCAAAGAGCATACGCAGACGGGAAAGCAACAAACCGAACCAAAAAAAATCTAACAGTAAAAAATGATAAAATATGAGATTTTTTTTTTTCTTTTAAAAACAGAAAATAAAAAAATGCGTCACTATAACATTATACCTTCAGATCTGATGAAACACGCGTTTCTGGAGCAACCGAAAACCATTTTCAATCAAATGAAAACTATTTCCCAATGGAAACGATGGTCCAGATGTAATGGAACACCTCCCACAGCCCAAAAATGCACAGAAATACCAGAACCAGAAACCCTTTCGAGTTTTGGCAATAACAGTTCAAGATCTAGATCATAACTGGAAGCGACTCTTCATAAAAGCTCTGATACCATGTTCGGGTACACAGGTTACTACCAAAGGATCGAACACCAAAAGAAACCACTTCACACAAACAGATCACAGATCAACACACCAATATTTTGACATGGTTTAAACCCTTTTGAGGGAAACACTCCATGGCCCCGACCAAATAGCTTCTACGGAACAATTTATTATGCAAAGAAATAAAGTTACAAATGAGCTTCTCATAATCAATCAACTAAACAATGACCCTCCATGCTCTTTAAATAGATATCATGGACCAATCGGGTGTTAAGCCATGGATCAAGGTTAAGTATGATCTAAGAGAAGTTGAGCCATCGGATCACTCTATGTTGGGAACATATTGTGACCATCAGATTAAATATTTACAAATGCATACTAATGCATACTAAAGAAACACACTATCCCTAACGGATATATTACACAAGTTGATCTTAACTAACTCCTAAGTGTCTAAATATCCTAACATACTCCACATCACTAGTCTTCTATGGGAATCTATCAGGTCTTCTAAGGGCATATAGATTGGTAAACAAGTTCACTATTGGCTATCACCAAGCCTTGAATGACAAAAATAAATTTTCCATTATGGGGTTGACCTAGTTATTTTCTTCCTCGGTAGGTATGGGGAGGACTAATCTATCTATTTAATGAATTCTACCACTTCTCACATACACACCTTAGGTAAAAGAGGAGACACATGGGTGTAATGAGTCGGAATCACCATAGAAATTGCAAATTTAAAGAAATATAGAACCAAACTAAGCCTTTTGCATGATATCACCCTGAAAAAACACTCTAACCCAATATCCTAGACATATAATATATTAATTGAACAGTAAGGCCTTATAAATATTATGGCCTTCTAAACTCATCTTGGTCATTTCTCTGTGGATATTACCTAGAGGAGAACTTTGACAAAAAACCTAAATGTGAATTGATAACATGCCACAGGTTGTCTTCGAAATGGAATTAATAATAAAGAAATGAGTTGGACCATGTATCTATTAGTCAAATAAGGAATGATATTCATAGACACTACCCTCTCCTAATCACCATCCCCACCACTATATTATCCACCACCTTCTAGTGATTCATTCTATTTATAAGATTAATCCTAAGTTGTGAAGCCTATTTTATTAGAGCCGATTGATCCATTCACATCCTCACCAACCCCAGCTTATTATCCACCACCTTGACTAGATTTATATCATATACCACCAATAGTATAGGTAAATGCATAGGAAAAGGAAAAATAAGTCAATTCGGTAATGTCCATTTTTTATAATTTTATTAAAATGACAATTTTTCACTTTTTTCCCTAGTTCTACCTTTGACTAGTTTTGATGTCTAGGTCTCCAATTTGCTCAAAATTCTCCCAAATATTCTGAGAAGGTATATGAATGATATTAGGACTTGAATATGATGTTCAAGGATGATATATTACCTTTATATTACTTCTGCAAATCCTCTTTTAATTCTATCCAAAGTAGAGAATGTGACTAGCAATTTCTCTTTGACTAGTATTGGTCTCTTGGTCTCCAAATGACCCCAAATGATTGTATAATGGGCCTTAAGTTATTTGAGAGGTATTAGTACATATAAAAGAGTCTCATGGATACTTAAAAACCCTTAAAACACTTCTTCACAAAGCAGGGAAGATTACTAGTAATTTCGAGCTTCAAACCCCCAATGGTAGATGGCTCTAAATAGATCCAAATGCTTTCAAATTGTACCAGTAGGTGTATGAATTATGTTAATACATAAAAATGGTGTTTATAGGTGTATTTTAACCATCAAATTACTTCTGCAACTCACTTTGGAAATATGATCAATGTATGGAGGTTTACTAGTAAAATTGTGGTTAAAATCCCCTATGGGTAGATGACGAAAATGACTTTCCAAATGCACTCAATCCAACTCGAAATTCTGAATGGAATCATGGAAAATATAAATGACATCAACATTAACTCATATGCATCACCATTCAACTTTTAATGTCTGCTATAACTCCCTTAAATCAGATGCAAGAAGACTAGTTTCGACCTTGGGGGAAATAACATTAAATCTTCTTCAAATGAAATAAAACTGAGCAAGTTGGCTCGAAATGATTAAGTACTAAACATGAAACTTGTAATAGTCATTAATGGAATTCCATACATAATAATATGTCAGAGAAAAATTCTTCCATTTGAAATCATCATTAATACATTGACATACATCAATCTAGTGGGGGAATGGTCAATGTTCGCTCAATAATCATCAATTTTACATACAACCACTTGATATTTCGACCTGAAAATTTCTTGAAATGAATAAAAGAGTATTTAATTCATATTATAAAATAAATGTTGCATTAAATTCTCCCCCAAAAAGTACAATAGCTCACCAAAAACGCCCTCCCTCAAGGATTAAGAATATGCAATGAAAACTGAAAATGGTTGAAGGAATGAGCTATAATAAAAGAAACCATGATATGCCCTATAGCTTACACTTGCAACAAATGATTCTATTAAAACTCCAATGAAAGGTCTGAATGGCATTTCCAATTACCAACTTGGATGGGAGTCTTTCACCCTCGAAATTGGCTAAGGCATGAAAATAGTCACCCACTAGCTCTCCCTCTTCACAAATGCAATTGCAAATTCTAAAAATGATCAAAAGCTTCCATTCTTGTTTGTTCATGAATCTTATAAACTTCTAATGTCCTCCATGGGCCGAATTCCTTCCAATAGATTCATGCCAACTCAATTTGGGAAGAGATTTTCAATTATGCCACTTGTCCTTCCAATTCTATCCCTCTCCTTCTCCCAATTTGAACTGGTGTCTCTTTGGCTTCCCTAAATCACTTGAGCACCCTATTGGAGGCTGTTTTTAGCCCTGGAAGGTCATAAAGGTCATATTTCAGCCCTCAGGTCTTATTTTTGTCATAGGTTTCATAGCATCTTCATCATTGTGTTCATAGAGCTAGGGAATCTAGCCCAAGTGTCTCACTATTTTCAAATTGCCTCTTTCTCTTCCATGGGAGTTATTCTTCCACTCCAATTCGACCTTACATGACTCATGCCAAGTATATTGAACTTATGAATCACCCCAAGAATGTTTACCTTCTTATGGATTCGAAATGGCAAGAGTGGGATGCCATGTGGCGTGACAAATCTAGCTTGTGTGGATCCCACATCCTCCATGTGTCTTCATGATCAATTGCCACTATGATTTTCTATTGTGTTTATTTATTTATATCCTTTATTAAATATTTATGCCATTCTACTATGCAAACATCATTTATTATCCTCCTTATGTCAAACTCCAAAGCTCCCACCCTCAACCTAGGAAACTAGTAATTTTCCTTCTAGGCAATATTTTGACCCTTAAAATCAATTTGACAAACTCTCATGAAGATGGTGATTGGGATTAGGCCTTTGTGACCCAATTCCAAATTTGGGACATGACAAATCCTCCCTTCCCAATATTTATTGTCCTCAAGCAATTTCAAACATGGGTGTTGAAGAACCTACTTTCTATATCATTCTTTGAAGTTGCCACTGAGTTGCCCAACTTTGAGTCTTCGAGATTCCATCAAGATTATAGAGAGGAACCACCATTCTTGCTGCTACACTACTTTGATTAAAATCACTTTATTAAGTGAGAAATCCATCTCCCAAAATGTTTTTTTCCCAAAAAAAATTGAAACCAATGAAACAAAAATTGTTCCAGATAAGAGGATTCCTGGATCCCATTTTTTTGTATGCATTCTTCCAAACATCATGCGTACAAAATATATATCATCAAAGTACATAACAACATAATGAAAATTTATAGCAAGAAGATGCTTCATCAAAGAGTTATGAAAGTGCTTATACCTCCAAGCAAGTAGACCACCATTTTCCAAGTGCATACAATCAGGAAGTAACCAATCAAATCTGCTCCAATGACATAGGTGAGGATCCCATGTCCTATAATTTTGCTCCAAAAGGATATATATGAATCAAAATATTCAACCATGTATTCTTTAATCCAAGAAGTGAATGAAGAATCTCCACTAAAATCTGAACCAAATAATGAGCAGGGAAAACAAGGAGACCTCAAATGACTCAAAGAAGTCTCACCCATACATCCATGAATGTGAGAATCATAAAGATATAACAAATTACATGTCTTCCAACAAAAATGTTCTCCAATAATAAATCTATTCACCCAAGTGTTGGATGAAGTTTCTCCAACATCAAATGAACCAAGTGTTGAGCAAGAAAAGCCATGAGTCTTCAAGTGACTCAAATGTATATCATAGGTGCATCCATGTAGATCTGCATAATCATAACGTGACAAATGATGATGTTTCCAGTGTGAATAAGAATGTGCTCCAACCATGTCATCATAAAAGGTAAATCTAGGAGTTCCATACCCCTCATGTGGCACCATAAAAGAACCCTTTCACCCATACTTAATTGAGACTAATGCTGCAAAACATGGAATTGTATGATGTAGTAGAATGAACTAACTCACCCAAATGATCAAAAAGTGCAGAATTTTAATCATGGGAAGGATCCATATGGGTAGTATCATGCAGCTCCTTCAAAAGTGTGAAACCTTTGTCATAGTTTGGCTCAAATGTAGCGGAATCATGCTCTTCTTTAAAAATTGCATAACCTTCGTCAAGAGACAATCCAAGTTCCTCTTCCACCACATCAAGTGTTTGGATCTCTTCAAGTTAATATTCAAACACATCAAGCACATTCAAATTTACACATTTCTGATGATCCACGATGTCATGAAAATCCTCCAAACAATCTACCATTTGACAATCTGAAACATAGGAGGAAAAACAAGTATCTTGGAACTTTTCAAGAAGTTGCTCATTTTGAATTGTGAGCTTATGATTATCCTCATTATTCTTCAAGTATGCATCATGTAACAATTCATTAAGCTCAAACAAATGGTTTCTATCAAAAATCAAAGACATGAAATTATCTTTGATGTGTCACATTGCTCTTTGAATCTTCTCCATGTCTTCAAGGAAGGATGTTTCCTCCAATGAAGTAGCTCTCCAACAAGAATTTGACACTAATGCTTGAGTGTCATGGAGAATGCTGAGGCACTCTTGGATCTTATTTTCATTCATATTTAAGGACCCTTCAAGAAAGTGAGGTTCTTGCAAATGAACCTCCTCACTTTATTCCTTCTTACTTGGACCAACTTCATGAAGCTCAAGTGGTGATGGGGAAGTTGATCTTGTTTCTTCTTCAACTGCTACAAGGTTTTCATTTTCATGCCTAGGGGAATTTTTTCTTGTATCAATACTGTCAAAATTGATCTCTATGTCACCAACATAGAGGTGTGAGCACCCATCAGTAGGCACTCCTTCATAGTTCAATCATCCATCAATAGATTCTCCTTGATTCATGTCCAAGGTAGAATGTGTCTCGAATTGATCTTCAATATTTTCAATAGGATCTTCTTCATTCTCTTGTGATGTATCTTCCTTTTTGTCCTTCAACCAAGTTGACGCAATTTTTCTCCTTGTTTTCCTTAGGTTTAATATCTTTGGAATATCCTTTTAAAGAAAATCCAAAAACTCTCCTCAAGTAGGACATACATGCCTTTGCTAAAGCTTCAGATATTTCATTGATCTTTTCACTCACACAAAATTGATACTCACTCCAAGGTATTTTACAAGAAGGGCATAAACCTTTCTTCACTAACTCCACATCTTCATTTTTAGGTCTATTTGCAAACAAATGTTCAGCATAGTATTCAAAAATTTTGTGTATCTTCCCTCGAAGCGAGATATTCTTGAGATTTTTGATATTGTTGGGGCAACGTTTTATATGTTGCTCTCCATCTTTGTAACTCATTCATAGAATCCTCCTTTGATGGTGTGTCATATTCATATTTATCATACATATGGTCATAAAAATAATCTTCATTCCTCCTGAAATTGTAAGAATTGTTGCATGATGGCACCTCTTCCTCAACCCATTCACATTCTACTTCATATTGTTCATAAGCATCTTCATATTCCTCATAAGAGTTGTGCTCATAGGATTCATCATCATTGTAATACATGGAAGAAAATTATTCTTCAATGTATTATATTGACTCACAGGTGCAAGGACCATGCTTTGATACCACTGTAATGTCCTATTTTTATAATTTAATTAAAATGACAATTTTTTCACTTTTTCCCTAGTTCGACCTTTGACTAGTTTCGATGTCTAGGTCTCCAATTTGTTCCAAATTCTCCCAAATATTATGAGAAGGTATATGACTGATATTAGGAATTGAACATGATGTTCAGGGATGATATATGACCTTTATATTACTTCTGCAAATCCTCTTTTAAGTCTGTCCAAAGTAGGGAGTTTGATTAGCAATTCCTCTTTGACTAGTATTGGTCTCTTGGTCTCCAAATTACCCCAAATGATTGTATAATGGGCCTGAAGGTATTTGAGAAGTATTAATACATATAACAGAGACTCATGGATACTTAAAAACCCTTAAAACATTTCTGCACATTCATTTACAATTTGCACAAAGTAGGGAAGATTACTAGTAATTTCGAGCTTCAAACCCCCAATGGTAGATGGCTCTAAATAGCTCCAAATCCTATCAAATTGTAATAGTAAGTGTATAAATGATGTTAATACATAAAAATGGTGTTTACAGGTTTATTTTTAACCATCAAATGACTTATTCAACTCACTTTGGAAATCTGATCAATGTATGGAGCTTTACTAGTAAAATTGTGGTTAAAATCCCCTAGGGGTAGATGATGAAAATGACTTTCCAAATGCACTCAATCCAACTCAAAATTATGAATCGAATCATGGGACATATAAATTACATCAACATGAACTCATAAGCATCACCATTCAACTTTTAATGTCTGCTATAACTCCCTTAAATCAGATGCAAGAAGACTAGTTTCAATCTTGGAGGAAATAGCATTAAATCTTCTTCAAATGAAATAAAACTAAGCAAGATGGCTCCAAATGCTTAAGTGCTAAACATGAAACTTATAATAGTTAATCAATGGAAGTCTGTACATCATAAATATATTATAGAAACATTCTTCCATTCAAAATCATCATCAATACATTGGCATACATCAATCTAGTGGGGGAATGGTCACTATTTGATCAATAATCATTAATTTTACATACAACCACTTGATAGTTAGACCTGAAAATTTATGGATATGAATAAAAGAGTATTTAATTCATATTATAGAATAAATGGGGCATTATAATCTCCCCCAAATAGTACAATAGATCACCAAAAATGCCCTCCCTCAAGGATCAAGAATATGCCATGAAAACTGGAAATGGTTGAAGGACTAAGCTGCAATAGAAGAAACCATGATATGCCCTTTAGCTTACACCTACAACAAATGAATATATTAAAGCTCCAAATGAAAGGTGTGAATGGACTTTCCAATTACCAAATTGGATGGGAATCTTTCACCCTCGAAATTGGCTAAGGCAAGAAACTAGTCATCCACTAGCTCTCCCTTTTCACAAATGCAATTGCAAATTATAAAAATGATCAAAAGCTACCATTATTATTTGTTCATGACTTTTATAAACTTATAATGCCCTCCATGAGTCAAATTCCTTCAAAGAGATTCATGCCAACTAAATTTGGTAAGAGATTCCCGAGTATGCCACTTGTCCTTCCAATTCTAGCCCTCTCCTTCTCCCAATTCGAATTGGTGTCTCTTTGGCTTCCCTAACTCACTTGAGTGCCCTCTTGGAGGCTATTTTTATCTTTGATGTGTCATAAATGACATATGTCATCCCTCAGGTCTGATTTTGTGTCATAGGTGTCATAGCATCTTCATCATTGTTTTCATAGAGCTAGGGAATCTAGCCCAAGTGTCTCACTAGCTCCAAATTGCCTCTTCCTCTTCCACGGGAGTTATTATTCCACTCCAATTCAACCTTACATGACTCATGCCAAGTATATTGACCTTCTAACTCACCCCAAGAACATTTGGCTTCTTATGGATTCAAAATGGCAAGAGTAGGATGCCATGTGGCATGGAAAATCTAGCTTGTGTGGGTCCCACATCCTCCATGTGTCTTCATGATCAATTGCCTCTTTAATTTTCTCTTGTATTTATTTATTTATATCCTTTATTAAATATTTATGCCATTCTAATGTGCAAACATCATTTATTATCCTCCTTATGTCAAAACCCAAAGCTTCCACCCTCAACCTAGGAAACTAGTAATTTTCCTCCTAGGCAATACTTTGACCCTTAACATCAATTTGACGAACTTTCATGAATATGGTCATTGGGATTAGGCCCTTATGACCCAATTCCAAATTTGGGACATGACCAATTCCCTTGAACTAATTAATCTATAAGCGTTTTATTGATCCAGAGTAGCAATTCATTTCCAATCTTGTCAAAACATGATCATTTCTAGATGGTATTTTGTTTGAACATTTCATCAAACAGTTGGTGTGTATAATCCAATTGAGCATGTTGGGATTAGTAACGACTCAGCTATCTAATCTCTGCTTTTTAATTATATATCAGAGTGGCCCAATCATGCTTGGGCTTGCATTCATAAAACTAGCCAAAGCCTTTGCTCTCTTCAAAATCCTGAGAAAACTTGGAAGCATAAACAAGTAAATTTTGGGGGACACAACCACGAAGTACAAACCTACACAAAAAAATCCTATAAAGAATTCCATAGATCCCACCTTTGGACATTCTAGGAGAATGCTAGTTATGTGGAAGCAACTAGGTTTCATTCCTATCAGTTGTATTTCCTCAAACAGTTCTAAGGATTTTTTAATCGCTCCTCACCTAGAATAAGATGCAATCATCACCGTCCATGAGATCACATCACTCTCATACATTTTATCAAAGACTCTTAGATTCTCATCCAAAGTATCGCAATCAAATGGCATGCATGAGACGCCAGGAAGAAAATTGGCAAAGTTGGAAACTGGGAACATTAAACGCAATTATATTGGTGAAAATACAGGGACACAACATAATAAATGCAGAATATCTATTTGGAAAGAAGAGAAAATCCTGAGTAAATCTAACTTGAATCCGAGTGTTGGTACAATCATAGAGGGCAACATTGAATGCAAAAATGGGTGCAAAAGCAGATAAGATAGATGAAAAAGAGATTTAAAAACATAAGTAAAATCACGAGTAAAGGACATCAGTCTTGAAGCACTAAAGGTAGAACTGATTGGAATAGAGCCAAGCATAGAGTGAAGTCACAGTCGGTGAAGTACAGGGTGATGACACCAAAGGTAGATGTATTAGTCCATAAAAATTCCCATTTGAAAAGAACATCAATTGTGATATAAGAAGAGCTGTCAGTAGCGAGCACATCAGGATCAAGAGAAGGAAAAGGAGCATTAGGCACCACATCGCTGATTTTTTCCAGGAAGATAACTCCAAAGATAGTAGATTTTCCAAAGGTGTTGAAGTATCCCTTGGAAACACCTCAGATACGAAATGGGATGTCAATTTGAGGAAATTGGCTAGGAACCATGAAGAACTTGATGTATGTGGACCACGACATTACAATCAAAGAGAAATTTCTAGATATTTCCTTGAGACAATATTTTGAAAACAAATACCAATTGAGATTGTTGAATTATCATAGTGGATCTGTAGCAATTGGCAATAGAGTTGAATCATGCATACATATTGAACTTGTGATACCCCCAATACATTATTATTTTATTTTTATTTAATATTTGTGAAAATATTTCAAAAAACAATTATTTTTGTAAGAGTTATTTAAAAACTAAAAAATACTCACCAGAGGTGTGAGTGACACTTTGCAAAACCAATTATTATTTTATTTTTAGTTTAAAAAAAACACACTTGGAGAATTCAGTTAAATGAGGGGACACCACCATGAGACACAGAACATGTGTAAAGCAAGCAAGGGATATTTTACCAATCAAATCCAATCTAAAAGCTCAACTACCAGACAAGATCCTGATGTAAGGCGCCTTATACGAAAGGTTCTTGCTTAACAATTACACACAACACACACGTTCACATAAACAAGATGTAAACAAGATTCCAGAAGCTGACTTATATTACTTCTATCAGAACAGTTACAATGCAACTGCAAGGAATGAAAATAACTAATTAACTGTCGGCCTTAGCCTTTACAATACATAAGTAACTGTGTGCTATCTCAGTGTGTCGACCATCACCCTCTTCTGGTTCACTCTGGAACTCTGAGCTATGGCTTGATCTCTTTGCGTTCAGAAGACGTGTGACTGTTCTCACCAATCTACATGTCTTCTTCCCGAACTCTGCCAATGATCCAACTGATCCCAAATCCGTGGCCTTTAACTTTGTTGTTGTTGTTCCCGAGACCACTCCGAATCCTGAGACATGCATCCTTTGTTTGTCGATCTCTCCAGATCCTGCAGACCTACAACTATTAGTGTCCCCTGTCGTGCTGCACGGTCCCTTCCTGTGACGACATCTGGCATGTCTTCACCCACTTGCAATAACTACCATTAACTTCCTTAGCAACCCCAAACTGTTACCAAGTACTCTCCTTGACTTCTACTCTTCTTTCTGATAGGCTACAGTATTCAGTCATGTCGACCATAATTTATGTCACCTTCTACTTACCCTCCAATTTCCTTCGCACTCTTCAGGATTCACTAGTCCGCTCCTTCCTTGTTGCTTGGCTCAAACCCAAACCTATCGGTGTTGCAGTTCGACACATGTCGACCCTCGACCTGCGTTGTTTTCGTCAGTCACATCCCGATTGATCCTGCTCGACTTATTGACTTAGATAAGCCAATCTGCTCTTCCACACCAGTGGTCGTTGACACTCCCTCTGGTCAACTTTCTCTATGTCAACTAGCTTCGACTGCTATTCCTAGGTCCAGATGCTCCTACATCAGATCCTAAATCACAGGGATTGAAGGATTGATTGATATTTGACTTGGATGGAACAAGGCCCATGCAAAAACTATATATTGGTTCACTGAGATAGCACGGGATGTTGTGTTGTGCATGGACAAATTGTGCTAGTGTGCATGTGTTGAGTATTTCTCTCTTTCATAAGTCCATCACTGAGCTTGTGACAGACTCTAGGCTGAGAGGGCGCTGTGGGGAATATTTGCTTGTAGTTCTAGTGTGCATGGTGGTGATCCAGCTCAGAGGTGGAGTTGGGATAGCAGTTGTGCTTCTCTTTCCTATGGTTGGGAGGAACTGATTCTCCAAGCGCTTTCTCATCATTATTTTTCAAGTAAGTACCTTAAGGTTATATGGATGTGAATATGAATTCATGATATTATATTGCTTTGCTTCCCTGGATCGAGAAATCTTGTTAATATTTTGATGAGTCACGATAATAGTAACACAGACTTACTTTTGTAATTTATATGGTAAATAAAAAGTTATAAGCTAACGTATTCCCTTTTGTGAATATCAATGATAATGCAAGAGTATTTTTGTTTAATAAACTCTGTACTTTTTACAGAGTTTGGATTTATCTTTTTATCTTGAATGTGTACATGTTGTATCGACAGATTGAACTCCTTATGGAGGAATCATAGCATACTGTAGAGTTGTTAGGAAATATATTTGATTAAGGAATGTGTACATGTTGTATCGGCATATTGAACTCCTTATGGAGGAATCATAGCATACTGTAAAGTTGTCAGGAAATATATTTCATTAAGGAATGGGAACGGATCCCTTATAAGTTCTGTCAAAATATTGCAACTGTAGATAATGTAACCTTTATTTTTATTGTACTATGTTTTCCTCTGTTATTGAAATATTATATACTTTATTCTATATTATTAAGAAATACATGCAGTTGTGAAAAATTTCATTGGATAGTGCCGAAGTAATATTTTTATAGAGTTCAGATGAACAAATAATTTGTAGCTGATACATGCGAGATGACTTGGTTAAAATCATTGGTTTAGAGAAATGTTATGTTAAATAATATGATAGATTAATCCAATAAGTTCTTTTACAGTCTAAAACTAAAAATTGGACAAGCTATTTGAATGAAGGTCAGTTTATGGATCTATCTCGTATTTCATTTTCGATTCAGTTAAGTTAATAGAATTAACAAGTATAAATTGTCTATGCCAGAACAATGACATTAGTATTTGCTCGGTTAATCCTTGCAAAGAAGTTGTTCTGGCAAGGCCTTTAACAAACTATGCGAATAAAATTGTGTAGTAAGTTGAGTGTTGAGATCGAATTTTGATCCTTGCGATCATATGAGCTGTATCACTTACATAAATTGTATTAAAGGGTTTAAAATTCTCTGTCTATGGTCGTATCTAACGTTAAAACCATTAAAGAGAGAGATTATGGTTTTAAATTTAAAAATCCATCCCTCTGCGATTTTATGAAAAGTGAGATAGGAGCTTTTGGATGTTGTAGTGTTTTTAACAAGCCATGTAGTATTGAACCCTGTGTTATTTTATTTCTATAACTTAAGGAATGTTGATTCTATTACTGATTCAATATATACCATGTTTAATAGTGTTCATGCCCCTAAATTTAGTGGTCGTCACTTTCCTTCACTTGTGAGTCAATCCTTCTCTTGAGAGATCCGCTTTCGGCTGAGCAGAGTAAATAGTTCTTGGAGTCAAATATTTTTTTTCATTGTAATCCTTGACTGTATTTTGATTTGGTCTACCTCTACGTTGGTGCATAGTAGAGACTTAAAAATCAAATCCTTCTGTAGGATCGTAATCACCTTCGGTTGATCTGAATTGTCTTTAATAATTAATGCTTGTAATATCTCTGTGGAGCAGCATATTACTTGACTATGTGCTGAGGAAGATAACTCAACGTCATGATTCTGCAAGGCTTAAATATAAGATTTTCGTGACCAATCGGCAATAAAAATGATAGGGACTATAATGATGGCCTCCATGATTTTGATTTATTAATTATTTACACAAGTTAAAAAATATTTTTAAATTGCAAACATAGTTCATTGATTTCTGCGATAGCATGTAATTTGGTAATTTTGACATACCTTGGTTAAATGTGAGATTTCACTTATCTTGCAATTTATAAATAAAGGGCCAAGAATGTGGATTAGTTTATATGGTTTGGATTTTGAGCTTGTTAATATATATATATATATATATATATATTTTGTAATCGAAATATTTTAAGAGCTTAGTATATGGTATAGCTTTGAAGATAGTTGATGAGTCGTCTAATGGTATGCATGCAAAAAGGGAAGGATTTATATTATGTTATGTCCAATTGAAATGAATTATATTTCTATTATATGTTTTTTATTCTGTTCATATCCCGTATGAAAATGCTTTCTAAACAAGAAGTTATGTTTACAATTATATTCCATTCAGAATGTATTTGAAGATATAGGTTAGGTTCACGTGTATGTGCTAATTAGGTTAGGTTCAAATATTAAGTTTTAAGCTTTGTAGTTTGATTATTGGTGTTTAAAGAGAAAAAAAATGTGTTGTTACGTTATAATGTGGGTAAATAATGAAATGGATGAGAAGTTGGTTGAAAACATATATAGATGCATTTGGGATCTATTTCGGATGTGTCTTTGGGTTGTAGATTATGATTTTAATTTACATATCTAATATTTAGAAATTAAAAATTAGTCAAAGGATATATATATTTTGATGTATGTGACAAAGGGAAATGAAACAAATTTTAAGTATGGTAGTTTTTCATTAAAGTTTTTGAATCCTCAAAATTTTGGTATTTTGTGGTTGTTACGTTGTGGTATTAGAGCTTAGGTTATGACACTTGGCCTTATGGTGTCCATTTACTTTTCGAGAAAAATAATGATGTTTGTTTGTTTTTCTTCTTACTTGTATAAAAGAAATGTTTTTTTTACTAAACTGCGGGAAGAGATGGTGGGAAGATGATCCCATAACCCACCTATTTGGGTTGAACTTAATGAAGAGGAACAGTAAATCAATAATGCCAATGATAAATCAAATGAAATCCTACAAAGTGTAAGAGACTTACAAGCAGAACTTCATCACTTTAAAACTAAACATGAGAGGGTAATGAGAACTCAGAAAGATTTTAATGAGGCCTAACTGTTTAAACTAAATGAAGTTTCTAAGGATGGGTGTAAAAAGAAACATAAACGAAATGACATGTCCTTTGAATATTCTTCTTCAGATGGAAGTCATATAGCTAGTGAATCAGAATATTATGATAGTCGCTCGGAGGGTAGATGAAGAAAGAAGACAAAATATAAGGATGAGATAATAGGAGGATTTAAAAGATAAAACCTCCTACCTTTGACGGTGAAGTCAAAAATGGAGAAGAAGCTAAGGCTTGGAAATCTGGGATGAATAAATACTTTACTATGTATAATTATTCCAATTCTATGAAGGGTAAAATGGCCATCTTCAATCTAGTCGGGAAGGCTAAGATTTGGTGGTAGGACTTAAAAAGCGATACAAGAATTAATGATATAAAAGTTAGTTGGAATTGGTTTAAAAAGGATATCTTTCAGAGTATTACTATGAGGGAAAGGAAAAAGAGTTTTACTAGTTAAGATTGATTTCAATGTCAATGCATGATTTTTGTACTAAATTTGTATCCTTGTTAAGATATGTGCCTTACCTAAATGAATAAAACCCTAAAATTCATAGAATCCTAGGTTGCTCACCTAGATTTTATGATGATAGATTAGACTTTGATAACCCAAAAAAATTATATGAATCAATGAGAAAGACCAAATTAACGTATGATCAATCAAAAAGAATGAAAATCCTTATAATTTCAAGAAAAGAGAATGGAGTAATTTCAAAAGAGGAGAATTCAAACCCTTCAATAAGCATAACAATTTTTAGAGGAATACTTTTAAGGATAGACAACAACCAATTAAAATTAAGTATAAATAAAATCACTTTATTAATACAAACGATGAAATAAAAAGAGAACCATTACAATGTTGGGGTTGTGGGGAGATTCATTTCTACCAGGATTGTCCTCATAAGAAGGATTATCATAGTATTCATACTATCCGAGAGGTAGCCACAATTAGAGAGGTTGCTCAGAACATACCGAAGATAAGCGCATATTTGGACAATCATCAAGCAGATTACCAACCTTCCATGATTGAATTTGGAGGTAAGATATTTGACAAATCTATTTCTATATTAATTGATTCTGGATCTACTTTAAGTTACATATCTCCTAAGTTAGTAGATTTGTGTAAAATGAAAAAGTATGATTTTGAAATTTCATGGTTAGTGCAATTAGCCACAACAACAAAAAGAAAGGTAACCATCTTTATCTCTAGTTGTGAAATTTACATGCAAGATTTGGTTACAAAAGTAGATTTGAACATTTTTCTATTAGCATGATATGATGTATTAATTGGTATGGATTGGTGATGCAAGAGGGATCAGCAAAACCAATCCAACCCAATTTCCTAGGATTAGTCTGATTCCAAATTTAGTAGAACCTACAAACTTAGTAGACCCAGCTAAGTCTTTCTCCAAGATGTCGTTGAAGGGAGGACTTCAAAATGGTGGTTAGATGGATTTCATAAAAATTCTGGGTCTCACCTTCCGCAATTCCCTTCAGCAATTTCCTTCCACAATTCCCTTCCGCAATCACCTTTCCACAGTTACCTTCCGCAATCGCCTTTTCACAATTACCTTCCACAATCTCCTTTCCACAATTACCTTCTGCAATCACCTTGGACCGTTAGATCTAAGTCAACGATGGACTCCAAATCTTATGTGTCAATTCCATAAGCGAGTTTTACATCCGTTCTAGCCATTAACCCTCTCTCACTTACACGAACAAGATACTATCCAAGACGTTGATCATTTTGCAACTTCCTTCATCCGTCAATCTGTGATCAATTGAAGAAATTTCACCTTGGAATTTCAGAGCTCTATCTCCAACGTAAGTTCTCCTCACGAAATCCTTTCCCCAGCGTTGATGTGTCTTCTTTCAATCTGGATCATCCAAACTTTGTCAAACGAACCGAATGCAATCTCTATGACTGTGTGTTTATTGATCATAGATCAATCAATAAAACTCAACCGACCTGCACTGGACTTGATATCCCTCGCTGGATCTGATCATCATATCCATAGTTTCACCTCTACAAATTCGTATATATAGAGCATCGATCCTTCCAGTGATCGATGAATCAAGGGTTCACAAGGAAACTATAACAGTTGTACCTTTAAGAGAAGAAGACCTTCAATCATTCGACATGTATTCAACCTTTCAATTACTTCATGAGCTGACACACAGAGATCAGTTAAACATCTTCTACAGCATTCAATTATCTAAAACCCCAATTTCAAGTTGTTCATACACATAGATTTGTCAGGCATGGAAATATCTCATCAATCATTCAATGCATGGAATCATACACACGGAGAGAACTATTATTCTATCACAATTCAACCTTTGATACAAAGACATGCATAATTATCCTTCATCATTCAATCATAAGAGACCTGTACATTCACAATTGTCTCAGAACCTATGTTCTGATCCTCTTAGGCCTGATACAAACATGGTCATAACATTCAATCTTCAATATGCCTGGATCCCAAAATTTATGTTGACGATTTTTAGTTTCTTCATGTCTATCTTGTTGTCTTGTTGCTGACTGTAACTCTCCTGGATTCCATACATTTTGCTGCAATGCTCAACTAGCCTTTCTTTTGAAATCTTCCCTTGTCACTT
Source organism: Larix kaempferi (assembly GCA_027924585.1). NCBI lineage: Eukaryota > Viridiplantae > Streptophyta > Pinopsida > Pinales > Pinaceae > Larix > Larix kaempferi. The sequence goes on from BSBM01000546.1 coordinate 4,583,864, forward strand.
ATCTCATGTTGCTTTGATTTCTTGCTTTGCTGATGTAAATATTCCATTTTTCTTCATGTCTTCTTTGAGACACCTTCACCATCAGCATCCTCATTTTTTCAATCTCCATGTCTATTCTATTCATTGGCTGGTACACCTACTTGCTGTGAACTTGTTGTTGCTCCTTTCTCAACTGCATCATAATTTCAAAATTTTTATCTTGTTCCTCCTCAACATACATCATCTCATAGATGTTCAAGGAACTTAGATGTCTTCTCTCTTGCTTCCCTATAACAAAATTATTGTTTTCTCCCTGCTAAAATGTATTGCTACTGCTATCTATTGGTTGTTGTATCTCCTTTCAAACTATGCCACGGTTATATGGCACCCCAGTATGCTTTTCTAAATATCCTTGAGACATCACTTCTTTATATTTCTTATGCTCCTGCTTCATAGCAACTTCCAATTGTTGTCTTTCTCCAAATAGCAACTCATCTATGATTTATTTCGGTTGCAACAAGTCAATATTTCCCTCATTAAAAAGGTACTATTCAACATACTATACTTCAAGAATTACATCAATGACATCTCCTGCAATCACACACAAATGATCATATTTAAAAATATAAAATCCTTTGCTCCTCTATGTTGCTTGTAGCACCAGCTCCTCATATTGTTCTGAACTTTTCAAAAAGTTCTTGAGACCTCGTCCATGTCTCTCTTTAGAATCATAATGTTTCTCTTCAATTTCCCTTTGGTTATCTTCATGAGCCAAATTTTCTTTACTTTGTGCAGCAACAGTCTTCTCTAACTATCTCTCAACAATCTCTTTATTCAATAGTGTAGGGTTTTCCCCGTGGCTGTATTTATGAGACAACATAGCCTCTTTTCATCAGAATGCAATTATGATCTTATCCTCCTGAAATGTCTTTCTACATTTATTTTTCTTCATTCACCCCTTCAAGTGACTGTCCATCTTCATTGTCCTTGAATACATATTCAGTCAAGAACTCTTCTATTTTAGTCATATCTTCTAGCAGCTTCATTTCGTCACCAACATCTATCTCTCCTATACTATAAGCTACAGGATGAACCACCATTTAATCTTCCTTTACAACAGGATTATGTTATGTTGCTATGATTTTTAAAAGCATTTCTCCTCCTCCTTCATTTTCTTTGGCAGTCCAAGGTGATTTTTCAGTTTCTTCCTTCATAAACAAATCACCTAAAAGTTCTTCAATACCTATAGTCATACACAACCCATTAGATTTAAAAACATAAAGCTCCTCATATGAAGACTCAACCATATTATCTTCATATGGTCTTGAACTTATCATAGAGTTCGGAAAATTATCTATAATCCCTTCTTCATCATCCTCATTCATATCTTCTCCAAGAAAAAGGCCCATGTTCTGGTTCACATTCCAAAACTTCCATCTCAGACTCAGTTGTCCTGAGTTCTTCCTTCTTTCTGGAAGACATGTTTTTATTTAGCTTCATCTGTAGTGAATGCCATCTCACATTCTTCTTATTCATTATCCAACCATACTACTGGTCTTCTTGTAGCCTTGTTTCTAGTAGACTAACATGTATGCTTATTTCATCCAATTCCCTATCATACTCCTCTGGACTCATCCTTTTGATGCCTTTTTCCTTGGCATATTTTCTTCTACTGTGGATTTCCTCAAAACCTCTATAACGACTTGCAATAGGCATTGTCTCTATATCCTCTTCCTCTGTGAACTTCATCTTGTTCACTTGTGGACTTCTCCCAAGCCTTCTCTCATCAAGTCTTCATACCTGCTATACCTCACCAATCTATCTCTCCTTGAGCTTGTCCTTTTGGTATCCTTGGTTCCTTCTCCTCTAAAGACTCTTGTGAAACTTCCTTTTCTCCTCTTGGGATTCTGCAGATCCACTTATTCTAAGAACATTCAACTTTTCCCCTTCTTGTCCAACCTATGTTGGATCCTTAGGTTCTTCCATGACTTCTTCCTTTTTCTAAGAGTTCACAAACTCTTCTCATCAAGAACCCACATGTTCCCTTTCATATATTTCAAGATGTCTACTACTATCAACCTTTCCATAGGCTTCAATATGCAATAATATCAAACCAGATTTAATATAAACATGTCAATCAATCTCTCATAAGATATCTACCAAGATCTTATCATTCACCCTTTTGATCCATCTCCTTTGGACAAATATATGCCCCAAATTCTTATTTTAAGAGCACACCAAATCCCACTCTAATTCTTTGTAATAACTCCAACTTACAACTGAAACTATCATTTTATTTTAACATAAATCCCTGATTTGATTCAGCTCTGAATACTTCCACTTGGCCAACCTTCTCAATCTCAATCTTCACTTTTCCCTTCCAAGCATGCAATACATAATTAATCTTTTTCCAAGAAGCAAGAAAATATTTTCTCTACTCCGCATAGTTTTCAGTCTTCAACTTCAACATAAATTGAAAATCAAATTTTGATTTACCTATGTTTCCTTCATGGTAACTTCAATTCCCTTTTTGCTTAGATTCTTCTTCAACCTGGCTGCAATTGTTGCTCTGATCTCCTTTCAGTGCACGCATAATATTTTTCTTCTGTGCTACCACTTGATGCAGGAGGGATCATCAAAACCAATCCAACTTGCTTTGCTAGGATTAGTATGGTTCCAAATTTAGTAGAACCTCCAAACTTAGTAGACCTAGCTAAGTCTTTCTCCAAGCTGTCATTGAAGGGTGGACTTCAAACTGGTGGTGAGCTAGGTTTCATACAAATTTTGGGTGATACCTTCCACAATTCCCCTCCGCAATTCCCTTCTACAATTCCCTTTCACAATCGCCTTTCCGCAATTACCTTCCACAATATCCTTTCCACAATCACCTTGGACTATCCAATCCATATCAATGGTGGACTCCAAATATTATGTGCCAATTTGGTAAGGGATTTTTGCATTATTTTTGGCCATTAACCCCCTCTCACTTATAGAAGCGAGATACTTTCTGAGACGTTGATCATTTCACAGCTTCCTTTGTCCATCAATCTATGATCAATTGCAGAACGTTCATCTTGGAAATTCGTAGCTCTATCTCGCACAAGTTCTGCTCACGAAATCCTTTCCCCTCTGTTGATGTATCTTCTATGATTCTCGATCGTCCAAAATCTTTCAAATGAACCGAATGCAATATCTGTGACTGTGCCTTAATTGATCAGAGAATCAATCAATCAAACTCAACTGACCTTCACCGGACTTGATCTCCTTCACTGGATCTGATCATCATCTCCATAGCTTCACCTTTGCAAATTCGTATATACAGAGCATCGATCGTGACAGTGATCGATGACTCAAGGGTTCACAAGGAAACTATAAAAACTGTCTCTTTAAGAGAATAATACCTTCAATCATTCAAAAAGTATTCAACCTATCAATTACTTCATGAGCTCAGAGACAAAGATCAGTTAAACATCTTTTGCAACATTCAATTATCTAAAACCCCAATTTCAGGCTTTTCATACACACAGATTTGACAAGCATGGACATAGCTTATCAATCATTCAATTCATGGAATCATACACATAGAGAGAACTATTGTTCTATCACAATTCATACATAATTCATCCATTGATACAAAGACATGCATAATTAATCTTTATCATTCAATCATAAGAGACCTATACATTCACAATTGCCTCATAACCTATGTTTTGATCCTCTTAGTCCTGATACAAACATGGTGATGCAGGAGCATTGGGTGCTAGGAGAAAATGTCAAAGTTAATCAATGAGAGAAGTCAACCAAGGGATTACCGACGACCACTAGTGCAAAGGAAGTCTGGCAATCGAATCCAGGAAGTCAAGCAGAAGTTATCGATATGCGGTTAGGAGGAGAAAGGTCAAGAGTTGACAAGTCTGATGCCAATAGATGATAGGATTGGAGCGAAAGAGGTCAGGTTTTGACGAGTTGTCTAACAACGACACCGACGGATAGCAGCTAAATCCAAGCGTGGAGGACAAAGGGAATTGGCATCTGTGGAGACTGAGTGAAGCCTAAAAATAAGGTTGAGGGATGACAAAGTGCAATATGGTCGAGACAGGTGATGGGACCGACAATTATAGCAGATTCAGAGATGTGAAATTTGAGGAAACAACAATTGGAGGTTATTGAAGGAGTTGTGGAAGTTATGAAGGTGGTTGGGATCATGCCAGATGTCACCACAGGTGGAGGTTGTGCAACACGAACAGAGGGTGCTGACAACTATAGGTCTGGAGGATCTAGAGAATTCTTTGGATAGAGGAAGGACGTCTCAGGAAACAAAGTGGACCTTGAGAAGAGCGGTAGCAGAGTAGAAGAGCAGTGTGAGGGAACGGAAGGAGAGATCAATTGATCATTTAGAGGATCGGAAGATCACACTCAGCTGAGAACACATTGAGAGAAACAGAGTTTCATTTCTGTACATTGTAACAGGCTAAGGCCGACTAGTTTCATAGATTGATTTGTAGTTAAAAATTGCAATTTGATTTAGTTTAATACAATTCATCTTCTGGCATTTAGTTCACATCCAGTCTGTGTGAGCACTTGTGTGTTGTTGTGTGTCATAGTTAAGAAAGAGGCCCCTTGTCGGGATAGACCTTGTGCCAGTTTGTTATCATAGCCAAGGCATCAGGTGAGTAGGACAGACAATGATACCAACCTGTCTATTGCCCATTTGGTATCAGAGCTTAGAGTTGGAACCCAGTTGAGCAGTAGAATCCGTAGATTCAAAAGGGTCATCGAGTATGTGAATAGCTCCAGCTGTGGTTGGGTAGAGTTGTGCATAGTGGTGAAGTCCGGTTAAGATTGGACGAGTGAAGACTTCAGCTAAGGTTGAAAATGGATCAAAAGGGTGTTAATGTCCGAGGTGTAAGATGAAGAGAGCATGGCACAACAGTCACAATTGATCATGAAATGTTTGACGATTGCATGCGAACAATACGAAGTCTGACTAGTGATATCGTGGTGATCAAAGAAAAACCAAGGCATGGATGCATTCCCGATGCAATAGACCACAACGATGAGGAATTTGAGGAAGTGGAAGCATGATAATTAGCGAAAGAAGAACCAGAAGATAGATTGATCAAGCTATTGTTAGAGATTAGAGGTAGAATGAAGATGGATGTACATACCTACTAGGGAATCCTGGATTCAGAATACTTGATAGACTAGCTTAGAGAGATGGAGAAATAATTGGACATAGAGAAGATAGAGGATCCTAAATAGGTTAAAACTACATGTCTGAGGTTAAGGGTCATGCCTCATTGTGTTGGGACAATGTGCAGGCTAACAGAGTCAAGAAAGGAAATGAGAAAATCAAATCTTGGGACAAGATGGTTGCCAAAGTGAAGGAGAAGTTCTTTCCCGGTGACTATGTGATTTCCTTGTTCAGAAAGTTGCAGAACATTCGACAAAATGAGAGGACCGTGAAGGAATACACAGAAGACTTCTATAGTTTGTCGATTCAGTCGGGTCAAAATAACAAAGGAAAAGAAGTTGTCGTGAGATATGTAAATGTATTGAAGTATGCCATATAGGATGAGTTGATTATATCGAGGTTCAGAGCGATTGGGGAAGCCTACCAGTTAGGTCTGAAGGCAGAAAAGAAACTGTCAAGGAAATATGCATTGACCAAAGGGGATGACTGGTCGAGGTACGAAGACTATTTCTATGAAAGTCCAAAGTAGCAGTACCAAAAGAGAATCCGTCAAAGACGAATGACATGCGGAAGGGAAAACGACTAGAGAGAAGGCGCAAGGAAACTGATGAGATGGTCGAGATACTCGCAGTTGGGGTGCGTATGGTCGAACTGGTCCAGAAGACAAGAAAGGAGTTGACAGACCAACTATAATCTTTTATATATCTCATGGAGTGGGACAAAAATACTAAGAATTCCTAGAGAATCTACACGTGGAGGATGAATCGAAACCCAGACTTTGAAGAGATGAGCAATTTGACGAGAGGATGGAATCAACATCCGACAACAGCGAAGATGATAGAGGAAAAGGTCAAAATATGATGGCCAGGAGAATGTTGGCTCAGGACGACCAACGTGACGATAAGGAGTCAACACAGTGAAAGGCGATATTTTGAACTAGAGTGATGATCGGCAATAGGTATTGCAAGACCATAGTCGATGGTGGTAGTATAGAGAATCTTGTGTTGACAGAGGTCATCGACAAGTTGGGTTTGAGATGTCGAGAACACCCAAATCCATACAAGATATCATAGTTGCAGAAAGGACATCATGTCAAGGTAACTAGACAATGCCTGATAAACTTTAAGGTGGGAAAGCTTGAAGACAGTGTATTGTGCGATGTAATCCCAATGGATGGATGTCATCTATTGTTAGGGAGACCGTGGTGATATGATAGAAAGATTATCTATGATGGTCAATCCAATACGGTCACAGTGTGGAAAAATGGCATGGGGAGGATGTTGAATATGAAGTAGGAGGACCAAGCCGACTGAAAGCAGGGTGAAAGAAAATATTGGGAGAAGTGAGTGCTGATTTGCTCAGCCAAGGAATTCCTTGCGAAGGAGGAGAAATAGTCAAAATCTTTCTCCATTATTCTGAAGGGACCATGTGTCGAGAGGTTGACAATGGAGAGAATTCTAGTTGAATTCGAAGAGATTCTTAACGAGTTTCGGAGCATAGTAGTCGACAAGGCACCGACGGGATTGCCACTAACGAGAATCATATCCCATCAGATCAACTTGATTCCAGGATCGAGTTTTCCAAACAAGGCGCCACATAGAATGACTCCGACAAAGGGTCAGGAACTGAATCGACAAGTCCAGGAATCGTTGGACAGAGGATTGATTAGGGAAAGTCTAAGCCCATGTGTGGTACTAGCAGTATTAGCGTCGAAGAAGGGTGGAGAATGGAGGATGTGTACAGACTCCATATCTATCAAGAATATCATGAGAAAGTACATATTTCCATTTCCCAAGATGGATGTCTTGATGGATTGTTTGAGTGGAGAGAGATACTTCACCAAGATCAACCTGAAGAGTGGTTATCACCAGATCAAGGTCAGAGAGGGAAATGAATGGAAGACAACCTTCAAGACAAAGGAAGGATTGTATGAGTGGTTAGTCATGCCATTCGGATTGACTAATGCACCCGGTACATTAATGCAGTTGATGAATGAAGTATTGAAGCCATTCTTGGGAAAATTCGTCGTAGTGTATCTAGACGACATCCCGGTATTTAGTCGAACCAAGGTCGAACACTTGGAGCATAATCGACAAGTATTGCGGAAGCTGCAGGAAGAGAAGTTGATGGTGAACCTGTAGAAGTGCTTCTTCATGAAGGAAGAACTGGTGTACTTGGGATTCGTAATCTTGGGTAAAGGGTTAGTGATGGACCCAGAGAAGGTGAAGGCTATATTGGAGTGGCTAGAGTTGTCAAGCACCACAAGAGTGTGAATTTTCCATGGACTTGCTAGTTTCTACAGGAAGTTCATCAGAGGATTCGGTCGGATATGTGCACCATTGACCGAGTGCATGACGAAAGGGCAGTTTAAGTGGACAGAAGCTTCCCATAAAGCTTTCGACAAGTTGAAGTAGAAGGTGACTGAGAGCCTATTGTTAGCGCTCCTATATTTAGACAAATTTTTCCAAGTTGATTGTGACGTGATTGGAATGAAAATTGGAGTAGTGTCGAGCCAGGAGAGCTGACCAATTGCATTCTCTAGCGAGAATTTGGATGAAGAGAAGAAGAAATATTCGGTCTATTACCAGGAGTTCTATGCTATTGTCCAAGCATTGAAGAAGTGGAGGCATTATTTTGTTTCCTAAGGAATTTGTGTTGTACACAGATCACCAAGCACTGAAGTACTTGAATACTTAGTCAAAGTTGAATCAGCGACACATGAAGTGGGTCGAATTCCTATAAGGATATACCTTCATGTTGTGACATAAGTTGAGCACATAAAACAAGGTTTCCGACACGCTAAGTCAAAGAGTTTCATTAGTGAACACGACAAATGTTTAGGTGACAGGAATAGAGTAGGTAAAGACAGAGTATGAGATCGACGAGGATTTTGCGAAAGCAGGGAAGGCGAGTCGCAAACCATGGAGTGTTGACAGGTTGCCATACTTGGATTATTTTATCCAAGAGGGACACCTATTCAAGGGACAACAGTTGTGTATTCCCATAGGATCCATAGAGAGAACCTAATCCAAGAGCTACATAGTGACGGATTAATAGGTCATTTTGGCATCGACAAGACCACGGCGTTGGTCAAAGAAAAGTATTATTGGCCAAGAATGACAACAGATGTTGGTAAGTGGATATGACAGTGTCAAACTTGCCAGTTGGAAAAGGGAAGAAGTCAGAATACGGGGCTGTATGCACCATTACCAGTGTCGAATACACCATGGGAGCACTTGAGCATGGATTTTGTGCTAGGATTACCAAAGAAGCAGTAAGGTAACGACTCAATCTTTGTTGTAGTCGACAGATTTTCGAATATGGAACACTTTATTCCGTGTCGGAAGACAATGGATACCATAATCATTGTTGTATTATTCTTCAAGGAGATAGTCAGATTGCATGGGTTGCCGAAGAGTATAACATCAGACAGAGATACCAAGTTCATGGGTCATTTCTGGAGAACCTTATGGAAGAAGCTGGACACGAAGTTGCATTTTAGCTCGGCATATCATTTGCAAATAGACGGACAAACCAAGGTGGTGAACAAAAGTTCAGGGAAACCTTCTGAGATGTTTGATGGCTGACAGACCCAAGCAGTGGGAGAATGTGTTGGCGCAAGCAAAATTCGCATATAACAACTCTGTGAATCGATCAACAGGTATGATCACATTCCATATTATTCGAGGACAAATCCCACATGGAGTGGTGGATTTGGTCGAGATATCGATAGAGATCAGAAAGAGTGCAGATGTAGAAAAATTTGTGGAGAATATGAAAGAAGTGCATGAAGATGTCCAAAAGTGCATTAAAAAGAGCAACGTGGCATACAAGTTGAGAGCCAACAGGAAGAAGAGGAAATAGTTGTTCATCGGAGGAGACTTAGTCTATGCACACTTGTGGAAGGAGAGATTTCCGACAGGAACGTATAACAAGATGAAGCTGAAGAAGATTGGACCATGTAAGATTATAAAGAATATTTTGGACAATGCTTATGTGTTGGAGTTTCCGAAGGAATTGAGCATATCACCTATGTTCAATGTCTCAGATCTGTACAAGTTTTAGGAGGGTTCAACCAGCAGCAACGTAGAAGTGTCGAGTATCGATTGGATAGTGCAGATTCTAGGTCGACACGACAAGGATGAAATATCCAAAGTGTTAGAAGAACATGAAGTCAGGCATATGTCCAGTTCACAAAAGAGGGAATACTTCGTCCAATGGAAGGATGAGGGGTTGCAGAAGGCGACATGGATTTTAGAAGAAGAATAAAGGATATTGACAGAGCATTCAAGTTCTTTTTCACCTGGGGAGTCTGATGCAGGAGCATCGAAGCCTAGGAAAAACAGCCGAAGTTAATCGAAAATAGAATTCGACCAAGGGGATTTAGACGACCACTGGTGTGAAGGAAGTCAAGCAGAAGCTGTCGATATGTAGTTAGCAGGAGAAAGGTCGAGAGTCAACAACTCTGACGTCGAAAGACGACAGGATTACAACGAAAGAGGTCAGGTGTCAACGAGTTTTTGAACAACAACATCGACAGATAGCAACGAAAGACAAATGTGGAGAATGAGGCGGAATGGAAACCGTGGAGACTAAGTGAAGCCAAAAAATAAGACTGAGGGATGATGAAGTCCAGTATGGTTGAGACAGGTGATGGGATAGACAACTATAGCAGAGTCAGAGATGCGGGATTCAAGGCAACAACCGTTGGAGGTTGTTGACGGAGTTATGGCAGTTCTGAAGGTGGTTCGGATCATTCTAGATTTCACCACAGGTGGAGGTTATGCAGCAAGACCAGAGGGTGCTGACAATTGTAGGTCTACAGGATCTAGAGAATTCGGCGGACAGAGGTATGATGTCTCGGGGAATGGAGTGGACCTAGGGAAGAGTTGCAGCAGAGTAGAAGAGAAGTGCGAGGGCATAAAGGAGAGATCAGTTGACCATTTGTAGTATCGAATATCAGAGGATCGAAATATCACACTCAGCCAAGAACACACTAAGAGAAATAGAGTTTGCTAAGGCCAACTAGTTTCATAGATTACTTTGTAGTTAAACATTGTAATTTGATTCATTTAATAGAAGGAAACTTCTGGCATTAAGTTCACATCTAATCTGTGTGAACACTTGTGTGTTGTTGTGTGTCATAGTTAAGCAAGAGGCCCCTTGTTGGGACTGACCTTGCACCACATGGTCACCTCTCTTGGCATGATTTATCTTGTTTTGGCCACACTCCTTACTATGCCTCGTGGGATTACACACATTTATACAAAAGGATTTTGAAACCAATTATGGTTCGGATCTAGAAACCTCTCAACACACTCCTACATCTTATCAACTATAATCTTAATTTCACAAACTCTCAATCCTATCTCTATGAATCACTTATGAGAAATCAAATGCCTCCATTAGATGTGGATCTTGTTACATGAATCACTCAATGAATCATCTAAACTAATGACTCATCATCTATCTAGAATCACACTAGCAAACCAAAGTATTTGTACAATATTTCATTCAAAGAACCCTGAACTCATAAAATGAAGATCTTAAGGTCTTGATCAAACATTGGACTTGGGTGGAGAGCAGGATGCTCCTGCAGCAATTAGTTAGAAAAGCATAGAGTTGTATTGAATTGCTTTGAGAAAAATTTCACTTGTATTTATCAAAAGGGTGAAAATAGACTCGTTAAAGGGATTCCTAAAAAACTTCTTACTAAGGAAATCTCTGCTTTGCAATTGAAAAAGTGTGCTAGGAAAGGATGTAGATTGTTTGTTGTGCATATCACTGAAAATGCCAATGATAAAACAAAACCTAGATTGGAGTATTTTCCTCTTTTAAATGAATTTAAAGATGTATTTCCAAAGGAGATACTTGGATTACCTCCAAGGAGGGATATTGATTTTACCATTAACTTGGTACCAAAAGCAATGCCCTCCTCAAAGGATCCTTATAGAATGAATACACGTGATATGGTGGAATTAAAATTTCAATTGCAAGAATTAATAGATAAGAAATATTTAAGACTGAGTGTGTCTCTGTGGGGAGCACCAGTTTTGTTTTTTAAAAATAAAGATGCCACATTAAGACTTTGCATTGATTACAAATAATTAAATAAGATGACTATTAAAAATAGATATCCTCTCCCCCACATTGGTGACATGTTTGATCAAGTACGGGGATCTGCGGTATTCTCTAAAATAGACTTAAGGTCTAGGTACCATCAAGTAAGAATTAAGGATGAGGATGTTCATAAAACAACATTTAGAACATGGTACGGGAATTATGACTTCTTGGTTGTACCATTTGGCTTTACCAATGCTCCGGCGATGTCCATGTGTCTAATGAACAATGTTATCCATAAATACTTAGCTAAGTTTGTAATATTATTTATTGATGACATATTAATATACTCTAAAAATGAAGAAGAGCATGAAGATCATTTAAAGTTAATCTTGCAAACATTAAGAGAACATAAAATTTATGCAAATTTTAGTAAATGTGATTTCTTTCAAAATAAAATTAATTACCTAGGTCATGTAATATATAAGGAAGCCATTTCGGTAGACCTAGACAAAATCAAGGAAATCATTGATTGGCCAGTTCCTAAGGATGTAACCAAGATTCGATCCTTTATGGGAATCACATGTTACTATCACAGGTTCATTGACGAGTTCTCCATAATTGCTTACCCAATAACTTCACTTCAAAAGAAAGGAGCTAAATTTATATGGTCTAATTAATGTCAGGAATGATTTGAAAAGCTTAAACACTTGTTAACAACCGTACCTATTCTAAGAATAGCAGATCTGTACAAGGGCATAGACATAGCTTATATTTTTATGAAATAAATTTTTCGTTTGCATGGTATTCCGAAAGTTGTGATTTCTGATATAGATGTGAAATTTACAAGTAATTTTTGGAAGTATTTGTTTAAGGGTTTAGATACTCAGCTAAATTTCAGTACTGTTTATCATCCTCAAACGGATGGGAAAACTGAAAGAACTAACCAAGTGTTAGAAGATATGTTGCGAATGTATGTAATGGATAAACCAGGTAAATGGGAAGACTATTTTCATTTAGTATAATTTGCTTATAATAATGGATATAAAGCTTCATTAAAAATCAGTCCATTTTAAGTATTGTATGGTTGAAAATGCCAAAATCTTGTGTCTTGGGATAGCCCTATTGATATGAAAGTTCTAGGACCTATAATGTTAAAGGAGATGGAATAGATTGTCAAAGAAGTGCAACAAAACATAAAAGTTGCCCAAGATAGGAAGAATAGTTATGCAGATTTAAAAAGAACTCTAAGAGAGTTCAACATTGGAGATCATGTTTATCTAAAGTTAAAACCAAAGAAGAGTACGTTGAGCTTGAGAAAGTGTTCCAAGACGGAACCCAAGTATTTTGGACCATTCTAAGATAGGGTCGGTGGACTATCAACTTGCACTTCCCTCTACTATAAAAGTACACAACATATTTCATATTTCCTTGTTAAAAAAATCTGTGCATAATGCTACTCATGTAATTGATTTGAATATGATTCAGGTAGAACCCAAGGGTGATTTCCAGACATAACCTTTGAGTATCCTAGACAGGAACGAATGCATGGTACGGAATCGAGCCATCATTCAAATAAAAGTGCAATGGAAGCACTTCATCCCTAAAGAGGCAACATGGGAAATGGAAGAAAAAATGAGAGAGGCATATCTTTCCATGTTCCAAAATGAGAAAGAGAACTTGGAATAAAAAGAAAACTGAGGACAGTGTTAAGTATAAGGGGGAAGGAATGTGATACCCCCAAGACATTATTATTTTATTTTTATTTAATATTTGTGAAAATATTTCAAAAAACAATTATTTTTCTAAGAGTTATTTAAAAACTAAAAAATACTCACCAGAGGTGTGAGTGACACTTTGCACAAGAAATTGTTATTTTATTTTTAATAAAAGAAAAAAAACAATTGGAGAATTCATTTTAATGAGGGGACACCACCATGAGACACACAACATGTGTAAAGCAAGCAAGGGATAATTTACCAATGAAATCCAATCTAAAAGCTCAACTACCAGACAATATCCTAAATCATAGGGATTGAAGAATTTATTGAGATTTGATTGGGATGGCACAAGACCTGGGCAAAAGCTATATATTGGTGCACTGAGATAGCACAGGATATTGTGTTGTGCAAGGATAAGTTGTGCTAGTGTGCATGTGTTGAGTATTTCTCTCTTTCACAAGTCCATCATTGATGTTGTTACAGACTCTGGGAGAGAGTGTTGCGGGGAAGCTTTTCTTGTAGTTCTTGGGTGCATGGTGGTGATCCAACTCGAGGGTGGAGTTGGGATAGAAGTTGTGTTTCTCTTTCCTATGGTTGGGAGGAATTGATTCTCCAAGTGCTTTCTCATCATTATTTTTCAAGTAAGTACCTTAAGGTTATATGGATGTTAGTATGTCTTCATGATATTATATTGCTTTGATTCACTCGATTGAGAAATCTTGTTAATATTTTGATGAGTCACAGTAATAGTAACACAGACTTACTTCTGTAATTTATATGGTAAATAAAAAGTTATAAGCTGATGTCTTCCCTTCTGTGAATACTAATGATAATATAAGAATATTTTTATTTAATAAAAATTGTACTTTTTAAAGAGTGTGGATTTATCTTTTTATCTTGAATGTGTACATATTGTATAGACAAATTGAATTCCTTATGGAGGAATCATATCATACTGTAAATTTGTTAGGAAATATATTTGATTAAGGAATGGGAATGGATCCCTTATAAGTGTGAAATTCTATGTCACAAAAGATCTAAGAGCTGAGGATACCTCACAAAGAAAGAATGAGCAGAAAAGTTCAATAAGAGTGAAACTATAGTAAAGATATCATAAGAATAATTATGCAATAGGACTTAGATCGGAGCAGAATAATGTCACATGTTCCAATAATTAGTATAATGAACAATGATGTTATAGTGGAGATAATTCGAATCATATAGGAGAATTTGAACCTCAGTTGGTCTAGCATAGGGATTATCACCACTGGAGTGCTCCAAAATACTCAAACTCAACTGAACTAAACCTAAACTCAACTAATTGAAGACACAATACGTTAACTGACTAAAGAGGGAGAGATAGTGAGTTTTTCATGCATGCCAGTAAGAAAATGGCACATGAGGCCACAATCAGTAGCATCCAGAGCTCTAACCCCCCACAAGAGTCAACCAACCCAAGTGGATTGCACTGGAATACTTAGTGGGTTCCTATAAAATAGGGAACTGGCTGAAGTGGTCCTAAAATGATGCATGTAGGGCTCGAAAGCTGGTAGATGGATCCTCGATGAAATATGCACAGCACTAGGAGGAACATGACATCATCAACAACTAAGGAAAATAAATAATGCTAGCTACGACAAGGATGGAGTATTTAAATATCCTAAAAATAAGTTCTGTCGAAATATTACAACTTTAAATAACGTAATGTTTATTTTTATTATACTATGTTTGCCTCTATTATTGGAATGTTACATACTATATTCTCTGTTATTTAGAAATAGATGTAGTTGTGAAAAATTTCATTGGATAGTGCCGAAGTAATATTTTTATAGAGTTCGGATGAACACATAATTTGTAGTTGATACATGTAGGATGAATGGGTTAAAATCATTGGTTTAGAGAAATGCTCTATTAAATAATATGATAGATTAATCCAGTAAGTTCTTTTACATTCTAAAACTAAAAAATGGACAAGCTATTTGAATGAAGGTCAGTTTATGGATCTATGTTGGATTTCATTTTCGATTCGGTTAAGTTAATAGAATTAACAAGAATAACTTGTATATGCCAGGATGATGACATTAAGATTTGCTCTGTTAATCCTTGCAAAGAAGTTGTTCTGGCAAGGCCTTTAACAAAATATGTGAATAACATTGTGTAGTAAGTTGAGTGTTGAGATCGACTTTCGATCCTTGTGATCATATAAGCCATATCACTTGCATAAATTGTATTAAAGGGATTAAAATTCCCTATCTATGGTTGTATCTAACGTTAAAACTATTAAAGAGACATATTGTGGTTTTAAATTTAACAATCCAGCCCTCTGCGATTTTTATGAAAACTGAGATAGGGGTTTTTGGATGTTGTAATGGTTTTAACAAGCCATGTAGTTTAGATCCCTGTGTTATTTTATTTCTATACCTTAAGGAACGTCGATTCTATTATTTATTTGATATATACCATGTTTTCGTTTCATAGTTTTCATGTCCCTGACCTTAGTGGCCATGCTTTCCTTCACTTGTGAGTCAATCCTTCTCTTCAGAGATTTTCTTTTGGCTGAGCAGAGTAAATAGTTCTTGGAGTCAAATATTTTTTTTTCATTGTAATCTCCTAACTGTATTTAGATTAAATTGTCTACCTCTATGTTGATGCCCAACAGAGACTTAAAAATCAAATCCTTCTGTAGGATTGTGATCCCTGTCGATTGATCTGAATTGTCTTTAATAATTAATCCATGTAATATATCTGTGGAGCAGCGTATTACTTGCTTTAGTGGGGACATTGACTATGTTTATATATGTTGGGACTCCCCTATTCCAGTTTTGATTACTCCAATATTCTCATAAGGTCTATCGCCCTTGTTGAGTATGAAGTTGACCGTGCAAGCTCTCCCTTTAAGACTATAAATGTTTAAGACTATAAATGTTGGTAATCCGAGAATTTATTTCGGAGTTGTTGTTTGATCTTTAGTAGTTCTCCAATATCTTCCTCGAAATCCGTTAAGGATTTTCATCTCCTTTATTAACTGATTTTTTTTATCTTCTCGTTTTAGATTGTGGAGTAATTTATGTTTACTTCTTGTTAAGTAATTTAGTAACAGCACTACTTTGGAGGAGTCAGGACCCAATCGATACTTGTTATGTTCTGTTTATCTTTCTGGTTGTCAATCTTATTGGGTGCATCGAGACTGCGTGTAAATATCGTTTTGTGCTAAGGAAGACAACTCGACGTCATGATTCTGCAACCTTAAATATAAGATTTATGTGACCAGTCGCCAATAAAAACGATAGGGACTATAATGAAAACCTCCATGATTTTGTTTTATTAATTATTTATACGAGTTTAAAAAAATTTATAAATTGCAAACATAGTTCGTTTATTTCGGCGATAGTCCCTGGGTTAAATGTGAGATTTCACTTATCATGCAATTTATAAATAAAGGGCCAAGTATGTGGATTAGTTTATATGGTTTGGATTTTGGGTAGGTTGTTATATATATATATATATATATATATATATTATAATCGAAATATTTTAAGAGCTTAATATATGGTATAGCTTTGAAGATAGTTGATGAGTTTTGTAATGGTATGCATGCAAAAAGGTAAGTATTTATATTTACGTTATGAGTCCAATTGAAATGAATTATATTTATATTATACGGTTTTTATTATGGTCATATCTCGTATGAAAATTATTTCTAAACAAGAAGTTATGTTTACAATTATATCCCATTCAGAATGTATTTGAAGATATAGGTTAGATTCACATTTATGTGCTAATTGGAAGGTATTCAAAGAGTAAGGTTTAAGCTTTGTAGTTTTTATCTACCCTAGAGAGACAATTATATTATTGGTGTTTAAAGAGAAAAAAAATTTGTTGTTATGTTATAATGTTGTTAGATAATGAAATGGATGAGAAGTTGGTTGAAAACATATATAGATGTATTTGGGATCTATTTCGGATGTGTTATTGGGTTGTAGATTATGATTTCAATTTAAATATCTAATATTTAGACATTAAAAAAGTAGTCAAAGGATATATATATTATGATGTACATGACAAAGGAAAATGAAACAATAATTAAGTATGGTAGTTTTTCATTAAAGTTTTTAAATCCTCAAAATTTTGGTATTTTGTGGTTGTTACGGAACTTGCTTGAGATCCCACATTTTAGCAGAAGTCTAGAGACTAATAACTATGTAGAATTATTGTTGAGCTGCGTACATGGAGGATTCCTATGGTTATACAAGGAGGTGTCCATCGACAACAAGCTTATCATGCAGATAATCGGTTTTCCAAGAGCAAGGGAGGATCCAACATAGTTGATCAAGAATAAGAAGCAAGATAAAGTGCTAGCCAAGAACAGGAAATAAAAGTATGGAATGCATAGAGAAAAACGTGGCCTGGATGTGGAAAGCATCATTGAAGACATAGTAAAATTTTAATGCAAGTATTGGCTTGCAAGCTACTCAGAAAAAGTCGCAAGGACAAGGTCGCAGTAGGGGTTAAAACAATAGCTAAGAAGTGCACAATAGGCGTGCAACTCAATTGGGAAATGCTCTTACTAAAAAAATTTCTTAATACTGCAGAGAGTCACAAGAATATGCTCAACCATTCCATTAAACATGGTTGTTGATATTGATTGCATTGGTTGCTTGGAGGGAGCTCGAAGATTCACAATTTTTGTATATTGAAAAGAATCCATGCCTGGCAACAAGATATGCTAATTTGTGGCACACTACCAATAAGAGGAGGCATATTTATAACAATGTTACATTCTTTTCTATAACGACACCATCTGGTATATCCTTAAGACAATACCATGCATTCATCCACAAGTGGTAGAAATGTACAAGGGAGTTGCATGCTTTAGGGCCCAGATGCACCACATGTATATCTAGGAAAGAAGGGATCCATAAGCGAGATGCTTTCCAACACTCTTTAGGATGATGGAGAAAGACGTCAGTGCAATTGTGAAATATTGGGTTGCAAAATGGAGAGTTCCAGTCCCAGAGGATGAACAACAAAAGCATGATGAAGAACATGATTTGAATAATCAAAAGAAGAACCAGAAGGAGAGAAAGATGAGGAACAACAAGAACAACAAGAAAAAGATGTAGAACAAGGAAATGGTGTAGGTGTCACTACACAAGAGACTTCTCCATAGATAAGTGAAAAGAGGAAGGACCATATAGAGGTAGGCCTTTCAAGGAAAAAGAATAAGAGGAAAGTAACAAATGAACCCACTATCCACTCACTAATAGAGGATGACTTGGAAAAGATTGGTGACCAAGTCAAGGAAGCAGTAGTGGAAGCACCGGAGAAAGTAGTGCATAAATAGGAAGAGATGCAGATGAGCATGTAGGATTAGTTAACTACATTGTGTCAAGTTCTAGAAGCAATAAAAAATACAACAAGTAGATTAGAGGAAGAGAATACGAAGAGCATGACGCCTAGGAGGACGATCTCGTAGGAATTAGTAGCATCAACTGAGAAAAAGTATGAATATAGCACAGGGATCTTTGGATATCCCTACAACAAAGTTGCAAAAGAGAACACTAGTGGTGAGTTCAATTGAGCTAGTTTTATCACAGATGCCAACAAATGTATTGCATACTTTGCAAACAAGTGTGATGTAGGAAATTAAGTTGCATGATGTTGTGACATCTACGGGATGGGATATGGAAACTGTGGCGAAGGGAACACTTGAAGAAGAAAATAATAATCTACACAAAGAGAAAGAGGAGGCGACGCTGGAAAAGGAAAAGTTGATGCAGGAAGTAGAGAATATATACAATGCAATCACTGAAGGACAATTGGAGGTATACATTCCAGTGGAGGAAAAGGTGGAAAAACTAAGTGAATCTATTCAATGCTTTCATGCAAAGACAGTGGACTTGGAGGAAAGGACGATGCTAAGTACTCCACCAGAGGAAATACAACAAAGGGAGAAAACAGTTAGTGCAGCGACAACAAATATCAAGACTCTGGAAAAAAGTGCGTGCATATGTGTGAGGAAAGCATGCAAATTTGGTCACAACTCATTGAGAGTGCGGAGTTGAAGGAGATTAAACAAAAAGTGTGAGTTTGGAAGACAAGTGCACGAAACCTAAAGGACAAAATGGGAACTCTGCCAACAGCTGATCAGATGACTGCACTGGCGGAAGATAGGAAGAAGATGTTGGAAATCACTAAGCTAAGAACTCAACAACAAGGCATTGCACATAAGTTGGAGCCACTGCAAGAAGAAGTGTAGAAGGTGATAGAGTAAGTTGTTGTAGTACAACCAGGTGTGAAGCAAACAATTCAAGTCACTGAGGAGAAATTGAAGGCATGATTAACAATGCATATAGTAGATGGCATTGTAGATCAGGAAGAAAAATCAAAGAAGTAGGTTGTGATTGCGAAGGAAACACTCTAGAAGTTGAGGGAGACAGTGAAGGCATTGCAACAAAATGCCTGAGGTGATTTGTATTAGAGAACACGTGTGGAAATTAGTAGTGAAATTGGTGGCCAAAATTTTGGAATGATAGAAAATCAACATCCAATTCACAAAGTTAGATAGCTGGCAAAGACAAATCATGACACAACAGGTTGAGGTACTTTGTAAGTTGTTATAAAAGAAGTAGTGAGCCGAAGATGGAATAGTTAAGTTTTCCCTTTTGTTTTTTGGGTATATGTTGTGTAGTGGGGTATATGTTGTGTACTCGTTACAAGGTGACAGAGTAAGTTGTTGTAGTACAACCAGGTGTGAAGCAAATAATTCAAGTCACTGAGGAGAAATTGAAGGCATGATTAACAATGCATATAGTATATGGCATTGTAGATTAAGAATGTAACATCCCGAGAAAAGACTACTCTATTATTTTATTTCCTTGTTTACGTTGTAATAAATTTGACGAATGCACGACACGTGCATGAGCCAAGGGGGCTCGGAGAAAAATAATAGTTGAGTGAGTGTTGAGCTAAGAAGCTCTGGAGCACTTCGACTTGAACTAAATAACTGATGTTGAGTTAGAGGCTCTGGAGCATCAAGTGAACTAATGATTATTTTTAAAATAATGACTTATTACTATTTTATTCTTTTGAACTGACTGGGGCAACCACTCAAAGAGAAGCTGAGCATGCAATAATCTAGACAGGTGTTTAGTCCCCCAAGTAATGTCATAACTATCCAATAGGAGAGTAAAAGTCTAAATTATTAAAGTTAAAGTTTTAAAATAAAATGCGAGGATTAAAATAAAAATATATTAATTAAAAATTAATAACTGAAAATGCTAGGTGTTAGTTAGAGAACTGAGTGTTGTCAAACCCAAAATACCTAGCAGCCCTGCCACAAAAAGTAGTAATAGCAGAGAAGGTAATGTTGCATGGCACATTTTCCAAGTGCAATGAAAAGGGTCTAGCCGTGAGTCTGAGCGCTCAACACCAGAATACTGAAATCTAGTGTGTCGAATGAAGGACTATCCTGGGAGGACTGTATATGGCATGGGAATGTTAGTTTGATGGACTCACACCTTATAGGATGATAAATGAACCTTGTGGATGCTCTACTGTAGAAAGAAGATAGAGAACTACCCTAGGTCTGTCTAGGTTCTTGTTATGCTCAGCTTGGCTCGAGGGTGACCGGTGGAACATTCCAGGAATGGATTGCGGTCTAAGGTTGGGAGGAACGTGGAAACTCCTCAGTCAGTTAGACTGTAGTAAATTACTGATAAGTATCTTAATTCAAAATTCTTCCATTTCCTTTTATTAATGCATCTGTTCTTCTTTTAGATTTAGAAAATAATTGTTGACCTATAGAATGCCGATCCATTAACCTACATATCTACTATTGTAATCAACGACTGTAAACAAAGTTAGATCTGATCTTATGAACTAGTTATTTATTTAAATAAACATATATCTATTAGTAGTATTATGTAAGTTAGGTGATAGCCGATTGGATCTATTGATCTATTTAATATCGGAGTTCTTTGTTAGTAAAATGAAAGATCCATGGATTTAACTTTGTTTTTGGTTAGACAGGGAATGTTGTACTAACCCTAGTATTAATGCAGGTCATATCCAAGTATGCCGATACTCTCCTTACAGCTAAAAAATTATGAATATCGACCTATTTAGCATTACCACAACAAAAATGTTTATTTGCATTATTTTGTTAGTTCCCAGTTGGAATCTCACGACCCATTTGTATTTTTCTTTTTTATATATTTTACAAATTTTATATATCTCCTTTCGCTTACAAATGGCAGATGCTAAGTTAAAATTTCTATTAGCTTTACGTTTTAATTCATTGCAGGAACAATGTATTATGTATAAATTATTTACAAAAAAAGAAAAGAAAACGACTCTTTCCTTTGAAAAACCTATAGAGTAGAAATTGCCCTATTTTCTCCATTAAAATAGTCTTAGGGTAATGAATCCATCACTTTTCTAAAACAATAAATGAATACTGTAGGATTTTTAATTTAAACGTTCCCTTTACAGGTAAAAATCAACTCAACCAACGATTTGTAGTTCATATCATTATTACAGCGATGATTCAAACATCTACGGTAAACAAACTAAGGGTATTTCAGAGATTCTTTCCATAAAACATATACAGAGATGAACTACTTGAAAAATTTGGAGATCTTGGTACATTAAACAACACATACATGAAATTTTTAAACCTACTTTCAAAAATCGATATTTCACCTTATCAACCAAGTTTCTTTTCTTTATGGGATAGAAGCTATATGCTTCTTCCAATAACTGGGTACGGGAATCCGCAAATAGAGACCTCATAGATTTTAATTTAGGGCCACACTTCTTCTATCCATATTCAAGGGTTATCAACTAAGCAAAACAAGATTTAAATTTATTAAAACAGTTCTTGTAGAACCTAAGGAAGGAAGAAACGATTTATGAATGCAATACCAAACAACTGACAAAATACATCACGCAAAAGCTAGGAGCAAGCTTACACAGACTAACAAAAGAAATCATATTCCTTCTTCATCTACAGAGAAGCCAAATAAACGAGTTTTAAAAGTATTTCCTCAATCGTTCCATGCACAAGTATTAACAGTCCTCATTCCTTCTATAAGTATTATGACATCAAAAGTCTCCTTACATTTAAGGCAAACCCAAGTATTGCAGAGGAGTTCAAAAAGAACTAATAACATCGAATAAAAGTTCAGGAGCTTAAAGTATTTTGGCACATTGCCATTATAGAGACCAAGAAAGCGCTGGCAAAGGAGCTTCCTAGCTTAGACCACGTTTTTTACAGTCTACTCCCTCCAAAAATGCCAACACATTTAAAACATTTCAGCAAGGGCATGTTTCCCCGGGAACTAGGTCTTACCAGGAATCGAGGTGAGAACTCATGGTTCACTAGTCATCATCTCCAGCATGCTCAAGCTACAGGAACAAAGTGAAACCTGCTACAAATGTCAACATGAAAACTATATTCAGTAAATGGTACAAAAACAAAACCGAAAACAAGAATTATTAAATAGAGAACATAGAAAGAGATATTCTTACCCTTTATAAATATTCTAGGAAGTAACTCTGTAACTAGTGTAACCTTCGAACTGGTAGCATGGCCAGAGTGTTCATGCCTTTGAACGAAACCCCCAACTGGGCTCTCCCACATCCATTTTCGTGAACAATATAGAGCAATTGCTAAACAAGAACGACTTTGATGGTCCCTCTTCCCATGCTCTGACGTGGATTCCATTAAGATACGATTCACATGGTAGCCTTGAATGCTCCCTCTGCCACTGTCATTTCATATTAAAGTTTTGACAGACAGGATCTCAATCATTAACCAGCTTTCACATCAGAGCCTTGCGAATAAGCCTTAGGTTATGGATACCTTAGAGAACATTTGTAAAACCATGGTATTATTGCTAGGGTCGATCACCCTTGTAATATGGAGACCACAATTGTTTGTAAGTTGCACTTTAGGGTGTCCTTGTTTTAGTATAAGGTACCTGCACACGAGTTGGGACCATAACCAAGTGTTAGCTTCTACGAAGCTAATTAAGACTAGGGACTCATAAGGAACCCTTCTAAAACATTTGTGTGGCCATTTAGAGATGAGAGTTTTGTAAACGTTTCTATCTTTTAAGAAAGTCCATCATGACTATGTGAAATCAATAAGATAAGTTTGATCATATTATTTTTTCCTCGCCACCAAAACCTTGGTCAGCTGTAATTTTGTTTCTTTTTGTATGGATGGGAAGCCTCGTTGCTCTTTTTGTTTAACTAGTTGCATGGTTTGATTTTTACAGGTTAGGATTTGTTATTGTTACCAATTTTTACCTTAAGGCAGCATGAAGGATTACACCTTTGAAAAATTTTAAATTTTTCTACGTTTTTTAGTATATTACAAGTGGTATCAGAGTGACGGTTCGGAAACTTGAGGCCTATGAGCCTACTTCTACAAACTGACTAAATCTATTTTTACACATTTGAGCATTATTCAGGAAATAACAACAATATGAATGGCGAAAGAGAGGATAGTCAACATGGTCACCTAAATTCAATCCCCAGAGAATAGGAAATCATAGTAGAACTAAATGATAGCGATGGGGCTGACAAAACTTCTGACTTGCTGAAAAGAGTACAAAATCTGCAGGCTGAATTCCGAAATTTCAAAGATGATAATATCAACGAAAGAATGGAACAACATGAGTTTATTGAGGCCATATTACAGAAGTTAACCAGGAAGAAGAAACATAAGAAAACTACCCATTTAGCAAGTAAGAAAGTACCTAAACATCACTGCAGAAAGAGAAGCTATAGCCTAGATTTTCAGAAGTCTAAGGAATCCTCAGAACAATTGGATTCTTCTAGCTCCCTTGACAATGACTCTGAATATTCTTATGATTCTTATGCCCTCTTCCCTCACAAGAAAAAGTATAAGGAGGACAGTCTTCAAGGGGAATTCAAAAAGATTAAAGCCCCTACCTTTGAAGGAGACCTCGATTCAGGAGAAAAATCCGAAGAATGGCTGCTAGGAATGAACAAGTATTTCCAGGTACATCACTATACCAACCATATGAAATCCCGCTTGGCTATCTACAATTTAAATGGTAAGGATGCAAGGTGGTGGCAAGATTTAAAACACACCAAGGATATTAAAAGTTCAGAAATAGGTTGGAAGGATTTTAGAACATTTTTTCAAGAAAAATACATGTCAGGACGGTTTTTCCATAGAAAGGTTAAAGAATTTCATGAGCTACAACTAAACTCTCTCACTATGGATGCACTCATTAACAGATTCTTCGAATTGTTACACTACGTACCATATGTGAAAGATGAAAAGGTAAAAATCTAGCAGTTTCTAGGATTCCTTCCAACGTACTACATAAACAAAAGCGAGTTCGATGCACCTAAAACTTTAGAGATGGCATTGAACAAGGCTCGACTTTGTTACGAGCATAATCAACACCGAACCGACCTTCTGAACAAAAAGAAGGATAAGATGAGACCAACCTTTGACAGCCGAAAGAAAGGGTTCAGACCCCCACCGTACAGAAAGCAGAATAATAGTTTTCCGCCAAATAGATTTTTTCCCAAGACTGCGACTCAGCCCAACAACTTAGAGCAAACTGTTAACAAGCCCGCTTTTGACAGAGGGTTTAGATCAGCCCCTATACCAGGAAAATGCCGGGGGTTTTAGGGACCCCACTATTACAGGGATTGCCCAAACAATAAGAATGTAAAGGTTCTCAACAACCTACAGGAAGAAGCAACTGTGGAGGATCTAGCAAGAACACCTCGGATATGCGCTGCCCTAGAAAACAGACAAGCGGATTACCAATCCACCATGATTGAAATCGAAGGTAAGATTTCAAACATACTTGTATCTATTTTAATTGACCCAGGGGCTTTCCGAAGTTATATTTCTCCTAACATTGTCGAAACTTGTAAATTGAACAAAGAAAAACATATCAAACCCTGGCTAGTCCAGCTAGCCACCTGTACAAAAAGAAAGATAACCAAGCTAGTTAAAAGCTTCCAGCTGAATATGAATGGCTTACAAACTTTCTTCCTTTAGGGGCCTATGATCTGCTGATAGGTATGGATTGGTTAGAACAACATCAAGTTATGCTGGACTATCTAAAAGAAAGTTTTACATGCACAGACTAGCATGGAAACCTGAGTAAAGTACAAGGTATACACAAGAAGGTTCAAATCCGACAGATCTCAGCTCTACACGTAAAGAAATGTGCATGGAAGGGTTGTAAATTGTATGTTGTTAACATTCATAACCTTGAAATCGAAAACGAGCTTCAGATTGAATATTTCCCTGTGTTAGCAGAGTTTCAAGATGTTTTTCGAGATGAGATTCTCAGGTTGCCACCCAAGAGGGATCTGGATTTTTCAATAGAATTACTACCAGGATCTGTGCCTGTCTCAAAGGCACCATACCGTATGAGTACTCCTGAGTTAGTAGAATTGAAACTTCAAATACAAGAGCTGATAGACAAGGGTTACATTCGTCCTAGTGTGTCCCCATGGGGAGCACCCATCCTCTTCGTAAAAAAGAAGGATGGAACTTT
Organism: Larix kaempferi; assembly: GCA_027924585.1. Lineage (NCBI taxonomy): Eukaryota > Viridiplantae > Streptophyta > Pinopsida > Pinales > Pinaceae > Larix > Larix kaempferi. Next base: position 4,609,378 of record BSBM01000546.1, read on the forward strand.
ACGAATGTGCATCGATTATAGATAGCTGAATAAATTGACAATTAAAAACAGATACCCTCTTCCGAGGATAGACGACTTATTTGACCAAGTTGGGGGAGCAAGTTTGTTTTCCAAAATTGACTTGCGTTTCGAGTACCATCAGGTAAGAATCCAAGAAGAAGACATAAGCAAAACTACCTTTAGGACATGGTACGGACATTATGAATTCGTGGTGATGCCCTTCGGGCTAACAAATGCACCCAAAAATTTCATGTGTATGATGAACAGTATCTTCAGTAAGTACTTAGATAAATTTGTACTAGTGTTCGTAGACGACATACTTATTTACTCTAAGAATGAAACAGAACATCAGGAGCACGTCAACATCGTCTTACAAATCTTAAGGGAACACCAGCTCTATGCCAAGTTCAGCAAATGCGATTTCTATAGGAATCAAATTCAAATCCTAGGACACATTATCTCTGAGAAAGGGATAGCTATAGATCTAGAGAAGATTAAAGCCATCCAAGAGTGGCTGACACCTGCAAACGTCACGGACATTAGATCCTTTTTGGGGCTGGCTGGGTATTATCGAAAATTCATCGAAAACTTTTCTAGAATAGCCTGTCCCATGACTTCCCTACAGAGAAAGGAAAGCAAGTTTTTGTGGACAGCCAAATGTGAAGAGAGCTTTTAGAAGCTGAAACAGTTACTAACAACCGCACCCATATTAAGGATCGTAGACCCAGATGGAGATTTTGTGGTTTGCATTGATGCAAGTAAGGAAGGGCTTGGAGGAGTCCTCCTTCAAAATGACTTCGTAATTGTTACGAGTCACGAAAACTGAAGGAGCATGAAAATAATTACCCAACCCATGACCTAGAACTAGCTGCCATTATTCATGCACTAAAAATGTGGAGACACTATTTGATGGGAAAAAAATTTCTTTTAAAAATAGATAACATGAGTCTGAAGTATCTTTTTGATCAACCTGATTTAAATGCCAGACAAGCCAGATGGATGGCTTTCTTAAGTGAGTACAACTTTGAGATGAAACAAATAAAGGGAAAAGAAAATAAAATTGCAGATGCACTAAGCTTCAGAGTTCACCTATTACACAACGTAGCAGTAAGTCAACCCAGTTCTGACCTGTTTGATAAAATCAGAACAGCATGCAGAAATGATAAATTTTAAATTGAAATAGTGCAGAAAATACAAGAAGACAGACTGTTTGTACACCAGAAAGACTACAAAATTGACAACACAGGGTTGCTTTGGTCAAAAGACAGATTATATGTCCCCGAAGGCGAAAATATCAGGTCTAATATATTAAACAAATTTCACCAGAAGCCTTATTCTAGGCACCCAGGATATCAGAAAATGATATCTGCTTTTAAGAAATCTTATTTTTGGCCAAAGTTAAAATCTGATATCGCACTAATCATTACCAAATGTCATGAATGCCAATTAGTGAAGGTTGAACATCATCATCCATCAAGGTTGCTGCAGCCTTTACCCATCTCGGAATGGAAATGGGAAGTAATCAGCATGGACTTTATCACGGGTTTGCCAAAAGGCAAGAAACAAAACAACTCAATTATGGTGGTAGTAGACAAGCTGTCTAAATATGCGCATTTTATTCCAGTTAAGTCCACTCATAAGGATGCAAATATTGCAGATATATTTTTAAAGGAGATTTTTAGTGTGTATGGCATACCTAAAGCCATCATCTCCGACAGGGACACAAAATTTACAAGTAATTTCTGGAGAGCCTTATTCTTGGGCTTAGAAACACAGCTACAATTTAGCACTGCCTACCATCCGCAAACAGATGGACAAACAGAGCAGGTCAACCAAATCCTTGAGGACATGCTCATGATGTATGTCATGAACAACCCCAACAAATGGGAGGAGTACTTACACCTAGCAGAATTTTCATACAATAACGGTTTTCAAGCCTCGGCTAGAATGAGCCCATTTGAAATACTGTCTGGCAGGAAATGCAGGACCCCAGTCACCTGGGACAGCCTAGTGGATCAACTTATGTTGGGACCAGACCTCTTGAAAGATCTGGAACAGTTGGTTGTGAAGGTGAAACATAATTTAAAAGAGGCACAGGATAGGCAGAAAAGTTATGCAGACAGAAAATGGCAGTACAAGGACTATTAAGTTGGAGAACATGTGTATTTAAAAGTCAAAGCAAAAAGGAGTTCTCTAAGTCTCAGAAAATGTGGCAAATTAGCTTTGCGTTTCTGTGGGCCATTCGAAATACTGGCTAAGAGAGGACCCGTGGCCTATGAATTGGCTCTACCAGCACATATAAGAGTGCATCATGTTTTCCATGTATCCTTACTTAAGAAATATGTTTATGATTCTAAACATGTGATTGATTGGTCTTTTTATAGGTAGAACCAGAAGGGGAATTTGTGCCAGAACAACTTCACTTACTGGACAGGAGAGAGGTATCGCTCAGAAAGCAAACCATCGTCCGGCTGAAGGTACAGTGGAAACATTTTGGACCTGAAGAGGCTACCTAGGAGAACGAGACCAGCATGAAAGAGGCCTACCCCTCCTTGTTTCATGGTCTCGATTCAAGTCCCTAACACCAAGACGGTGTTGCTTTAAGCGGGGAGGGATGTAACATCCTCAGAAAAGACTACTCTATTATATTGAATATTATTTTATTTCCTTGTTTACATTGTAATAAATTTAATGAATGCACGACATGTGCATGAGCCAAGGGCGCTCGAGAAAACTAATAGTTGAGTGAGTGTTGAGCTAAGAAGCTCTGGAGCACTTCGACTCGAACTAAATAACTGATGTTGAGCTAGAGGCTCTGGAGCATCAAGTGAACTAATGATTATTTTTAAAATAATGACTTATTACTATTTTATTCTTTCGAACTGACTGGGGCAACCACTTAAAGAGAAGCTGAGCATGCAATAATCTAGACAGGTCTTTAGTCCCCCAAGTAATGTCGTAACTATCGAATAGGAGAGTAAAAGTCTAAATTATTAAAGTTAAAGTTTTAAAATAAAATGTTAGAATTAAAATAAAAATATATTAATTAAAAATTAATAACTGAAAATGCTAGGTGTCAGTTAGAGAACTGAGTGTTCTCAAACCCAAATTACCTAGAAGCCCTATCCCAAAAAGTATTAATAGCAGAGAAGGTAACGTTGCATGGCACATTTTCCAAGTGCACTGAAAAGGGTCCAGCCGTGAGTCTGAGCGCTCAACACCAGAATAATGAAATATGGTGTGTCCAATGAAGGACTATCCTAGGAGGACTGTATATGGCATGGGAATGTTAGTTTGATGGACTCACACCTTATAGGCTAATAAACGAACCTTGTGGACGCTCTGATGTAGAAAGAAGATAGAGAACTACCTTAGGTATGTCTAGGTTCTTGTTATGCTCAGCTTGGCTCGGGGGTGACCGGTGGAACATTCCAGGAACGGATTTTGGTCTAAGGTTGAAAGGAACGTGGAAGCTCCTTAGTTAGTTAGACTCTAGTAAATTACTGATAAGTATTTTAATTCAAAATTCTTCTGTTTCCTTTTATTAATGCATCTGTTCCTCTTTTAGATTTAGAAAATAATTGTTGACCTGTAGAATGCAGATCCATTGACCTACAGATCTATTATTGTAATCAACAACTGCAAATAAAGTCAGATCTGATCTTATGAACTAGTTATTTATTTAAATAAACATATATCTGTTAGTAGTATTATGTAAGTTAGGTGATAGCTGATTGGATCTATTGATCTATTCAATTTCTGAGTTCTTTGTTAGTAAAATGAAAGATCCATGGATTTAACTCTGATTTCGGTTAGATAGGGAATGTTGTGCTAACCCTAGTATTAATGCAGGTCATATCCAGGTATGTCGATACTCTCCTTACAGCTAAAAACTTATGAATATCGACCTGTTTAGTATTACCACAGCAAAAACGCTTATTTGCATTAATATTCTGTTAGTTCCTAGTTGGAATCTCACGACCCATTTGTATTTTTCTTTTTCATATATTTTACAAATTTTATATATCTCCTTTCGCTTACAAATGACAGATGCTAAGTTAAAATTTCTATTAGTTTTATGTTTTAATTCATTGCAGTAACAATGTATTATGTATAAATTATTTACAAAAAAAGAAAAGAAAATGACTCTTTCCTTTAAAAAACCTACAGAGTAGAAATTGCCCTATTTTCTCCATTAAAATAGTCTTAGGGTAACGAATCCATCACTTTTCTAAAACAATAAATGAATATTGTAGGAGTTTTAATTTAAACGTTCCCTGTATAGGTAAGAATCAACTCAACCAACGATTTGTAGTTCATATCATTATTAGAGCGACGATTCAACCATCTACGGTAAACAAACTAAGGATATTTTAGAGATTCTTTCCATAAAACATATACACAGATGAACTACTTGAAAACTTTGGAGATCTTGGTACATTAAACAACACATACATGAAATTTTTAAACCTACTTTCAGAAATCAATATTTCACCTTATCAACCAAGTTTCTTTTCTTTATGGGACAGAAGCTATATGCTTCTTCCAATAACTAGGTACGGGAATCTGCAAATAGAGACCTCATAGATTTTAATTTAGGGACACACTTCTTCTATCCCTATTCAAGGGTTATCAACTAATCAAAACAAGATTTAAATTTATTAAAATAGTTCCTGTAGAACCTAAGGAAGGAAGAAACGATTTTTGAATGCAATACCAAACAACTGACAAAATACATCAAGCAGAAGCTAGGAGCAAGCTTACATAGACTAACAAAAGAAATCATATTCCTTCTTCATCAACAAAGAAGCCAAATAAACAAGTTTTAAAAGTATTTCCTCAATCATTCCATGCACAAGTATTAACAGTCCTCATTCCTTCTATAAGTATTATGACACCAAAAGTCTCCTTACATTTAAGGCAAACCCAAGTATTGCAGAGGAGTTCAAAAAGAACTAATAACATCGAATAAAAGTTCAGCAGCTTAAAGTCTTTTGGAACATTGCCATTACAGAGACCAAGAAAGCGCTAGCAAAGGAGCTGCCCAGCTTAGACCACGTTTTTTACAGTCTAGACCCTCCAAAAATGCCAACACATTTAAAACATTTCAGCAAGGGCATGTTTCCCTAGGACCCAGGTCTTACCAGGAATCGAGGTGAGAACTCATGGTTCACTAGTCATCATCTCCAGCATGTTCAAGCTATAGGAACAAAGCGAAACCTGATACAAATGTAAACATGAAAACTATATTCAGTAAATGTTACAAAAATAAAACCAAAAACAAGAATTATTAAATAGAGAACGCATATGAGATATTCTTACCCTTTATAAATCTTCTAGGAAGTAACTCTGTAACTGGTGTAACCTTCAAACTGGTAGCATGGCCAGAGTGTTCATGCCTTTGAGCGAAACCCCCAACTGGGCTCTCCCACATCCATTTTCGTGAACAATACAGAGCAATTGCTAAACAAGAATGACTTTGATGGTCCCTCTTCCCAAGCTCTGACGTGGATTCCATTAATATACGATTCACATGGCATCCTTGAATGCTCCCTCTGCCACTGTCATTTCATATTAAAGTTTTGACAGACAAGGTCTCGATCATTAACCAGCTTTCAAATCAGAGCCTTGCAACTAAGCCTTAGGTTATGGATACCTTAGAGAACGTTTGTAAAACCTTGGTATTATTTCTCGGGTCGATCACGCTTGTAAGATGGAAACCACAATCGTTTGTAAGTTTCACTTTAGGGTGTCCTTGTTTTAGTATAAGGTAGCTGCACATGAGTTGGGACCATAACCAAGTGTTAGCTTCTACGAAGCTAAGTAAGACTAGGGACTCATAAGGAACCCTTCTAAAACATTTGTGTGGCCATTTAGAGATGAGAGTTTTGTAAACGTTTCTATCTTTTAAGAAAGTCCATCATTGCTATGTGAAATCAATAAGATAAGTTTGATCATATTATTTTTTCCTCGCCACCAAAACCTTGGTCAACTGTAATTTTGTTTCTTTTGGTATGGATGGGAAGCCTCCTTGCTCTTTTTATTTTCCCAGTTGCATGGTTTTATTTTTACAAGTTAGGATTTGTTATTGTTACCATTTTTTACCTTAGGGCGGCATGAAAGATTACGCCTTTGAAAATTTTTAAATTTTTCTACGTTTTTGAGTATATTACAAGGAAGCAAAAGCAAAGGAGTAGGTTGTGACTACGAAGGAAACACTCTAGAAGTTGAGGGAGATAGTGAAGGTAGTGCAACAAAATGCCTGAGGTGATGTGTATTAGAGAACACGTGTGGAAATTAGTAGCGAAATTGGTGGCCAAAATTTTGGAATGATAGAAAATCAGCATCCAATCGACAAAGTCAGATAGGTGGCAAAGACAAATCATGACACAACAGGTTGAGGTACTTTGTAAGTCATTATAAAAGAAGCAGTGAGCCGAAGTTGGAGTAGTTAAGTTTTCCTTTTGTTTTTTGGGTATATGTTGTGTAGTGGGGTATATGTTTTAGAGATGTAGATTCAAAGGGAAAACCTAGGTGCATAACACTGAAATAAGGCCAACAGTATAGGAAGTAGAGTCACCATAATCCAAGAGCCAAGGTATCTGCGATGGAAAGATCCATGGCACCACCAAAAGAATGACTGACAGTATAGAGAGAAACCTAATGAGAAGATATCAATGATGGTTGCAACTAATCTCATCTTAATAATCTCAACTTTGATCCTAAGGAAACTTACTCAAGATGGTGGTTGGGAATTTTTTAATATGGAAGCTAGTGAGTCTGATTCAGAGGGGTCATACTTCGGTTCGAAAGGTGTTATATAGTAGTAGGAATACTATTGAAACATATAATCTTGGTCAAAGAAGTAGGCATAGCAGCTTAAGTTGCTCGGGCCCAACAATAGGTGAGTGTTGGGGAGTTGTTGGAGTGGGTTTCTAGACCTGTATTGGAAGTTGCACATCATAAATGGAACATGTGACAACCCATCATATGGATCAAAGCACACAAAAGATGGAAGTTAGTTAGAATTTAGTTAGTCATTTGTGTCCACTTTGTATTGGGATCAAACCTAGTAGCAACGTATAAATATGTAACGGGTTTATGGATTAAGGGTTAGCTTGTGTTATGATTCATGAGTTATTGTTAGAGTGCTTTAGCAGCTGAGTGTGGTTGTTGTCGTAATTTCTTTTGTGTTGAGTAATTCTGGGTATGTAATAGAGATCTGTTACACATTACACAGGTTATGTAAGACTGTTCCTGATGATAATATGAAAGAAGTGAACCTGTCTTGAGCATGTGGTTATCGTGTTTAATGTGACGAATGTTATGCTTGTTGTGTGCATGGATGCTTTGTTTCTTTTTATGCTTTGAATGAGTTATTAATTCATAGGCATAAGTTACATGTTTATGCACGATAGATGAATGAATGGTATATCTATTAAATGACTTTTCACATCCTTTCAGCACTGTGGAAGCTTGGTTCCTACAGTCCCCCTAGATACCTCGGGTGAGACTTCACCTGCTTGTAGGTGATGCCGAAAGGGATAGTGTCTTGGTTTTTTTTGGTGAAAATATATTGAACCCTAGATCTTCCCACTGCGTGCCAACAAACAACCATGGTTTCCTCTAGCAATGACAACTAGGAAGAAGGGGAGAATTGCAAGGAGAACATGAGTCTAGTGTGAAGCCTCATAGTCTTCAACATTACATCCCCTCAAGATGTGATGGAGGAGTGTATTCACAATCCCGGAGACACAAAGGATAGAGTAACACTATGTGAGTGGTCTATTGTCTTGTATTGGGTTACAAAATCTCTAATGCATAGGGTTCTATTGGAGCACACGTCAGAGATCATCCATCTGAAGTAGAAGCTGGAAGAACTAAGCAAGCAATGAAGGATGAACAAGATCATGGCAGATACGACTCAAATAATTGGGATGTGCTTGGATGATAGTTTGGGCCCAACTTGCACCATGGAAGGGAGCTCCTGCGACGTCCCCATTGTCATAGTCAATGACCCACTTCATCCTCCAATATATCAAAACACCTTTTAGATTAAATTTTAGGTTATTTGGATACTACACCATCACTAGTTTTTTGTAATAACTAATGGTAGTTTTCAAAGTTCATGCATTCTAGGAATAGGAAACATATACTCCACAAATAGGAACACTGTCCAATTTTTAGTTTTTTGTTCAAAAATACGCATAGAAATTAGTATTTCTCATACAATGTTGTTTAGTCTTATCTCTCTGAAAAAGGAAGGAGTATCCTTTTTTTGTAAAAGCTCGTGTTCATCTCTACTTTACTGATTAATATAAGGTTCATAAGCTTACTTAGAAGAAAAAAACATTATCATGTTTTAAGAGTATAATAGCCTCGAGACACAAGACACCACAATAACACAAAATTTAGGCATAAATAATACTTGAAGTATGATAACTCTAAGCAAAACAAAGATCATGAATAGGGAAACTGGTGTTAGGTATTAAGATCGTTCAATTGTTAGATGCACTTTTAAAAAAGCTAATCAGTTGTTGTAGTGTGAATGAGTTAAAAGTTGGGTCGTATATAAAGTTAAAAGTGATTATTAAATCTATATATGTGGTTAATATGATATTAGGTTATAAAAAAAAAGATTAAAAAGTAGAGCTAGATAGGGATATCACAAATTGGTATCAAAGATGAAGGTTGCAATGCCAAGGCTATTGTTCTCAACAAAATGACAAAAATGTGAAATAGAAATCACAAGACTACTATATCAACAAGAAACAACAAAGAACATAATTTCAATAATGACTCTTTTGGATCTTGTCCAACCTCATCTACAAGTTGGGTTAGCAAACCAAATAATAATTAAATTCCAATTGTATAATTTAGCGATAGATACAACTAAATCTAAAGAGAAGCTGGAACAAATTTGGGAAGTGTTAGCTCAACAAGAAGATGAGACCAAATAATAATCAAAATCCAATTAAATAATTTAGCGATAGATACAACTTAAACTAAGGAGAAGCTGGAACAAATTTGGGAAGTGTTAGCTCAACCAGAAGATGATAGAGAACAAAGGTTAGATCGAAGCTTTGGAGGATAAAGGTGTTCCTTTGCCCATTAATCCTCCAAACATGTCTAAAACCAAAAATAGAGTTGAATACTAACAAGTGTTGTATTTAGATAATCGAAATGATCCTTGATTTATTTGAAGCCTTTATATGTTTGGGTGTACCTACAACATCAAATTTTTAATCATGATTTTAAAGTGTGCTTACAAAACATACATCTCTTTAAAGCACCATCAAATTCTAGAAGTTGTGAGCACTTGGCATGCAAATCGGATTGTCATCGTGTCCGTAGAGATCACAATTGCCACGTCCCCATGAACCTCATCGCCTTTCTTCTTATCACTTATAATTTGATTTGATTTGTATTTTCTTTTAAGACCTTTTATCCTACAATTTTAGATATTAACAGCCATGTCAAGTGGATATATTTCGTTAATATAAAATTAATATAATTTTTAAGGGAGTAGATCAATTTGTTAGTTTTTATTTAGAAAATTTTAAATATCTTGATTTATTTTTTATTTTATTAATTATTAAAAATATATCTATTTATTATATATTCTATGTTTTGTGGGTTAATTAAAAATTTCACATTTTACCTTTTTTTTAATAATTAAATATAATTAAATTTTGTTAAAAATGTAAATTTGATTATTTTCAATATTATATCTCAAATCATAAATTAAATATTAATTAATTTACAAATCAATTAAAATATAAAAATAGTTCATGGTTATGATAATTAATATATTTATTATTTTTTTTCAAAATAATTTTGTTTTGGATGATTAATTTATGATATTTGGTAACATAGTATTAAATTTTATTATTAATATTTTTTAGTAATTAAAATAGGATTATATATGGTATTTTTGTTACTTCTTAAAATTCTAATAATATTACATATCATTAAGGTTACGGTTACAATATGTGTGTTTGAATTCATAAAGACTAAACTTCAGAATCTATTTTTTTAAATGACTGTTTTTATAAATAAATAAATTGTCTATAGTAGAATTTGGTCAAGGGTTTCTTGAATGCAATTTATGCACAAACATTGCCGAATTTTTGTACACTAAGTATACGGAAATTGCATAATTGGGATGTCATAGTGGTACAAAAATTACATAAAGTATAAAACCTGGAATCAATAGAGTGCTCCCTTTTACTTTATTTCTAAGGTACATTATCATGAGTCTTGTAAGTATGCACTTTTTAATTAATTTATTTAATTAATCACCCTCCTTTTTATAGAAAAATTCATAAAAAAAATATTTAAGTGAAGACTAGAGCAGATTTTACTATGCACTATTTGTTATTTTTGTTATTTATATCTATTCCTTGAAGTTCTAAATGTGAAAGATGGCATCATAAACATTGGTATATGATATGATATGCTATGTTTCAAATTTGAGATATATTTCAAGTTGTTTTCAATGAATAATGAATATACAAGTTTATTTTCTTAAGTTTTGTATTTATAAGATGTTTAGTCTCTTATTTTTACCATACTTGATTTTTTAGTTACAATTTCTTTATATAAATTGTATTACTTGAATTTTATTACAATAGTTAAATCAATTACTTGTTCAATTATTTATATATATTTTAATGTCTTAATTTTAAACCAATAAAATGATGATGTATTAATATTAAAACTTTAAATAATAAGGAAAGTATTAACAATGAATATATATTGTCTTTTTGCTACTTCCCAAAATTCTAAATAGTATTACATAGCACTAAGTTTAAGGTTTTAATTGTCTAGGAATTAGGAGAAGTATTTCTTAATTATTATAATTGTGATGTATTAAAAGATTAGGATGATTAATAATGTAATATACTAATAAGTGTTCTCAAATAGCAATTTAATGTGGGTATAACAAAGACATTTTAAGATAAAAATGTAATTCCCATAAGATGATACGTGGCACTTTTATTAAAGAATAAAATATTATGCAAATAAATTTTTGATAATATAGGTCTTAATTTAAATTTCAAAACTAGAAAATTGTATATTTAAAATAATTAAAATAATGAAATTTAGATAATCCTTGTTACACAGAGGTGCATTCTCCATCCCAGTTATTCTGGAGTTGACATTTGTTTTCTTAACATTTGCATTCTAAAAAAAGGTTTGCATTTTTAGAGAATTGATTCCTCTCAAGCTTGGTAGATCCCCTTTAAGATGGATCTATGTTGGTTATAATGTTCATCTATATTCAAATTAATTAAAATTAAAAAAAATTAATGAAACTTGGATAATTCTTGTTTTGATGATATAACGTGCGAACCCTTTTTAAAATGTAAAATTTGAGAAAAAGTTTACACTTCAAAAAATTTGATCCTTCTAAACATATATAAGAAAGTTAAAGATAAAATAAAATCTATATTGATGATTTGATTGTTACATTTTCTTTGCACAATTTATTTTGAGTATGTAATTTCTATCTAAGATTTTTTAAGAATTTCTAATAAAATTTTAAACACTACAAAATTAAAAATATACTTAAAAAATTAAAAATATACTAAAAATTTGATAACCTAGAATATTTAAACTACACCTTTATTTTTTATTTAAGGTTAGTTATAACACTAAATGTTTCAAGAAAATAGATTATTATATAAATAACCTATAACACTTAGAATGTTTCAAGAAAGTAGATTATTATAAAAAAACCTAGAATGAAAAATGTAGTTGTACCTTTATAAGATTTATATTTAACACTTTAAAAAATGAATCCTATTTTAACTTATGAAGAAAGGAATCCTTCTTGACTAAGGATAGGAAGATGGGAAATTCAAATACGTGTACTGCTTTTCCATTCAAGCCGCCTTCCAAACATTGTAAGTACAGTTATTCCATTCAAACAGCGTTCACACATGGTAATCGTTCATTTGTTCATTCTCCCATTTATCTACCTTTTAATAAAGTTTATACACTTTATTGTTTTCCCTAGTGGGTTTCTCGATTTGTAATAGTTAGCCAAGAGTATCCATATTTTATTATGGTTTATAATAAATAAAAAGAGTAGTGTGAATAATATTTTAAGTAAATTAAATAATTTTTGTCTGTCTTTTGAAAAGTGAGATAGATTTAGTAATATTTTAATTAAATTATATAATTTTTGTTTTGTCTTTTTAAAGTTAATACAAGAAGATTAAAGTTAAAAATCATTATTATTATATTATTTTAATTTAAATTAATGAATATTTAAAGTTATATAAACTAGTACAATTATTGAATTATTGAATTTGTGGTTAGTGAATATTGATAAAGTACAAGTTAAGTGTTATAAATAAGCAATACATTATATGTTACTTGGTGTTTGTCATTAAACTATTTATCCATAAATCAGTTAAAAGTTATCTATACATTAGGCATGAGTTATCCATGCATAAAATATAAGTTATTTTTTATATTATTTTTCTTTATAATTGTTTATTTCTTATTTTTAATAAATGCCATAAAATCAATATAGACAATACACTTGTCTCATTCTCATACAATCTAAAAAAAACATAAATACTAAATCAAAATATTTTCAATAATTGTTTTTTAAAATAAAAATAAAAATACTACACCATAAAACGATAGTAGTATAACCATGTTTCGTATTGAATACATCCAACACCCGTAAAACATAGGACCCACATCTATCGAGGAAAGTATGGCTCCGATGACTATTGAATTCACGAGTCCAGACTGCTCCTTCCCGCTCACCCGACAAAAACGCAGGACCTTCCCGGAAGGAACCGTTTACCAGAAACTGACTTTGCTCGCCTGCAACTATTTATTTCCTTCCTGCAACCCATTAAGAGCACATTTCGGATACCGAAAATATATCTCTCAAGGCCCGGTAGGCTAATTTGGTCTGCCTGGACATTGAGATATTAAAAATCAAAATGTCGAAGGTATATATACATTGTTCATATAATTAATCTGTTACAGTTTTTTGTTGATTTGCTGTAGATTCTGTATAGTGCTCATTAACCATTATTTGAATCTGCAGAAAATGGTGTTTAAATCAAACATTGTGGATGAGAAAATAAAGAGAAGAGCTATGAAGGCTGTTGCAGAGTCTGGAGGCACGAATCTTCATTACCTTTATTTATTGCATCGCATGCGGCCAAAACATTTTATGTCCATTTCGTGTCTATTTGTTGTTTGGTATTAGTTAACTAATTCTGCGACTGCTCTGTTTCAGTGGATTCTATTGAAGTAGACATGGAGGAAGGAAAGATAACTGCGGTGGGAGATGTAGATCCCGTGTGTCTCGCAAAAAAACTAAGGAAGCTGGGATACGGAGCAGAGATTCTTAGCGTGGGTCCTGCGGATGAAGAGAAAAAGGATCCTGTGAAGGAGGAGAATCAGGATGCTGCGGAGGAGGCTCCTCCATTAGTGTATGTGAATCCCACTTCATCATTTTTCTCCTTCGGTGGCTACGGATACCCATCAAACATTGTTGTGAGAGCCGAGTATCTCGATGGTTGTGCCATTTTATGGTAATGATTTTAATGGTTGTGTCAACTTATGGGCGCAGTTAGAAGTTTAATCTGTTATCTTTTTTAGTTAAATGGGTTGTTACTATCTGTTATGCAAAAGTTAAATGAGTTGCTACTACTTATTATTCATGCATAAATGTATGAGCTACTCAGCTATCAGTTATTTTTTATATTCTTTTTAAAATTGTTTATTTAGAATTTTGAATTACAACCATAACATTAATCAATATGAACAATACACTTGTTCCATCTTCTTTCAGTCTAAAAATATATAGATGATAATTCACCCCAAATTTTAAGATATAAACACCTATACGTCTAAATATAATTGTCATCACAAAAAAACTTGTAAATTTACTCCTTTAAAAATTATATAAGTTATATGTTGTATGCCCATACTTCTGCTATGCGTTTTCAGTTTGGATGTGCCTAAACGTCGTCCATGTTGGAATGAATCAAGCGATATTATTTTGCAGAAATGTATGTCTATTTATTGATCGTCCATGTTGGAGTGAATCAAGCGATATTATTTTGCAGAAATGTATGTCTATTTATTGAAAGATCAGATGCTCTCTAATGGAATTTAGCAGGCTGGATTTAACAGGTTTTACATGTTCATAATTGGAAATATTAAGTTCTTTTTACATATATCTATATATCTGATATGAATTTTCATCAATGAACAGTTACAATGAAACTTTGTCGTTGTCCTAGGTTTAGGTTTTGATATATTATTATAGGTAATTGAATTCAAAAATAAATAAAAAGGCTGTATAAATTCACAATAAGACCGGTATTTTTTCTATTTAAAGTTAATTTTATTATTATAGATATAATAATAAATGTGAATTAGTGTTTTATTGCAATGTTAAATTAATAATAATAATAATAATCTAATTATAACTAAAAGGTTAATAATTTAAGTATAAAATCATGATTTAATGAAAAAACAAATTTATGTATAATATTTGGACTCACTTGAGTGGGTATTTGGGTGGCCTCCCAACTAAGTCACCTCCAAGGGGAATTAAACTTGGATTTTTGGTGAGGAGACCTACACCTTAATGGAATGAAGTATTAAAATTTGGCTTTTCACATAACTATATTAATCAACATAATAATTGATATTTTAGATTGTACTGTAAACTTTAAGATCACATCTCAAGTCTTCAAGGTCCTTCGTAACTTTTTAACTTTTTATACAAGAGTATTAATTAAAATCCCTTGCAAAATGAATTTGAAATTAAAGGTTAATTCTCAATTATGAAAGGAAGGTCTTTCCATATCATTTTATGGAAAGATAATTACTCTTATAACATGTTAATATTTATAACTTGGTAATAAATAACATATGGGTAGTGGGCTAGTGAGAGCTAATGCTGGCCACTCAGGATGCGTTAGTCGCAATGGACTTCTGGAAAAACAGAAATCTGAACGTCAAAAAGCAATATTAGAGCTACCTACACAACTTTTTGGAATATGGTGCAAGAAGATCAAACGTAGAAAATTGGATTACCTTCTGTGATGAACCTGCAATAATTAATTAATGCAAATACACGAAATATCATAAATAATAGAACTCAGAATCACTTTTATATTGATCACAGGCCACTTCGAGGGGGCAACCTCCTTTGAGCAAGCTCAATACAATTAACTTCATGGTACCTTCATAGGCCTCAACACACACTTATATGCTAAGTCTAGGCACCAATACCATGGGTCAATACTATGTGTCAATACAAACCTTGGGCTAAGTCTAAGCGCCAATACTATGAGTCAAAACCATGGGACATATAATACTATGGGACGACTTACAAAGCATATGCATCCAATACTATGGGTCAATACTATGGGCTACTATAAACTATGGATCAACAAATATTATGGGACGACTTACAAAGCATATGCGTCCAACAACAATATACTAACAAAGTAAAGACATGGGTTCCTAACACCTTCTGGAATATATAAATATTATTTATGGAAATTAAGTATAACTCCCCAAAAATGGGGTTCTCATAAGGTTGGCATGTTATTTTTTTAAGAAAATATAATGAATATGTTTGCGTTAGCCCTCTCATTCGGTATTCAAATGGTGGATTTTTGTTAAAAAAATTATATACAGTCGTAGATAACAGGCCATTCTAGTGCGGCATTATTTTTTCATATTTATTTATGTTAATTTTAATTTTTTTTTAATTAAGGAAGTCAAGCCATCCCTAAAATGATGAGGCCCAGCATTAGCCTTCGATATCATGATCTTAACCTAATCAATCAACAATTTTTTTTTTTAGTATGTATGTTTTTGTGTGTACTTGTGTGGGTTCTTTTCCGTTTTCAAAATAGGTGAGCCAATAAAAAGTTATAGATGGAAGAAATAACCTATTCTTTGTGTAAGATTGATGTTAGTGCAATTGAAATTAACTAAAAAATAGGAACAAATAATAGTTTTAATAAGAAATTACATATTCAGAATCTGCACACATAGTTCTATAAGTGTGTGCAATTTCATTTGCAGTGGACAAGTGTAGCATATGCAGAATCATGCTCGAAACAAAAGGAGTTATAGAATAAGATGTATTTTGTTATAAGATGTATTTTTTTATATTATTATATGTATTTTGGCAACCCGAACCTAAAACCATAGCAGCCAAGTCATCAACGACATTGGTGGGAAACGAATTACTTGCCAAAATTTAAAAACTAAAATTGCGTGTGCGCGTGTATTTAAAAAGCGTGTACGCACAAAATGCCATGCACGCGTCCAAGAACGCGTATGCGTCCAAATGCGCGCACGCGCAAAATGGCGCGTGTACGTTGTTTTTACTAAAGTTTGAAATTTTCCATATTGATTGAATAATTTTATAAAATATATATTTTTAAATCATTAATAATGTTTTAAATTGAATTAAATTAAATTTATATGATGATGAGGAGGAGGAGGATGGGGATGATGACGATGATGTTGATGATGATGATGGGGATGATTATGATGAGGATGATGGGGATGATGACGATGATGTTGATGATGATCATGGGGATGATGGGGATGATGACGATGATGTTGATGATGAGAATGAGGATGATGATGCTGATGATGATGAAGATGATTATGACGATGACGATGGAGATGATGATGATGACATGGATGATGACGAGGACGAGGACGATGATGATGAGGATAATGATGATGATGATCATATTCATCATCATTAGCATCATCATCTTCATCTTCATACTCATTTTCATCATCATCCTCATCATCATCATCATCATAATCATCATCATCTTCGTCATCATCATCATTATCAATGATGATGATGATGTTGACGATGATGATGACAATTGAGGATGATGATGTCGACGATGATGATGACAATTGATAATGATGATGATGACGAAGAAGATGATGATGATGATGACAATGATGGTGATGTTGATGATGATGAGGAACAAGGCGATGACGACGATGATGATGATGGAGATGATGATGCTATGATGACGATGATGATGATGTTGACGATGAAGATGATGATGATGTTAATGATGAAGACGATGACCAAGATGATGATGATGATGATGACGGGGATGAGGATGAGGATGAGAATGAGCAAGTGGGTGATGATGATGATGATGATGATGTTGATGATGAGGACGATTACCAAGATGGTGATGATGATGATGGGGATGAGGATGAGGATGAGGATGATGATGAGCAAGTGGGCGATGATGATGATCATCATCATATTCGTCATCATCAACATCATCATCACCATCCATCATCTTAATCATCATCATCATTGATAATGATGATGATGATGAAGATGATGATGATGATGTCATCATTGATAATGATGATGATGATGAAGATGATAATGATGATGATGACAAAGATGATGGATGATGATGAAGATGATGATGATGACGTTGATGATGATGATGATGATGATGATGATGGCCAAGATGATGGTGGTGATGAGGATGAGGATGGGGATGATGACAAGGAAGTGGGGGATAACGATGATGATGACTATGGAAATGATGATGATGACGTGGATGATGATGATGAGGTTGATGATGACGAATATGATTATGATGATGAGGAGGAGGAGGAGGAGGAGGAGGAGGAGGAGGATGAGGATGATGATGGTGATCATATTCATCATCATTAACATCATCATCTTCATCTTCGTACTCATATGCATCATCATCCATCATCTTCATCATCATTATCATTGATAATGATGATGATGACGATGTCATCATTGATAATGATGATGATGATGATGAAGATGATGGATGATGATGAAGATGATGATGATGACATTGATGATGATGATGATGATGAAGATGATGGCCAAGATGATGATGGTGATGCTGATGAGGATGGGGATAATGATGAGGAAGTGGGGGATAACGATGATGATGACTATGGAAATGATGATGATGACGTGGATGATGACGATGATGAGGATGATGATGATGAGGATGATGATGATGAAGATGATTATGATGATGAGGAGGAGGAGGATGAGGAGGATGAGGATGATGATGGTGATCATATTCGTCATCATCAACATCATCATCTTCATCTTCATACTCATCTGCACCATCATCCATCATTAATGATGATGATGATGAAGATGATGATGATGATCATGATGATGTCATCATTGATAGTGATGATGATGACAAAGATGATGATGATCATGATGACGAAGATGATGGATGATGATGACATTGACGATGATGATGATGATGAAGATGATGGCCAAGATGATGATGGTGATGATGATGAGGATGGGGATGATGACGAGGAAGTGGGGGATAACGATGATGATGACTATGGAAACGATGATGATGACGTGGATGATGACAATGAGGATGATGATAATGAAAATGATTATGATGATGATGATGAGGAGGAGGAGGAGGATGAGGATGATGATGGTGATCATATTCGTCATCATCAACATCATCATCTTCATCTTCATCTTCATACTCATCTGCATCATCATCCATCATCTTCATCATCATCATCATTGATAATGACGATGATGACAAAGATGACGATGATGATGATGAAGATGATGAAGAAGATGATGGATGATGATGATGCCAATGATGATGATGTTGATGATGAAGATGATGATAAGGATGATGACCAAGATGATTTCGAGGAGGAGGAGGAGGATGAGGATGATGATGAGGAAGTGGGTGATAACGATGATGATGATGATGATGACGAGGATGATGACGATGACAAGGATGATGATGATGCTGACAATGATGAAGATGATTATGATGATGATGATGAGGAGGAGGAGGAGGAGGAGGCTCCTTGTAGAGGGATAGTGTCATGGATTCTATGTGCTATTGATGACTTGTGAGGTCTAGAATTTTCAATTAAGGCCCAGGTGGTATTCAATTGAGCTCAATATGTTTCAATAAGATCTCGAGGAACCGGTTTTCATTCTTTGATGATGTTAAATGCTTTTCAACATATCCACGGTCTTGCATGGTAGGCTGAGGATGGATTCATGGCATTCGATCTTTACAAAAGATGTGTTTTGTCAAAATGAAAATCAATTTGCCTCTTTGATGAATCCTCCTCTACAAGGCTTCATTTATTGCATGAATGTCATAGACTCACAGAAACTCTAAACAACACTCAATGGCATGCAACTATAACCACAAACCAAGCAGAGGTTGATTTTATGCATTGATATAGAGAGGTGGCAGTAGGCAGACAATATGGAGAAACAATGAGTTAGAAAAAACATTTGGACCAAAGTACCACAATGTTTATTAATAAAATTAAAAAAAACAAGTTTTGGATCAGGAATTGTGGTTTATCACCACGTTTCTCTTCGACACTCGCCATCAAAATACGTATAAAAAAACACGTCTTTATATCCTCTTCCTTTTAAATCCTCATCGCATAGTAATAAATAAGGATTATTATGCATGCACATTGTCACCTTACAATGTCAATTGGGTCCAGGCGCATAGACAACCATAAATTATCAAATGTGTCAAAGAGTAATCCTTCCCAATAAAAATTAAGACCCACCCTTCAAACTTAATCACCGAGTCCAATTTATGCAAATATTTTCGAAGTGCGGGGAAGGTTTGGCATTAAATGGTGTAAACTTTGGGGAATAAATGGTTTATATGTTGTACAAGGGCGCGTGCATGGGTTTGGGCGCGTGCACGCTCCAAAAACCAAGACTTGCCCACTTCATGCTCTATTTAACATGATGATTGTTGGTATAGTCCCTAGTTCCCCACTCTCCAACACCTCCCCACCCTAGATATTGCACATTGAAAGGTCAAATTATATTTCTCCTAATCACCTTTCCCAAGACCATGATATTTGTTAGAAACCTTTGCATCCTCCTAAAGGTTTTGCACAAAACAAGGTATACATTCATTCTATTGTGATGCATTGTTGAATTCAACCATGGGTATTTTAAACTCAACACCACATTCTATCATCTCAAGGTTTATATATCTAAGGAAATAGTTTGTTGTTGTTTCTTCAACTCCTTAATGTGTTATATAACCTAGTAATTTACAATGGTAAAGGACATTGCCTCAAATGGAAGGATATACCATTCCACTAGGAAGACGAAGCAATCAAACAGTAGGTGCAAAGTCCTAGAATTGATAACATTAAGGGAGAAAGAAAAAAATGCAATTAATTAAGGTTACCTTATTTGATGTAGGAAAACTATCAAACTATTCCCAAGGCATCTCTAGCCATCTCTGTTGTAGGGTGTTACTACCATAATTTTTATGAATTCATGGCCAGGCAAGACACTAGTTTCTCCTCTCTACACTTGACCAAACATCATCTATATTGATTGGAATTGTAAGGGATAATGATGTTTATTCGAACACAAATAAACCAACATAGTCTGTAGTTGTATATGTTAATTTGTAAAGTGGTAAGCTATGTTGGAATGTGTCAGGTTCATTGTATAATGGCACTAATATATTATTTGTTGTTTCTTTTGCAGGGGTAGGCCTAATAGTTGTGTTAAAGAGACTTTTGGAGATGGGAAACTCACAAAACGCAAAAAAAGAAATAGAAGAAATCTGCCCATTGAAAAGGTCAATGACTTAAGAGAAAAGGCCAAGTTGGGAATGGAAAGATTGAGACATGGTCCTATCATTGCCCCAGATCCTGGCACTGATCCTAACACAGTTGTTGACATGACAACCTCTTTTTCAGAACCATGGGTAAAGCGGTCGCATCCAACGGACCCAACTCAAATTCCAACATCAACACAATCTCCAACCAACAATCCATCAACGAGTCATTCTGAAGCTCCTCACGACACAAAAATTTTGGGAGATGCTGCATGTGTAGAGATGGACATACAAGCCTTGCTTAATTTTCAATCTCCCCAACAAGACCACAACCCTGTCGAACACACTCCCATTATGGCCCAATCTATGAACAAAGCACCACAACAAACAAGCTCTGGTATTCATGTCTCATGTCCACCCTCCCTACCTCGACTATCCAGTGCAACAAGAAGAACTCCTAGACGTATTCATGTGGATGAGAGTGCTATGTGGAGGCTTGAAGGAAAGTTTCCAAAACACACTATCGAATGGCAATGCGACAAAATTGTGAAAGAATATTTTGAATCCAAAGGTGATGCAGGTAAATGTCAATTATTGCTATGTTTGTTAAAGTCACGTTCTTTAGCTGTTGTTAGGAGAATTTTGGGAATAGAGATGGTTAAAAGTTCAGAGGCAAACAGTCATATTGTTAGAAATCTCCAATCTACATTTAATGTGATGGGGAAGAAGTCTCCAACAAAATATCTTTGTGTGGCTCGTCAGGTTTTAGCGGAATCAGTTGTAACCAAGTCCACAAGGCAATGTTGCCTGCTATCACACACTTCTCACATACTCAAATTAAATAGAAAAACTATTAAAAAGTACTCTATTATAAGAGAAAATCTTGACACTCTGGGTGGAAATGATTGTTGGGCTTTTGTTGGTAGGTTGCCTCGTGCATATAGGAAGTTAATTGATGATGTTAAGGAGTTAGTACAAAATCTTTTGCATGATCATATTAGACCTTCATCAAACCAAAGAGACGTGCTAAAACTAAGAAAAGGTTCTACTAAATGTGAGCCCCATGTTAAACACTTCCTCAACACCACACAGACTGAACTCTATGAGAGATTCAGGAACAAGCACACACAATTGAACCTTGGCCAAAGGGCCTTTGGGAAATGAAAACCATGGTACGTTCGTATATGCATTGATCGAAACACTTGTTGTTGTAGATACCATGTAGAATATGAATATTATTATGACACATATAAACATATATTTTGTGATTTGCATACTAACATTGTGCAGGGCTGCAATGAATCCATACTACCACCGAATGCATCAAGAGACTTTATCCACAATATCATGTGTCCAAGGCCCGAAGGACAAAAGTATTATAAAAAATCATGTCTATATGGGACATGTTCTATGTGCAATGGGTTTTCTCTTTTGAACCATTGCATTCATGAAAGCAAGGACATAGAATTTGGCATGATGGGTGTGGAGATGCAGAGCTTCAAGTACGTGACCTATCAATTAGACAGTGTCAGAGAATGTAAAAAGATTGCATTGGTAAAGTCACAGGTACAAATGAATATTGCATATTTTTCATATTACACATTCAATTTATGGCATATACATTTTTCCAAAGGCCACATTGTAATATTTCCCTTGTTTCCATGGTAACAGGTACCGGTATGTGACTTTTTGACAGAATTCTACGAGAAAACCAAGCAGTATGTTCAACATGTGCATGTAGCGCAATGGCAAGATGATAGTATAGAAAATGCAGGGACACATTTCCCGTTGGAACCATAGTGTCAATTGTGGATTTTGCAGAAAATTAGACCCTTCGGCCACAAAATGAAATCCAGAGTCA
The DNA here is from genome assembly GCA_027924585.1 of Larix kaempferi. Lineage (NCBI taxonomy): Eukaryota > Viridiplantae > Streptophyta > Pinopsida > Pinales > Pinaceae > Larix > Larix kaempferi. The sequence continues at coordinate 4,631,902 of BSBM01000546.1, forward strand.
ATACTACCATTCAGACCAAGTCAGCATCATGGTACATATTATGTATAGGCATGGGCTAGAGAGCAGCAATGACAAGAGGATAATACTGAAGGAGACAAACTTTTACATAAGTGATGATAGAACCCATGATCTCCATTATGTGCAACATTGTTTTCGAATTTTCTATGATCAATTGAAGGAGAGAGATATACAAATGGATTAGCATTGGATATGGTTGGATGGTTGTGCGGGCTAGTTCAAAAATGCCCAAGTATTCCAATGGATGAGTACTTTGCATAAGATTTGAAATGTGTCACATATCTAGAACTATTTTGAGACCGGGCACGGCAAAGGCGAGCATGATGGGACTGGTGCATGCATCAAGACCGCACTACGAAGGGAAGAGATGAGGTTTGACAGGGAACCTCATATCCGAGATGCAGAATCCATAGTTCAATGGTGCTCTCCAACAATGTCAGAACAAGCAAGAGATCAACAAACATCATCGGTGGCAGGACATGTGGCGATAAATTTTTGGCTAGTGGTTGACATAGATTGATTGCATTCCTATAGTTGCGGCACAGTACAAGGAACAATTGGATTTCATTCCGTTCGAAGCTCAAACAACCACATATGTGAAATATGGACGCGAAAGCTTGCATGCTTTTGCAACCCTTGCAGCAGTGGTGAATGGGATGAATGCGAATGCATGGACTGGGTTGATGAATGGGATCATGTGTCACTTGTAGTAGACCAACGTGCAGTTGTTGAAACAACCCTGTTAGAGGAGGGCCAGTCAGCGATTTCTACAGACTACGAGCATATCTCAGATCTTGTACAACCAAGACACATATACACAGTTGTTGCACCAAAAGACAATGAATGGGGCGTGGATTATTGGTTGGCACAGTGCATCCAAGGTAAGCAAACCCTCTATAGATCATCAATTGATGATGAAGGAATTGAATTTCCTACTGGCTCGATGGTGGTTAAGGGGGAATATCTTACACTAGATGGGAAGTCAAGAAAGACTAGCGAGCATGTATTCATGGATTACAAGCCAAGTTTAATGGTGTATCACTTCACAAACTTGATTGTTGGCACAAACATCCATCTTTAGACAATGTCAAGCAAGAGCTCAACCAAGGTACGCTACTACCTGCCTCATTCAGAGCACGAGAGATTGATGGAGACAATTAGCAACAGACAGGATCCAGATGGATTTATTGAATGAGGCTAGTCAACTTTACATAAGAGAAAGAAATTGCATCAAAGAATGTTATGTTCTACATTGAGGTATGTGTAGTTTTATGTTATTTCATTGGTACATGCATTTTTTGTTGATACATACATAGATACATGTCTTTGCCTATGTTTTTTATTTTTCCTATATGTATTAAACTGTTCCATGCTTCTCTTTTATGTTGAATAAAATGGTGATGTGATTTGGATCGAATTTGAGTAAATTGAGTTAGTATTTTCTTAAATATATCTATTTATGTTTGTAGCATTTGAAGATAGTGGTTTTGATAGGTTCTCAAGATTAGAATTGCCTAGGTTTTAGGAAATTTTTTGAAGTACATAGTCTATTACAATGGTCTTGAAAATTTAACTTGGTAGATGAAACCTTCTAGGAATCCATGTATGGATAGAAGGGTCTTCCACTTGGGGTAGGGAGTTATCATAAGGTTTCAAGGGTGGTATTTTTGAGATCTATACTTGAGAGGGACTTGTCATCATCATAGATAACCACTTAGAGGGACTTGTCATCATCATCACCAACATCATCTCTAGGCTCCTCATCAACATCTCCATCATCATCATCTTCTTCATCATCACCATCACCATCACCACCATCGTCAATGTCTTCATCATTCCCACCATCGTCAATGTCTTTATCATAGCCACCATCTTCATCACCATCATTAACTCTAACTCTAACCCTAATTCAATTTCCTTCTATAACTCTAGCCCTAACCCTCACCCAAACCCTAGCACTAATCCATATTCTTCATCATCGCTATCACCATCACCATCACCATCACCATCACCATCACCATTGCAGAGTTAACCCTCGTGTGCAAAAATTGCACACTCCCTCACTGAGCAAAACCCTAGTTTCCAAGATGGACGTTCAAGATGGCAATGGGGAAATGGGCCAGGAGGAGAAGGGCACCCTTGGTACTATCCCGGCATCTTGAATCCAATGGAGTTGATGGTTTGTCGATCGGAGCCACAGTCATCATTCTATGGCTCGTTCCGTCTCGCATCCAAAAGGCCTTCAGGGACACCTGCTGGATACCTGCCAGGGGCATAGAAGTCCAACTGTGCAGTAAAATCGGGCTCCGGGGAGTCCTGCAGGTGTGTCTAGGTAGGTTCTCACTGGGAACACTGGCCGTAAGTGCCCAGTGGATGATGTTGCAGATTTGTTCCCCATGTGCAAAGATGGACGTTCAAGATGGCACCGGGGCCATGGTACTAGAAGATAGGGGCACCCTTGGCACTATCTCGACATCCTGAATCCAATGGAGTCAATGGTTTTTCGATCGGAGCCACGATCTTCATTTTATGTCTCATTCCATCTCGCATCCAAAAGGCCTTTAGGGAGACCTGCTGGATACCTGCCGGGGGCATAGAACTCCAACCGTGCAGCAAAACTGGGTTTCGGGGAGTCCTGCAGGTGTGTCTAGGCAGGTTCCAACTGTGAACGCTGGCTGTAAGTGCCTGGTGGATGATTTTGCAGAGTTGACCCCCATGTGCAAAAATTGCACACTCCCTCACTAAGAAAAACCCTAGTTTCCAAGATGGATGTAGAAGATGGCACCAGGGCCATGCGACCATAGGAGAGGGATGCCCCTGGAACTATCCTGGCATCCTGAATCCAACGGATTCGACAGTTCGTCGATCAGATCCATGGTCGTCATTCTATGGCTCGTTTCGTCTCGCATCCAAAAGGCCTTCAGTTGGATACCTGTCGGTGGCATAGAAGTCCAACTGTGCAGCAAAAATTGGTTTTGAGGAGTCATGTAGGTGTGTCTAGGTAGGTTCCAGTTGGGAACGCTAGCCATAAGTGCCCCCTGGATGATTTTCCAAAGTTGACCCCAATGTGAGGGCCATCCAAATTTGCTCAAGGGGGCCATTTCTTGTCTAGAGGCCCCCGGGCATGCGTGGCCACCATGGACAGGTCCACTGTGGCCACTTGGACCTGTGGGGGCCGACGAAATCCAAGTCCGCTCACCGGTTTGGGTTCCGTGGCCCCAGGGAAAATCCTCTAGGTGTCCTTGAACGGCCCCGAGGTGCCTGACTAGAATGCCCGTGGCACCCAGACCGTGGCTCGGTTCATGAATCCGTCGACTCCAGTGGGTCCGAGATGGTGTGTTTTAGCTAGGGGACCCCCCACAATGTCCCCCAAAGACCCGAAAGTGGTGCCAACAAGCCATCTCTGGAGCTAGGGTTTTGCTCACTGATGGCCATTCCATATTCGCTCAAGGGGGCCATTTCTCGTCTGGAGGCCCCCTGGCATGCGTGGCCACCGTGGATAGGTCCACTATGGCCATGTGGACCTGTGGAGGCCAACGGAATCCAAGTTCGCTCTCCGGTTTGGGCTCCGTGGCCCCGAGGAAAATCCTCTAGGTGTCCTTGAACGGCCCCGGGGTGCCCGACTAGAATGCCCGTAGCACCCGGACCGTGGCTCGGTTCGCAAATCCATCGACTCCAGAGGGTCTGGGATGGTGGATTTCAGCTAGGGGACCCCCCATATCATGCCTTGAAGACCCGCAAGCAGTGCCAATGGGCCATCCCCGAAGCTAGGGTTTTGCTTAGTGAAGGCCATTCCAGATTCGCTCAAGGGGGCCATTTCCCATCCGGAGGCAGAAGAAGATCAATTTTTGACAAAATAATGTAGTTAGTAGAAGAAGATCAATTTTTGACAAAACAACGTAGTTATTACATCTAGAGGCAGTGGTTTCCCATGGAAAACGAGTGTAGAGTTGAGCAGAGGAAAGATGTTGGGAAATGGGCTATTACATTAGCTTTTTCGATGGGAAAGCAGTTTACAGAAGGAAATATGGCAGCTGTAGGTATCTATGCTTTTCTTTTGATGGAAATAGGATTTCCCTTGGAAGAAAAGCGTAGATACCTACAGCCACCAAAGCATAGATACCTATAGCCACCAAAGCATAGATACCTATAGCTGCCCATTTCCCAACATCTTTCCTCTGCTCAACCCTACACTCATTTTCCATGGGAAACCACTACCTCCACATGTAATAACTACATTGTTTTGTCGAAAATTGATCTTCTTCTGCTAACTACATTGTTTTGTTGAAAATTGATCTTCTTCTACCTCTGGATGAGAAATGCCCCCCTTGAGCGAATCTGGAATGGCCTTCGGGTGCTATGGGAATTCTAGTCGGGCACCACGGGGCCGTTTAGTGACACTTTGGGCATTTTCTCCACGGTTCCCAACCCACAGAAGTCGACGGATTTGCGAACCGAGCCACGGTCTGGGTGCCACAGGCATTCTAGTCGGGCACCCCGGGGCCGTTTAGGGACACCTAGAGGATTTGCCTCGGGACCACGGAACCCAAACTAGCGAGCAGACTTGGATTTCGTCAGCCCCCATAGGTCCACATGGCCATTGTGGACCTATCCACGGTGGCCACACATGCGTGGGGGCATCCGGATGAGAAATGGTCCCCTTGAGCGAATCTAGAATGGCCATCACTGAGCAAAACCCTAGCTCCAGAGATGGTTCGTTGGCACCACTTCCGAGTCTTCAGGGGATGCTATGGGGGGTCCCCTAGCTGAAACCTACCGTCCCGGACCCGCCAAAGTCAACGAATTCACAAACCGAGCCACGGTCCGGGTGCCATGGGCATTCTAGTCGGTCACCCCGGGGCCGTTCAGGGACACCTGGAGGATTTGCCCCGGGGACATGGAACCCAAACCAGCAAGTGGATTTGCCCCGGGGACATGGCCCCCATAGGTCCACGTTGCCATTATGGACCTATCCACGGTGGCCACGCATGCTCAAGGGCATCCAGACGAAAATGGTCCCCTTGAGCGAATCTAGAATGGTCATTACTGAGCAAAACCCTATCTCCAGAGATGGCTCGTTAGCACCACTTCCGGGTCTTCGTGGGATGCTGTAGGGGGTCCCCTAGTTGAAACCCGCCGGAGTCGATGTATTTGCAAACTGAGCCATGGTCCGGGTGCCATGGGCATTCTAGTTGGGCACCCTGGGGCCATTCAGGGACACCTGGAGGATTTGCACCGGGGCCACGGAACCCAAACCGGTGAGCAGACTTGGATTCTCTTGGCCCCCACAGGTCCACGTGGCCATTGTGGACCTCTCCATGGTGGCCACGCATACTCAAGGGCATCCAAACGATAAATGGACTCTTGAGCGAATGTGGAATGGCCATCACTAAGCAAAACCCTAGCTCCGGAGATGCCTCATTGGCACCGCTTCCAGGACTTTGGAGGACACTGTGGGGGCTCCCCTAGTTGAAACCCACCATTCCAGACCCGCTCGAGTCAACGGATTCACGAACCGAGCCACGGTCCGGGTGCCATGGCCATTCTAGTCGGGCACCCCGGGGCCGTTCAGGGACACCTAGAGGATTTGCCCCAGTGCCACAGAACCCAACCCAGTGAGAGGACTTGGATTTTGTCTCCTCCCATAGGTCCACGTGGACATTGTGGACCTGTCCACGGTGGCCACGCACACTCGGGGGCATCCGGATGAGAAATGGCCCCCTTGAGCAAATTTGGAATGGCCATCACTGAGCTAAACCCTAGCTCCAGAGATGGCTCATTCGCACCGCTTTCGGGTCTTTGGCGGACGCTATGGGGGGTCCCCTAGCTGAAACCAACCATCCTAGACCTGCCGAAGTGGATGGATTCGCGAACTGAGCCACGGTCCAGGTGCCACGGGCATTCTAGTCGGGTACCCCGGGGTTGTTCAGGGACACCTGGAGGATTTGCCCCGGGGCCACGGAACCCAAACTGATGAGCAGACTTGGATTTCGTCGGCCCCCACAGGTCCACATGGACACAATGGACCTATCCATAGTGGCCACACACACCCAGGGGCCTCCGGACGAGAAATGGCCCCGTTGAGCAAATTTGGATGGTGCTCACATTGGGGTCAACTTTGGAAAATCATCCAATAGGAACTTCTAGCTAGCGTTCCGAACCGGAACCTGCCTAGAAAGACCTACACAACTCCCCGGAACCCAGTTTTGCTGCATGGTTGGACTTCTATGCCCTTGGTAGGTATCCAACAGGTGTCCTTGAAGGCCTTTTGGATGTGAGACGGAATGAGCCATAGAATGACGACTGTAGCTCCGATCGATGAACCATCGACTCCTTTGGATTCAGGATGTTGGGATACTTTTAGGGGTGCCCCTCTCCTCAGGTCCCATTGCCCCAGTGCCATCTTGAATGTCCATCTTGGAAAATAGGGTTTTGCTTAGTGAGGGAGTGTGCAATTTTTGCACACGGGGGTCAAGTCTGCAAAATCGTACACCCGGCACTTACAACTAGCGTTCCCAGATGAAACTTGCCTAGACACACCTTCCAGACTCCCCGAAGCCCGGTTTTGCTACACGGTTGGACTTCTAAGCCCCCGACAGGTGTCCCTGAAGGCCTTTTGGATGTGAGACAGCATGAGCCATAGAATGACAACCATGGCTCCGATCGACGAACCATCGACTCCCTTTGATTCAGGATACCGAGATAGTTCTAGGGGCACCCCTCTCCTCCAGTCCTGTGGTGCGGGTGCCATCTTGTACGTACATCTTGGAAACAAGGGTTTTGCTCAGTGAGGGAGTGTGCATTTTTTGCACACTGGGGCCAACTCTGCAAAATCATCCACTGGGCACTTATGGCCAGCATTCCCAGCCGGAACCTACCTAGACACACCTACAGGACTCCCCAGAGCCTGATTTTGCTACACAGTTGGACTTCTATGCCCCCGATAGGTATCCAGTAGGTGTCCCTGAAGGCCTTTTGGATGCGAGATGGAACGAGCCATAGAATGACAATCATGGCTCCGATCGACAAACAATCAACTCCATTGGATTTAGGATGTCAGGATAGTTCCAGGGGCACCCCTCTCCTTAGGTCCCGTTGCCCCGGTATCATCTTGAACGTCCATCTTGGAAAGTAGGGTTTTGCTCAGTGAGGGAGTGTGCAATTTTTGCACACGGGGGTCAACTTTGCAAATCATCCACCGGGCACTTATGATGATGATGATGGTGATGATGATGGTGATGATGATGGTGATGGTGATGGTGATGGTGATGGTGATGGTGATGGTGATGGTGATGAAGATGATGACGATGCAGAAGATGATGATGATGGAGATGTTGATGGAGATGTTGATGAGGAAACTAGAGTTAGAGTTAGAGTTAGAGTTAGAGTTAGAGTTAGGGTTAGAGTTAGAGTTAATGATGATGATGGATATCGTGGTGATGATGAAGACGTTGATGATGATGGTGATGGTGACGGTGATGGTGATGATGATGGTGATGGTGATGGTGAGGATGAAGAAGATAGCTTAGTGCTAGGGTTTGGGTGAGGGTTAGGGCTAGAGTTATAGAAGGAAATTGAATTAGGTTTAGAGTTAGAGTTAATGATGATGATGAAGATGGTGGTGATGATGAAGACGTTCACGGTGTCAGTGATGGTGATGGTGAGGATCAAGAAGATGGTTTAGTGCTAGGGTTTGGGTGAGGGTTAGGGCTAGATTTAGAGTTAATGATGATGATGAAGACATGATGATGATGGTGATGGTGACGGTGATGGTGATGGTGATGGTGATGGTGAGGATGAAGAAGATGGATTAGTGCTAGGGTTTGGGTGAGGGTTAGGGCTAGAATCATAGAAGGAAATTGAATTAGGGTTAGAGTTAGAGTTAATGATGATGATGAAGACATGATGATGATGGTGATGGTGACAGTGATGGTGATGGTGATGGTGAGGATGAAGAAGATGGCTTAGTGCTAGGGTTTGGGTGAGGGTTAGGGTTAGAATCATAGAAGGAAATTGAATTAGGGTTAGAGTTAGAGTTAATGATGATGATGATGGTGACGGTGATGGTGATGGTGATGGTGATGGTGAGGATGAAGAAGATGGATTAGTGCTTGGGTTTGGGTGAGGGTTAGGGCTAGAGTTATAGAAGGAAATTGAATTAGGGATAGAGTTAGAGTTAATGATGATGATGAAGATGGTGGTGATGATGAAGACGTTGACGGTGATGGTGATGGTGATGGTGAGGATGAAGAAGATGGTTTAGTGCTAGGGTTTGGCTGAGGGTATGTGCTAGGGTTTGGAAATAGTTCTTCATTGAATCTCATAATTTTCCTATAAGTCAAAGCCATGGGGAGACTTGAAGAAGATAATAATTGTAAGGTCATGTGGGAAGAAAGAGTTTGGAGATCAAACACCTCATTCTCTCATCTTTACCATTCATTGTATTCCTTCTTACTGGAGTTATTTCATTAAGGAAGTAAGTGTTCTTCAGTCACTATAGCTAGAGAGATATTTTAATAAGGAAAATGACCCATCCCAAGGAGAGTGTTGGAGCTAAATTGCCTCAAACCATTTTTTCTCAAATGATGTTACACATTTGTATGCTTTTCCATTTGAAGAATATATGAGTTTTGTTTTTTCCATCCATTTATTGTATCTGAATTACGTTCTTGTATTTAATATTATGATATGATTGCTTGCATGCTTCTTAGTTATTTATTTTCTATTATAGTACTCTCATGCTTTTCAAATAAATAACCATTGTATATTGTCTCGCTCACAACTTGGATATATTAACAAATTTTGCTCATCATTGCAACAAAATCCCTAAAATAGATTGACTACTCCATTTTGGGTTTAGAATCTTGATCAGTTAATCTTACTTACTAGGTTGTTTTTAGTTGTTTTCTAACCTCTAGTGACATGCAAAGTCATTAACTAGAATGCAAACTCACTTAGCAACCCTTGTAAGGAATCAAGGTTTTTGGAATTTTATTTTGCATGATCTTGGTGACTTGCACATTTTTTCTCTTTTTCTCAGAAGAGTTCAATGGTAGAATCCCTAATTTTCATTAGTGTTCCATAGTGGCCAATGTAATATGCATGCAAATTCATTTCATAGGAAGTGTAACTATTTACTTGTGTAACTTGCATAGTTATCTTTGTAACAAGTCGTGAATTTTTAGTTAGATTTAATTGTATGTTTTGTCAATAGCTTAGCTTGAGGGAAACTTTAAATTTTCCAAGAATTGTAAGTTGATGTTCTTGTAATTTTACATCTCATCAACCACGATTATTAATTAAATCACTTAAGGGATAGAAGGTGGACTCATAATTCCTAAGTGTCTAATCACATACATGGATTATCATTTGTCATTTGCACATGGATTCATAACTAAGGGCACTATATACTACCTTTTGAATTGTTATTTTTATTTATATTATTTAAACTCATCTCAAAAGAATAGTTAAGAATTTAATAAATTACCACTTGCAGTCATTTGCATTATGTCACGTCCCCTTCCATCGTTCTCGATCAAGGCAGAGAACATGACACTAAAACCACTTGCGCAGGTTTGGTAACTTCTAGAATGTAAATGATTAGATGATTGTAAACATTCATTCAATAAACCATAAACATTTAGGATATGTTGTGTGTAATTGCTTAAGAAAAATTTGTGAAATAATAACCATTCAAATAACATGCAATTAACACTATGATCCATAGATAAGAGTTCTGAATTGAAGACAAAATCATGTATGCAAAAATGTAATCAAGGACAAACTCATATACACAAGTGCAAATCCATCTATTAATATGCAAAAATGATCCAATCATGTACAATTTTTGGAAAAATGGAACACCATTCCCAGTGTCTATATAATTGCAACTCGTTCCCCATACAAAAAAGGGAAACTTGTGCCCTATACAAAATATGGCCCATGGTGCCCTGTACAAAATATTGCAACTCGTGCCAAAAATGCCACATCGTGGCTACTGTACATAGGAGGGTCTCTTAATCCTCCTGCCACCCTCGGAGCTCCCAGGTGCATATCCAAAATCAATCTTCCTCTTGTTCGTGCTAGAGGAAGCTAGGTCCTTCCGGTGTCTTTGAGCACATCCCCCTAAGCCCTGAAATGACAACAATAATATGTCAACTTTTCCTGGCAATTATACAAGTATAAAACATAATTTCAAACTAAAAATAGTTCTCAAATCTTAGATAACTCACCGCATGAGAGACTGTAAGTCGTGAGGGGGTCTCCCTCCTCTATGATCCAAGTCTCTAAGCAATGCCACCCTAAAACATTTAGAACAATCAGATCAATGCTGAAACTAGTTGCATATAGTAATTTTTGTTAAAATTGAACGAGAGTTAAATGATAAACTAGTCAATCTCACCGTGAACAAAATCGGCTGGTCTTCGGGGCTGGCGAATGAAGCAGTCAGCTGGATAGCCTGCTCCGATGCTAGGGTCGATGGTAAAGGGGAGGATGTAGCCACATCAACAGTGGCTACACCACTGGGGGTAACAGTGGAATAAGGGGGCGTGGAAGGAGGAGGCATGGGCTGGGGTGGGTGAAGTGGAGATGTACGTCTAGGGCTATAAACCCCAACTGGCTGTAGTATGGATGGGCGCACCCTGGAAGGGGAAGTGAGTGTGGTGGGGGAATGTGGGGGGGGGGAGAGGTCTATGTTGTGGTAGAGGGATGGGTGACTGTGGATGTGTGGTGTGCTGTGGTTGGATGGGGGAGGGTGGGAACATGGGAAACTGATACGGAGGTGGAGCTGGATATGATGCGTAAGGGGGAGATGGATAGAATTGTGGTGCTATATAGGAGGGGGGCTGGATGGAAGGGGTTGGGGAATGGGGCATGTATGTCAGGGGATACAACTGGCATATAGGATGGCCGAAAGGTCGAGGAGGGAGGAATAACGACACTGGAAGGCTGAGGTGCTCGCACCTGCATACACATTTATAACTTCATGGTTTAATATACAAAAATATAAATATATACAGACAAGTCATCATATTTCAAATTAAATTTATACACACAATACCTATGCACGAGGAGAACTACTGGTCCTCGGTGGCGTTGGCTGGTCGTTGGAGCCCGCGGACACCTGTGCGAACACTACAATTTTTAGACTGAATTTATAGAAACAATATTAACAATATTAAACACAATTTAAATGAGAATGACAACAATGGTACTTAGAAAACATGACTGCAATAAATTTATATTCAAGTTAGATGATATCCAATATTCTAAAAGGATAGAAGGTGGCATGGCATGAAATTAGAATTAAATAAGGTGAGAGGGCATAGAAGGTGACATGGTGAGCTTTTGCTTTTCTAGAGTCATCTCGATGAGTAGGTGAGCTTTTCCTTTTCTAGAGTCATCCCCATGAGTAGGTGAGCTTTTCCTTTGGCCCTAGAGAGATGTGCAGTGTCTCATAAGCAAATGGAATTCATGTCCATTTACAAATTTGAATTGGAAACCTATGTAATGTGTTTGGTTTCTTGGTGAAGAGTTCCTAGGTTTTGATGTCTTTTTATAGATTTGTAGTTTCCTAGAAGATTGATTCACCCAGTGGAAAAGTATTTACATCCCTAGAGTGAGGATCTTGAGTCCCTTTATTTCCATAACATTTACATCATCAAATAAAATGGCATCTCATTGTCTAAATTTGCAAAGAGGTGCTAAATAGCAGTTAAGTTAGTCTGCATGTTATTTAATACACTTTAGAGTGTTGATCGTTAGAAAAGGGAAGAAAGAGAAATCTTTTTCATGGTTAACTTACTTGAATGTTCCATGTTCTTTTGCATTGAATGAGTAATTATGTGTTCTTGATTGAATAGCTATGTTGTCAGAATGATATCACTTGATTGAAATCAAAGGAATATTGAGTGAAATGAGTTAAATGAGTATTCTCGATGCCAAATCTTTTACCGAGTTGAATTTGAATCAAGATAATAGCAAGGCCCCATAGACCATATTTGTAAGATTATCACTCTTCCTTATGGGCCTTACATCATTTTCAGAAACTTTCGTGACAATACATGTGATAAGTTGTTTTACGTTGTTTATATGTCTTTCCTAATAGCATGTTCTAGGAGTAGTAGTATGATTACTTTGAGTCTCAAGTATTAGAATGGATTGGAAATCCCGTGATAATAAACTAGGGTAATAAGGACATGAGAAACATCAGGTTCTTGAATTTCTAGAAGCTTGGCCACTATGATTCTCTTTTGGCCACTATGAAGACGTTCACGGTGATGGTGATGGTGGTGACAACATTAATGACAAAGGCTTGAGGAATGGAAAAGAAGATGATGATGTGGATGGCTTGAAGAACACACATGGCATGAAGAACCATGGAGGTGGGCATTGGAGCCATTGGAACACCTTATTAGCGAAATGACCAATTATGTGGTCATTTGTGTTTTGATGGGGTAGTGGAACCCTTGGTGATGGTCCATGCTACCATTTGATGATGGGATTGATGTCCATTGAAAGCATGTTGATTAAATACTAAATGATTGACTCTTGATGGTGGAACCCACATTGAAACCCACGTACAAATTGAATCAGCCCTTATCTAATGGAACTTACGATGGATGTTGAAGCCCTTGAACCTTGAAGATGTCGATATGTGGAATCCTTGATGTATGGTGATGAAGACATAATGTATTGTTTCCTTGGGGTTCTTAGAATTGTTTGTGGTCTATTGTTGTGGGTGTGATGGAGCCCTTGCCGTTATAATTGCTTGACGAAACCTTTGAAGCTGAAGTATTTAAACATGATGATGTAGAAGCCCACAAAAAAAATGAGGAAGCCCTAAGTTTCTAACATGGACTTTGATGTGGTTGTGTGAAGTCAAACCAAAACAAGCATGCAAATAAAACATTGTATGTGAACTATTATGTGTCCATTCAAAGGACAAAGTCGGCTCAGCAATTAAAAATAAAAATAAAATGAAAATTCAATAGACAGGTCGATTGAATATCATGTGATATGATGTGCATGTACAATAGAAAGACATGACAATGTAGACAGTATGAAGAGACTAATGATATTTTGGGCAGCAGTTTGGTGAAAGGAGAGAATGATGTATTTGTGTATATCTTGGTTAAAATTATGACAGAGTGATAATGAGCAAAAAGTGATATAAATGTGGATATGTTTGATATATTGACAGCAGAATCATAATTTGCCTATGGTTAATGACAGTTTGACGACAAGTTGAAGATGTGAATGTAGATAGAATATCGATATGTTTGAGAAGATGTTGGACATGATGAAACAGAGACAAAACGATGATTGAAGACAAGGTGCTGGCAACAGATTGATGAATGAGATGGTGTGAATACTGACATGACTGTGATATGTATGATGTGTGACAACTATGTAATCGTAAATACAAGCAGGGTCTTGTATCCATTTTCTTAGTAGGATCTAAGAAAAACTAGACTGGGTCCTAGATGATGACTTGGTGCTCATTGTATCAGTTGGTGCTGAATTCCCTCATGGTTGTAGCCGTTGAACCAAATACAAAAGATTACAAAAACTATATCTAGTCTTGTATTATGTGTTGATGTGTTTCATTAGTTGATAGTTAGTTCATTGATGAATATGATGTGAATGTAAAATGATGATATAAGAGTTGGTGATTGAAGTTGAAATTAAATAAAGTATAGGCTCACTAATTCACCCCCCCTCTTAGTGAGCATTGTGTCTAACACAAATGTTTATAGTTTTGTTAGTGTGATGAACCTGCAATAATTAATTAATGCAAATACACGAGATATCAAAAATAATACAACTCAGAATCACTTTTATATTGATCATGGGCCACTTCGAGGGGGCAACCTCCTTTGAGCAAGCTCAATACAATTAACTTCACGGTGCCTTCAATGACCTCAACACACACTTATATACTAAGTCTGTGCCCAATACTATGAGTCAAAACCATGGGACATATAATACTATGGGACAACTTACAAAGCATATGCGTCCAATACTATGGGTCAATACTATGGGCTAATATAAACTACGGATCAACAAATACTATGGGACGACTTACAAAGCATATGCATCCAACAACAATATACTAACATAGTAAAGAGAAGTGTTGACATGGGTTCCTAACATCCCCTCTCCCTTAGAAAAAGATTTGTCCTCAAAGCTTTGGTTGGAGAAATTGCTGCAGAATCTGAAGGAGTGGTTCCCCGGTAGCATCCTCGGGTTGCATTTCGGGCCACTGATGCCTTTGGAGTGTCAAGGAGGATTACTTGGAAGGCTGTAGATGAAGAAGAACCATGTCAGCTGCGTGGAAAATGCGCTCAGAATGGCGTTGATCGGCTTGTTGTTTCAAGCGAATTTTGGCCATGTGAAGATTGTCCTGTAGAATGAGAAGAATCTGATCGCGGGTTCGAAGAACCGAGTCAATTTCTTGAATTGGGGAGCTACTAAGGGTGTATGGAATAAGAACTGGTGATGTTTTTCCATAGACTACTTCATATGGTGTCCTTTGAGATGTGGTATTGTACCACCAAAGTGCTGCTAGGAAATCCATAGAAATTGTTGGCCAAAGCTGTGTAGGGATGGGCAAGGGTTTGAGCAATCCCGAAAGGAGTGTCATTTCCCCCTTGTTGACTTGGAAAGTATCATCGTCAGCCACCATCTGTTGAATTCTCATTTTTAGTCCTGGCCAAAAGAAGTTACATTGTTCGCTGTCATACATTTTGTAGAACCCAGAGTGCCCTGTTGATGAAGAAGCATGGAGTTCATAGAAGAGATAGCCCTATTGAACATATTGCAACCAATTTGGAACAAGCAGAGAAAGAGCTGTAAGAGAAACTGGGTCATCAATTGTGCGAGAAGGAGCATCTTCCACCATATTGTCCTTACCCTTCTTGTAAGTGATCACATAGTGATAACCCATGAGTTGGATAACCCATTTCAGGTGTGTTGGGGAGGAGACCCATTGTTCCAGAAAATTTTCTAGACTTGGGAGATCAGTCTTGATGCGGAAATAATTCCCTAATAGGTATGGCTACCACTTCTGTACTGCATGCAAAATAGCCATCATTTCCTGCTCAGAGGTAGATGCGGCTACATTCTTACCGGAAAGGTCTCCTGAAGGCAGCAAGCGCATTGGTTCAGCAAAGATACCTGCATATCTATCCAAGGAAGTAGTGGAGACTGTTGATGGGTGTGTCTGAATGGAATTGAGCTCAACGATGACACCATGTGAATTCTTCTAAAGGATTTTCCCCAGGCGATGTGAACTGATGATGCAGAGAGACCCTAGTTGTAAGCACATAAATTTTTGTTGTGCCCCATTGACTTTAAACTGCATCCAAAAGTCAGCAAAATCCCATAAGATGGGGCCAAGTGTGCGTAACCATTGAACGCCCAAAACCACATCACATCCGCCTAAGGACAAGGTAAACATGTCATAGCATAGGTTATAATCTTCCATAGAGATACACACATTATGACACTTCCCCTTGCAAGGTAAGGTGCCCCCATTGGCAACCATGACTTCAAAGTTGGAGCAAGGATGGACAAAACAATCGGCCTGTTTGGCAATCCGAGGGTCAATGAAGTTATGAGTGCTACCAGAATCAATGAGTATGATAAGAGGGGGCTTCTTGAAGTATCCCCTAACCCACATTGTTTGTGGGGTGGTGACGTCGGTTACAGCATGGAGAGAGATCTCGGGTGGGTCGTCCTAAGATGGGGTGTCAACAGGCGGGTGTTGAATGTCGACCTGATCATCTACTGTATCTGTAGCTTCTTCACCAAGTTCAAAGGCAGGCGGAGAATCCACATCCAAGAGATACAGCTTTTGTTGAACACATCTATGTCCCCGAGTGAATTTCTCATCACAATTATAGCAAATCCCTTTTTCTCGGCATGCCTGCATTTCTATTTTAGACAAATGCTTGATAGGAGTTGGTTGAGGAGCAGGCATGATGGGAGGTCATTGGGAACCCATATTTCTGAAGGGAATAAAGGTGGGTTTGGAGCATTGTTGAGTTGCGATCTTGTCCTCGGCCAGCTTAGCCAACCCTAGGAATTCCATCATTATGTTGGGACAAAACATTTTGACCTCTGAGCGGATTTCATCCTTGATACCACTGATAAAACAACTCCTGTAGAATTCATCAGACAATCCTTCTGTGTGATTGGCTAGTTTCTAAAATTCCGTCTGATACTCTCTCACTGTGCCAGTTTGGTGAAGTTTAGTGAGTGCTCCTGTGAAGTCGTCAAAAGCACTAGGACCAAATCGTGGCAAAATGAGTTGGCAAAAATCTATCCAGTTTGGCTCAGGATGAGCTTTGATGTACCAACGGTACCATTGAAGGGCTTCCTGTTCCAAATGAAAGGACGCAAGTGGAACTTTGTGAACATCAAAAGTATTATGCAGACTGAAATATTGTTTTGCTCAATATATCCATCCAGTTGGATCAATACCATTGAAGCGAGGAAAATCAAGCTTCGGCCCACGAGAATTGCTAGAAGAAGAGAACTTGGTGGCTGCAAAAGATTCTGGCTATCTGGTATTGTTCATGGCTGAATGCTGAAGATGGAGGCTGAAAATTTTTTCATCCAGATCTTGGAGTTTGGTTTGGATAGCTGCAAGTGCTTCCTCCATGGTGTGTGCTCCTGCACGAGTGACAACCATAAACGGGTGTTTTTTTTTTGGGGTGGAATGGGTAGAAAAACATAAACAGAAGCTGATTTAGTAAAGGGAAATTTGAATTGGGGAAACAATCTAATGGGTAATTGGGGTTTGACTAGATTTTGGACACTGTCAAAAGGACAAGAAAGCAAAAAGGGGGATTTCAGAAGCGAGGTGATAGAATGAGAAAATTTGGAAGAGAGGGACAAAGAAGCAGAATTCAGAAAGGAACTCTGTGGTAAAATTTGAAGGTGATTGGGTGAAATCTGAGGAAGTTATGGCAAACCCTAAAAGGAGACAAATGTGGGATTTCGGGATTTGGAAAGGGGAATTGGGGATAGGGTCCTCAGAAATGAAAGATGCAGAATGGGATGACAGGGGTTCCCCGAATTTTTTTTTATTTTTTATTTTATTTATTTATTTATTTTCAGAAATGGATCGGCAATAGCAGCACAATGGCGCGGAAGGGATAAAAAACGGTTGGATCTAAAACGACGACTGGATCTGGAATGACTTTCAAAATAGATATGAAACAGCTGGATCTGGAGGGGAAGTGATCGGCAATAGTTCAACTGAAAATAGATATGGACCCCAGGTATGTACGGCTTCCTAACAGTTCAGGTGTTTCACTTGGCCACCAATGCTGTCTGACGGCTTGCGTATTGGGGCAGTACCCCTCACTCCACGGATCAGGTAAAACTGATAACCGCTTTGCCACAAACGGAAGCTCTTGGTTTACCTCATGGGTGGGAACTAGTCAATCAGGTAGGGGTCGTTGCCCTTTTCGCTGGCAGGTCCTCTCAATGGGCCAGCTACATGGGGGTTCCTTTGGTAATCCTCACAATGATTTTTAGGGCTTATGCCCAAGTACTTCCCACAGTTAAGCGGATAGGGATTATTCCCAAATCCGAAGTTGCAACAGATGCGAAAAAAAATTTGGTAGAAATTCCACCCAACGAGCCCAAGAAAGTGCTCTGATACCAAATGTGATGAACCTGCAATAATTAATTAATGCAAATACACTAGATATCAGAAATAATAGAACTCAGAATAACTTTTATATTGATCATGGGCCACTTCAAGGGGGAAACCTCCTCTGAGCAAGCTCAATACAATTAACTTCACGGTGCCTTCAATGACCTCAACACACTCTTATATACTAAGTCTATGGCCAATACTATGAGTCAAAACCATGGGACATATAATACTACGGTACGACTTACAAAGCATATGCATTCAACAACAATATACTAACATAGTAAAGAGAAGGGTTGACATGGGTTCCTAACAGTTAGGTTTTCATGTTTGATAAGGTTTTTTTTTTTTTTGGTGGGATTATACGAATTTATATCTCTTTAATAAATTAGACATATTATAAACACAACTGTAAAATATGATGATAATATGGTAATTACTCAATGCTAATTAATTTGTAATTACTAAACACAAATTACTCGTAACTGGATCTAATTATTCAAAGTAAAGAAGTTACCTATGTGTATGGTGCCACAATCTCCTCTGCTGCCGCCATGGCTCCATCGAGGTCAAAGGGACCGACGTCCTCCCACCTGGGGGGTGGAGACCCGGCACCCAATAACCGAACATTAAAACAAATAAAGTCAACAATGTGTAATTCAAAGTTAAATATATTAAACAATACAATATCAAATAAAATACAACAAATACTTGAACATTAAATAGAAAAACAGCAAACCTGATCCATGAAGCTCCCTATGGCATGCTGTTGCGTATCAGCATGGCAAGAATGACCACAGTGAGAACAACGATGTGCCGTTGTTCCAGCAAAACTAAAAGGCCCTGCTTGGGTTCCACCTATACCCGACATGTCTCAGCCACCACCCATAAAATGTGTAGCTATCTGTGTCTCATCGATGTCCTCCCGACTCTGGGAAGACATGGCCACAAATTTGGTATGTCTAAGCAAGTCATGTGTGGCACATCTGACAGAGTCATGAATCTCATCTAGACAGCTACCAAACCTGAGTGCCTGAGGAGGGGGGTTTGGCTCTCTCCTGGGTGCAGGAGGTCCTCTAAGCGAGTTGTGGTGTGCCTGAGGTCGATCTTGGGCAGAGCCAAGACCGGCACCCTGAAACTCAGTGATGTCAAAATAGTTGACATGGTACCCTAGCTCAAACTCAACCCACAATTTTCGAAGGAAATACTGTGGGACCTCCAAATTGTTGCACGGGGGCCTGTCAAACACCATGAACCACCTCTGTCTCTAGTTATCTCTCCATGGCTGGTAAATGCACCAGTCCATGCAAACCCGAGCCCTCGTCAATGCTGGAGGCTGTCCGGTCGAGGGAACTATGAACTTGCTATACAACTAGTCTTTGCTGATGTTGAGGTCTTTTATTTTCTCTTTGGACAACCTAGTGGAGTAGTGTTCCCTCATTCGAGCCCTGTATTGGATCAAGTTTTCTATCTCACTATGTGCAATATTGATTGATTCAATAATGTTTTGAAGTGATGAAGCCAAGGAAACTCGAGAAGGTTCCTTAGTATTGTTCAATTCATTACTTAGTGCTCGCAATTGATTTAAGTCTTGGTTTAATTGATCTTCACGGTTTTCATTGGGTTCATTGTCGGTTCCCATATTCTTTTCTAGAGGTCGGGTTTCATCGGATGGTGGTGGTGTGTCTGACATCTTGTTAGGTGTGTAGATGGCTTGCAATTAAATTTCCTTGTTTTTTTAATGGATTGTAAATTTAAAAAAAAAAAAAAATTCAAATGGAAAACAAAAAAAAAACAAAAATAAAGACAAATTTGTGCTTTGAGGAGCACTTACCTAGAGAAACGGATAGCACTGTGGTGTAGGGGCGACTGCTTGGTGTTGATGAGGATGGGAGTGCACGAGGACGCGCTCATGGGGTTGAAGGTACGCTCACGGGCTTGTAATTTAGCTCACGGGTCTGTCAAAAATGACAAAACCCATGAGCTCTATTTTTTTTTATAAAAAAACAGAGGCACGCACACGCCACTAATGTGTGCGCGCCAATATGTGCGTATGCGTCAAGGGTGCGTGCACACCCCTTTTGTCCACGTGGGCTAAACCACGTGGACGTTCAGCATTGCCAAAGCAAGGATGCGTGCGTGCCTTTGGAGGTACGTGCGCGTCCTTTTTTTTTTCCACTCACGCGCCCTTGTTGCGGTTATTTTGGGTACCAACTTCGTGCAGGTACCCTAGTGGTAATGCTAGTTTAACTCTATTAACAAATACTTTATATTAACTTCCCAAAGATGTATTTTGGTATCCATTTTGCTATTAATCTTAATGTTTAAACATTATATTGATTTGTAAACTTGCTTATTTAAATATTATATTGATTAATCTTAATTTTTAAACATTATATTGATTTGTAAACTTGCTTATTTAAATATTATATTGATTGTAAATTTACTCATGATTTAAATGTAAAGTTAGATTTTAAGTAGGAATAACAAATAACATTATGTAAAAATTAATGATTTTGTTAAGAAAAAAAAACATATTATATCAAAAAATTTATCAATGTTTATTTATTTTTCAACAATTTTTTTTCTTTATTTTTATTTATTATTTAAATATTTTGGTGAATGTTTATTTATTTTTCAACTATTTATTTATTTATTGTTATTTTTATTTAAATATTAATTAATTTATTCAATTTTATGATTTAATTTTTAAAACTATTTATATTAATTTATTTATTCAATTTTATAATATAATTTTTTAAAACTATTTATAACTTTTAATTCTCTTAATTGTTTAAAAAAGTAAATATTTAAAAATAATAATTTCAAATAATTTATTTTAGGTATAAACAAAGGCATGCTGAAACACAAAAAAGATAATTAGAATAAAATGATATTTCAAGTGAACTTTTCTTTTTCAATATTTGTTTTTGCAATAATATTTCTGTTGCAATAGTCTTTTATTGTTTATTTTAAAAATAGAGTCGATGAGTTTTATATTATTTTTAAATTCTTGTGCAATAGTCTTTTTTTTATTTATTTTAAAAATGAGTTTTATATCATTTTTAAAATGTTTATATTTGATAGATTAAGCACTCATTTTTTTAGAAAATTTATAATCAATTATGAATTTCAACGATGTGGTAATTAAAATTTTATTAAAAAACTAAATTCTAATTAAAATACAAATTTTATTTAAGATTTTTAACAATTAAAAATTTAACTCAAAACTTCATAAATCTTAAAAATTAATATAAAAAATTTATTAATATTTTATTTAATTCTATGATACTATATTTATAAAACAACATAATTTAAAATAAAATAATTTTCTTAAATTAACTATATGTGAGAGAAAATTTAATTTTTTTCAAACTATTATATCATATATTTTGTATTTAACTTACTTTTAGTTTTAGTATTAGGCATGTCGTTCATCTAAAAATTGATAGAACTTCGACACACTTAAAGCTGTGATTTTTTTTAAAAACACGCATTAAAAAATTATATAATAAAATAAGGATATACATTGTTATCAAAAACGTATTTGGTTTGCGAAAAGTGTATACATAATAATGATAAACTAATTCTCACAATCACATGTAGAAAACAATGGAAAAGATTATGCATCGAATTCAATAAACATCCGCCCTAAACATAGAAGCCATTGACTCTGTCTCAAATTCTAGTGGCAATCTAAAGGATACCGTAGTGGTGTTGGGTATTGGTTATGCCAAATATCTTAGAAACCCTTTCGATGCAATGAAAAATGAAAAACTGTAAAAAGGAGGTCCCAACATCATATTTTCATGCATACACCCCCTTGTATGGATATGTTCACCTTACACTAAACTTAGTTTCAAGTAGCTCTTACCAAGGCGGTCATGTTCAATTGAATTCCCTTCCCTTATTGGATTTTATTTATCAATTTGAATACCAATTCAGTTTTGGTACAGGTTGAGAGGAATTTATTGGCCATTCTTTAAATTTTCTCATGCAGCTTTTAACCATAAATTTGATTTGCAAACTCAATAGTTTTGGTTGAAATGCTTCTTATATTTAGAAAAAATAGTTACACCATAAGAGTATAGAAAAAGGTATTTACATCCTCCTCAAAAAATTAAAACAAACAAAAGGTATGTACAAAAGTTATTTACATAATCTTCCTCAAAGAAACTAAAAAATAATAAAATCTAAATATGCATATATGTCCAACCCTTGGTTTATTAGATTAATAGAAATCCTTGTTGTAAGCAAAAACTATCCTATTACTCGGGCTCAGGTCTCCAACATACTAGGGTTGAAGAAGAAGACATCTAGGGTTCTACAACAAGCAAAATAAGCAAAGAGTTAGAAAGTTAGAAGGGTCTGTGCCTTATTTACGGAGTTTGATCCTAGCTTTCCTTGAATCCTTGAGATTTGCTCCTAATATTCAGTCAAAGAACCTGCAAAACCAACTCAAAAACCTTTTCAAACACATTTGGATACAAATAAATGTTTGAAATTCAAATACAGCCTAAAAATATCATCTAATGAACATCAACAAGTAACCAAATCTAATACAAGCATGAACACAGTTGTTGGGAAAGGGAAAGATGCATATTCTTTCATTAATAATTGAAGCGAGTACAAAGTTACCTTTGTTCTATTCAAGCACCACACGAAACCTCTATTTTAGGATCTCTTGCTTCTCTTCTCCAAGAATCCCAACCACAACTCAAATGCATTAGGGTTTGATAGCAACTAGGGCATAAATGTCAAGGGAAAGAGGGTGATAATTTCTCCAACATAACAATACTTGGGATAAGATTCCTCTTCATGGCCAATTTCCCTTTATTTTAGTGGAAGGATATGGTTGGATCGAGGAGGGAGGTGTTGTAACCAAGGAGGAGGTTTCCAAAACCACCCAAACTGCCACAAATTCAAGTTTTGGTGTTTTTGAAGGCACACTGAGGTGAGATAAGGGAAAGGTGTGCACCACAAGTAAGTGAGCCAAGTGCAACATGCACGCGGGTGAAAAAATAGGCTAAAAATTCCATTTTGAGGGGTTTTTAGGGTTTTTTTTTGTATCGAAATATGGTCAGAAGCTCCCTAACTGATGGATAATCAATGAATAAGTTAAGGTCACCTGAATGAGCAACAAATTATGGCTCTTCCATCCATAGTGTTCTTTTGTGTGACCAACAACAGCTTCATGAAGTGTCATCATGAAAGTATCACCATGAGAGAATCAACATGTAAGTGTCGTCATGGACGGAGAAGTACGAATTTTGGTTATAACAATCCTTTAGCTAAAAAATACATATGAGCATGTTCCTTCCATAATTTCCAAAATGTAGACATAAAGCTAAGCTCATTTTTAAAATCATATTTGCACTAAAGTTTCCAAAAAACATACAAGATGACATCCTCAAGCAGTGTAAGACACCATAGAGTGAGGAGTGGACAAAATATATGAAATCACCCAATAACATCACTACTCAATGCAACAAGCCCTACAAAATGGTTGCATGCTCCGGCAACAAATTCCCAACAAGACCTTGAAAAAAACAATCCCAAAGGATTAACTTCACTATTTCCATCCTAAGGAAAAAAAGGAAAATCCCATAATAGAGATTTCTTTTGACCAAACTTGGATTTGTAGGAAGGCCCTGGGAACTGACTAGCCATTCAAATACCTATAAGTTGTAGGAGCCATAGATCAACTAGATATTGTGCAATATCCTGATTGCAATACCCCCATTTTGACCCTTAGGATATATTGGATTTTAATGTAAATATTGTATACATGTGATGTATGTTTTCCTAGCGTGGAGCTCAAGGACAAGGCCTTGATAATGTATGTTTGGATTTGATTTAAAATAGACACATATTTGATATTATGTTATCCATGTGCTATTAAGCCATGTAATATTGTAAATTGATGTAAATACTAATATTGCAATAAAATACCAAAAATTGACTATGGAAGCAACTAATAAGAAGGGGCAATGTGTATCCACTAGGGAGTGGTGAGGGGGATTGTGGGTTGAGCCATATGTTTCCAAATGTCATCCTGAGAACCCATTTGAATTTCCATGCTGACATTTAATTCTGTTGTAAGGAAGTAGTTGAAGAAATCAGACCATAGCTTCAATGGAGCATGGGCAACTCATAAATTCATATGGCAGGTATGGGCTCTATTTCCTTGACCCACAAGTCACTCTAACTCATGGGAATTCATTTTTTCCTCATTCTCATTCCATTGTGGAAGATCCAAGCATCATTTTTCATCCATTACATAGTGCCAACAGTGAGAAAAAACAAAAATAACAACTATGCATTAAACCATGTTTTGAAGTGCCATAAATGCCAAGAATTTCATGTGGACAGTGAAATCCAATGGGGGATCCATAGATATGAACATTGGGGCAAATTTGAGAGTGTTAGATGCCCAGAAAATCCATGGAAAAAACCTGTTTTGATAGCTTGAAAATACAATTACGGGATTGTGTCATTTGGTCACAGAATTGTGAGAATCTGAGTGTGAATGATAGAACAGAGGTTGGGATTGCTTGATAACCCCAATAAAGGATAGAATCTCAAGGAATTAGTAGCTGGACCTTTCTATGCCCACCCTGAATAGCATTGGAGGGAAGGGGCACCTGAGGGACTGTGCAGCAGAGAAGGGGACCTTCCTTATGTTGGGTGTGGTAGGTATTGTGGGTGCCATGACTGTTTGAGTTTAATTGAGATGCACGTAGCTCTTTGGTTGAGCTCACTGTCTTAGCATGCTCCTCCTTTGTCTCTTGCATGCTTGATAAACCCAACTGTTTGTTGGCTTAGCATGACTGTTGTGTGAAACCATGGCTATGAGTGAGCCAGTTTAGTTACTCCTTAGTGGATAAACATCCCAACTCGGCGGTGGTCTCTCAGCTAAAAGAATATAGGATGGATAGGGACCTATGGTTGGGTGGAACGCTGCTCTCACATATCTAGTTTTTTGGATAGTTTCATATTAAAGATAAGTATTCTCTGTGGTTTAAATTATGTTCATTGTGTGTTCTCAATGCTTAATTTGATGACTATTATTGGTATGCTGAATGCATGATGGATTGTGTGTACATGATGTTTATTTCCATTGTGTATAATTTAATTATGCATTTTATTTTAATCATGAGTTTAGTCATATGGCTTGGGGAAGAATTAGAAACCCCCATGTTTCGGTCATGTTTCCTCTGTGGGTCGGAATGACGGGAGGGAAAGTGACACTGATCCACCATCTCTCCACATCAATGGACAACCATCATTAATTAAGAACAAGGTTGATCTCCTGTTTTTTATGAAAATAAGAGTAAAACCTATGAGAGTCATATTGGGACAAGGGTGTCTTGAAGACACACTCCAAATAATAACAAAACGGGTTAGGAATGTCTACATGCATTTTGAATAAGTCCTCATATAGAAGAAGATCCATAATATCTGTAATAATATACCAGTCCACAAAATATAGGGAAAACTAAAAGGAAATAGATCATAAATCCTTCCAAGAGTGAGCACTAGCATCCCACATATCCCTCCAATAAAAAATATTATTCTTACTCAGTCGCCCCCCTTGAAAATGATAAATGTCTACATACATGCCTGCACTTTCCAACTACATATTGGTTTCTAGGATAAATCCCATTCCGCCAAACCACTTGACATATATGATTGAAAAAAACAATATACCTTTATCCATTTTTCCTTCATACTTCTATATAAATAAAATAAATCAATATCTGTAATCCATGAAGAGCTATAATTATATCACATGATCCAAGAGATCATATAATCCTACAAATGTGATGTTCCATGAAAATACAATGTGTTAGTAATAGCTGCCAAGGAAAACATCCTTCTAGAAACTAAATCACCCATTTTACAGTTAGGATGCTAGGTCCCAAGTTGCAATATCAATAAACCATAGACTTCCTTAACCCTTCAGAATAATAAAAACATCCTAGTGTACCATAACAAGTTCATAATCCCGACCATACTTGACCCACTAATATGAATGCAAAGGCTCCTCTTATTCATGAAATTGAGCACCAATGAAAAGTCAATGATATACATAAAAAATATGTGAGTTTTGAAGAATCCAACTCACAACATTAAATTTTCCAACAAATGGAAGGTGTTTTTACTTCTAGGAAATATGTTTACATTACAGATAGTCCAAACACCAATTCTTCATATCCACCAAAGAAAACACCACACCAAAGAGCATTCCAAGAGATAAAAACCACACTAAAGAGGATGCAAATATACCTCACTATTACAACTAGATGGATCATTGAAGTTCCATGCGGAAGGAATCGAATTAGGAGAATCATTAGGACTTACTAGCTATTAATTATTCTTATTATCACTAACCTTATAATTGGATAACTGGAAAAACATGGACACCCAATCTCTAGAACCAACCATAATCTCATGGTCATATCACATATATAATAGGGAGTCATCTATGAAGTGATTCGTCATCACCTTAGAATCATCTAGATGTGAAAACCCTAAGTATGTCTATGGAAACAAGTGGCATAGAATAAATAATCCAATTAATCAAAAGTTGTAACATAGAAATAGGGATCCAAGGGGAATCCCTACCTAATCAATTAATGGAGAAGAATACATAGAGGGAGGGTATTATTCATGGCAAAAAAATCTAAGGTACAGGAAAATAAGGTGTTGACCATCCCCACAAACTTTGAACCAAAACCCAAACATAAAAACATATTTGTAATAAAATCATAGTCAATGTGATCATACGATTTATCAAAATCAATTTTAAGGAAAAGGTTCTTATACATAAATTACTCAACCACTCCAAGGCCTCCCAAGAAAAAATCATTATGTCCATGTAAGTAAGCTTTGTTGGGTATTTGTTATATTCTTTGCATATGTGCGGTGGGGGATGGAGCGCTTGTCAGTGGCATGCCTGATGATCCCTCTGGAAGCTTCTAAAAATATGTCTAAAAATATGTAATTTAATATTGGTTAACAGATTGGGGACTATTTTCTAATCCAGGTTAAGGGATTAGGGTATTGGATGTCATGGAATACCTATATTGTATTGTGAGTGATTCATAATGAAGATGAGAAATCAAGAGGTGTGGCTCTAAGTTTTGTTGGTTTTCCCGGTTAAGGGTTTCTAGGGTAAATATCTGTGTATTATGTGCGAATCACGGGGGCTTCACTAGAAGGCAATATAATATCACGTTCATTCATATTGTGGTATTAAATATTCATGAAAACCTAAAAAATATATTGCTTATATATTAAGGGGCAAAGGGTTTTTTTTATTTAATGTAACAATACAAAAATACTTTGGGATATTTTTATATGGGCGGCCTTGTTAATTTTTCGATAATTTCATTCCATTATCATTCAAGATCATGAAGAGAATAACATTTACAGCATATCAACAACATATCAATCATAAACACAATAATGCAAGCACACAAGAGACACAGAGTTTCCTCGGGGAAAACCAAGAAGGTGAAAAACCCCGGAACTTCCTCAGAGATAGAATAAGCCCCAATACAAGATCACAAGAATCAAACCCAAAGATATGTCTTTAGTAGATGATCCTCCTCCTCCACATGTGTGCCACTTTCTCTCTTAGCTATGCAAGCTTGAGAAGTGAGTGAATGAATCAAATGAGAGACACAACCTCTCTATTTATACACTGACTTCACCTGCCAATAATTCACTGGGGCCGACTTCTCAATGAAGCCTAATAACCCAACCACATTACCTAACTAGGTCCGATCCCACAATGGTGGTCTAATAACCCATCAATACAAATGATGACACTTACAATGTAACTTGCAACACTTACAAATACAAATGTGGACACTTCCAATCAAAGGAATAATACATCTCTGTTGGATATACAATAAAGTACAAATGTAATATACAAGTGAATATCTTCCAAAGTTACAAATACATCAACACTCCCTCTTAACTAGGAAGGTATTCTTTCATCACAGGTCATCAATACATATTGGTGCAAGTCTTCAATTCTGGAGCTGGATCATCATCACTAGATCACGGAGCATCATCATCATCACTGCTGTTGTACTCGACATCTCAATTACTGGACTATCTCTGAATTCTTCTCGTCATAGGAAGTTCTACAGAGCCAGCCCTTTTTCATGTTGGATGCAGGACCACCACCTGTAGGTCTTCATCATCTTGGGCCATACTCTGGATCCCAGGACAATTATGTGCGTCAACAAAACCTAGCTGAGACTATAGGATCTTTTACATGTTGACTAGCACAAAACCTTAAAAGAGTGTCTTGCATCCTGCAAGAACTCTAAAGAGCATCCTAGGACTGATTACGAGCTTACTGCTCAACCTATTAGATCTCTAGGACTAATTATATGTGACCCCCACACCACAAAACCTTTAAAGAGCATCTTGCAGCCTACAGGTACTCTAAAGAGCATCCCAGGATTGATTATGAGCTTACTGCTCAACCTCTCGAATCTCTAGGGCTGATTACATGTGGTTAAGAAAAACCTTTAAACAGTGTCTTGCAACCTACAAGTACTCTAAAGAGCATCCCAGGACTGATTACGAGCTTACTACTCAACCTATCGGATCTTTAGGGATGATTACATGCCTCTAGTAGCAAAACCTTGAAAGAGCATCCCAGGACTTTTACGAGCACACTGCTCAACCTATAGGATATCCTAGGATCTTTTCTATGCTACATGCACAGCCTGTCCATGGCCAAGGAATATCATCCTTATACTCATGATCTCACTGATCATCATCGTACATTGTCCCGATTCACATCATCATCACATGATCATCTTGATCATCGTCATAGCATCGTCCTGATGCATATCATCCAGAGTATCATCTTGATACTCATCACACATGATCATACTGATCATCATCACTTCATCGTCCTGATACATATCATCATCGTATAGTCAAACTGATCATACCAAGCATCCACCTGATCCACATACAAGTACATGATCCAACTGATCATACAAAGCATCCAACTGATGCATATACAAATACATGATCCAACTGATCATACAAAGCATCCAATTGATGCATATACAAAGCAGTAACTGGAGTATCGTCCCGATACTAATCACACATCGCTTACATCCATAACCATGGGAAGGATCCTCCTACCACCATGCTTGGAGTGGATCTGGAAAATGTGTCCCATCACTTCTTCCTCGATGTATCTTCAATATGAAGAACACCAAGCCTCTCTCTGAAGTGCTCAAACTTCACTCTAACTAGTGGTTTCGTCAACACATCTGCAATCCACTCATCTGTCGCAACATACTGGAGCTTCACTGCTTCTCTCTGCACCATATCCTTGATATAGTGATATTTGATCTCGATGAGCTTCGACCTGTCATGGAACACCAGGTTCTCAGACATCTTCACACAACTCTGGTTGTCATAGAAGATATAGGTAGCATCCAATGGGATATCAAAGAACTCAGATAGTACCTTCCTAAGCCATACTGCCTCACAACTAGCCGAACAAGCTGCAACATATTCTGCTTTGGTTGTACTCAGTGCTACGCAGGATTGCTTCCTGCTAAACCAAGAGATCACACTTGATCCCATACTGAAGCAGCACCCCGAAGTGCTCTTCCTATCTGCAGCACTGCCTGCTCAATTTGAATCAACATAACCCTCCAGGTTAAACTTTTGATTTGCATCATACTTGACCCCAATATCAACCATACCCTTCAGGTACATCAGAATATGCTTTATAGCAATCAGGTGAACATGTCTAGGATCCATCAGGAACTGGCTCAATGTGTTCACTGCAAAGAAAATATCTGGTCTTGTGTTCGTTAGGTACATCAAGGACCCAATCATTTGACGATACACCGTGACATCAACTGAATCAGATGAAGCATCACACAAAAGCTTCAGGTTCGATGCCATAGGTGTGGCCATGGCCTTGCAGCCCATCATCACGAACCGCTTCAGGATATCTACTGCATACTTCCCTTGTCCAAGGAAGATTCCATCTGCACTCTGCCACACCTTCATGCCTAGAAAGTAGTGCATCATCCCCAAGTCCTTCATCTCGGACTCGGCAGCAAGATTCCTCTTCGTATCGACAATCAATCTATCCCCACCTATAACAAACAATTCATCCACATACAATAGTAGTATCACTGGATTGCCTTTGTCAACCTTATAGTAAAGGTTGGAATCTACTTTACTCTTAGTAAAGCCCAAACTAGATAGAAAGCTATCTATCCTACCATACCAAGTCTTAGGAGCTTGCTTTAAGCCATATAAGGATTTCTTCAACCTGCACGCATATGACTCCCTATCATGTGTCTCAAAACCAAGTGGCTGCTCCACATACACTTCCTCTTCTACTACACCATTCAAGAAAGCTGTCTTGATATCGATCTGGTGTATCTTCCACTTCATCACTAGAGCCAGAGCAAGTACTGTTCTGATGGAAGTGTATCTGGCTACAGGATAAAAAGTCTCTTCATAGTCTATTCCCTCCTTTTGAGAGAAGCCACGAGCTACAAACCTCGCCTTGTATTTTGCTGTGCTGCCATCTGTAGCATGCTTGATCTTATAAATCCACTTGGAAGTCACAACGGACTTCCCTTCAAGTCTTGGGACCACATCCCTAACATCATTCCTCATGATCGACTGGTACTCCTCGACCATGG
This sequence comes from Larix kaempferi, assembly GCA_027924585.1. Lineage (NCBI taxonomy): Eukaryota > Viridiplantae > Streptophyta > Pinopsida > Pinales > Pinaceae > Larix > Larix kaempferi. Next base: position 4,662,304 of record BSBM01000546.1, read on the forward strand.
CATCCTTCCATTCTTTCTTTTCCGCTACTTCTTCATAACTAGAAGGTTCTTTGTTCATAATGTCACAAAGTAAGGCAACATAACTGGTATGTGATCTAGTCCTCTTCCTTTCTCTATATTCTTCTTCTAGAATGCCATACCTTTCTGCATCTTGGATGAGCTCTCTAGCCCATGCAGGTTTCCTCTTGTGAGGGTTCTTCTCACGGGGTGGATCTACAAGCTTCAATTTCACAATCTTCTTCTAGACTTGCTTCATTCATAGTGGTGTCTTGGAATCTGATTACCTTTGGTTCTTCATGGTCTTCAATAGGTGTCTTCCTCGATTTGATGTATTCTAAGTTTTCATCAAATGTTACATCCCTACTGATATCAATCTTCTTGAACTTTGGAAAGTATATTCTGTAAGCCTTTGAGATTTCACTGTAATCCACAAAGATGCCCTTCTTTCTTGAAGGATCTAGCTTTTTCCTCTTTTCCTTTGGAATGTGTGTGTATACTAGACAACCAAATATCCTGAGATGGCTAACTTCAGGTTTCTTACCATAGAAAGCTTCTTATGGTGTCTTGTTGTCAAGTATCTTGTGAGGTGTTCAATTCTGCACATATACAACTATCCTAGCTTCTTTTGCATAGGCAGATCTTGGTTATGAAGCATTGCTCGTGCTGCTTCCATGATAGTTCTATTCTTCCTCTCTACAACTCCATTTTGTTGTGGATTGTAGGGAGCAATCAACTCCCTCTTAATCCATGAATCACTGCATAGCTTCTTGAAATCACCTGAAGTGAATTCTCCGCCATTATCGGATCTGAAGGTCTTGATCTTCTTATCAGTTTGATTTTCTATCAAGGCTTTGAATTCCTTGAACTTATCAAATACTTCATCTTTATTCTTCAAGAAATAAACCCAAGTCATCCTAGAGAAATCATCAATGAAAGAAACATAGTATACATACCCACTCAGAGAACTGGATGACATTAGACTGCATACATCGGAGTGGATAATCTCCAAGATTCCTTTTTCTTTGCTTTCACTGCTTGGAAATGCCTTCTTTGTGTTCTTTACTTTTGCACATCCTTTGCAAACACCTTGATGCTTTGGCTGGATTTCAGGAATACCTTCTACAACTTTGCTTGCAATTGGTAGTGCTCTATAGTGAACATGTGCAAGCCTTCTATGCCAAAGTTCACTTGGCTCCATGGATTCATGTGCCATAGCATGCTCAGGTTGTCCCTTCAATTTGTACAATCCTCCCTCTTGCTCTCCAATCACCACTGCATCATCTATGGTCTTTTCCTTTGGCCACATGAGTACTTGGCCATCCACAAATGCAACTCTAATCCCTTCTGCATCCAAAGATGATATGGATAGGAGATTCTTCTTGAGTCCAGTTACATATAGAACATCTTTCATTTTCAAAGACTTCTCAGAGTCTAGTTTGTAGGAGGCTTCACCACTTCATTCTATGGGATATTGATAGTCATCCCCAAGTTTCACCTTATGGGGTGACTCATGTTCAGATATATCTATAAAAGATTCTTTAAACGCAGTCATGTGTTTGGAAGCCACACTATCAATAAGCCAATCATCACATCCATGAGAGATAGTACCTATGAGAGCAGAGATTAGAACATATTCATCTTCACTAGATGAATCATCACTTTCTGCTCTAGCCTTCTTCTTGGGAGGTTAATCATCCTCAGCAACATGAGCATGATATCTCTTCTTATTCCCCTTCTTCTTTTTGTTTTAGTGATTGTTCCTTTTGTTCTTGGGACAATCTGAAGCAAAATGCCCTAACTCATCACAATTGAAGCTTTGAACATGAGAGAGATCTTTCTTCTTATGATGATACTGAGAATGTTTCTTGTTGTGAGATTTCTCCCTCTTAAACTTACTTCCTTCAGTGTGTGTTGTGAGGGACTGATCTTCACTTCCCATCTTTTCTTCTCGGGCCACAAGCCTAGATTCTTCTTGTGAACATTCCTACCATAGTATACTGAAAGAGATTAGTTTCCTTCTAGCACAGATTCCTTGGATGAAGGAGTCCCATGACCTAGGTAGGCCATTCAATGTGGTCATTACGATTTCACCATTCTCCACTACTTCATCCATAGCTTCAAGTTGTTCCTTGATTTGAGAGACCTTAGAAAAATAGGATTGAATGGTCTCTCCATTCTGAAGCTTTGCCCCTTTCAATTGGTTCCATAGAGTCATCTTCCGATTTATGTTATTTCCTTTGAACAACTTGGTCAAGGAGTCAAACATCTACTTAGGTGTCTTTAGGGAAGACACATGAGGTATGAGATGGTCTTTGATAGAATCAACAATGGTTCTCTTAGCCTTGACCAAGTTCTTATTGTGTAACGCATTAGCCTCATTTCCCTCTGGAACAGGAACCTCTTCACTTATGTAAGTGTCCAACTCCTTCTCTTCTAGGATTAACCCAATCCTATACTTCCAGACTCGGAAGTTATCATCCCCTTAAAGCTTATCATCAACCTTGGTGTGGTGAGACATCTTAAAGAGTACTTCAAATGGAAATAGAAAAGTTATTGGTCTTACCACTTGATTTGTTGAGAACTGGATCTAGAGTTGGATTAGGGTTTGTCAGAGAAACCCTAAAAATTCAAAATTTGAATTTCAAATTTCTTAAAGGATAGAAAGATGCGCCTTGTTGAGCTGGTCAAGCTGGTATACACAGATTCTGAATTCTGCAAAGTTTCACCCCTCAAAATTGCTTTTGAAACTTCCAGATTCACTAGACAGGACTCTCAATTAAGGTTTGATTTTCTCGGAGCTTCAGCCAACCCAAAAGTTCTATCCAAAGATCTAAACTTTTATTTTTAAGAGGATCTTCCAGTCGTGGTCTCGGATTTTAGAAATTCCAATTTTTGCAAAAACCCTAATTTTTAGGTCAAAAACTGAAAATGCTAAGAATTGAATTCTATCTCGATAGAAATATGCGCCCTTTCTAGGAGAGTCAATCTAGACTCCTTCCTTTGATGATATATGGAGAGAAAGCCAAATATTAAGAAGCTCTAGCTTCTGCAGCTGCACAATGCCTTCTTCTTAGGTTAGCTCTGATTCCATGTTAATTTTTCGATAATTTCATTCCATTATCATTCAGGATCACTAAGAGAATAACATGTACAACATATCAACAACATATCAATCATAAACACAATAATGCAAGCACACAAGAGACACAAAGTTTCCTCGAGGAAAACCAAGAAGTTGAAAAACCCCGCAACTTCCTCAGAGATAGAATAAGCCCCAATACAAGATCACAAGGATCAAACCCAAAGAGATGTCTCTAGCAGATGCTCCTCCTCCTCCACATGTGCACCAATTTCTCTCTTAGCTATGCGAGCTTGAGAAGTGAGTGAATGAATCAAATGAGAGACACAACCTCTCTATTTATACACTGACTTGACCTGCCAATAATTCACTGGGGCCGACTTCTCAATGAAGCCTAATAACCCAACCACATGACCTAACTAGGTCAAATAACCCATCAATACAAATGATGACACTTACAATGTAACTTGCGACACTTACAAATACAAATGAGGACACTTCCAATCAGAGGAATAATACATCTCTGTTGGATATACAATAAAGTACAAGTGTAATATACAAGTGAATATCTTCTGAAGTTACAAATACATCAACAGGTCTGACAAATATCTGCCAAATGGATATGGCGGGATCACGGCCGGATGAGAAATCACGTTGAGGCAAGTCTCGGGCTTACCAGTACGTAGGAAAGTCGCGTCTTGATGCATGCTTGAGGCTAGGGGTTTCATGGTTAAGTGGGATTCCAGTCGATCATAGTCGAGAGACAGTTGTCATTGAAAGCCAATTGTTACCAATAGCACTTAGCAAGTTGTTACCAATAGCCTTGGGAGGCTCTAAGCCTCCAGGGCTTGTTATAGGCCCTCAATAGGCCTTGGGGGCTTGAATACCCAACCACTTGTGCCTATTACAGGCCTTGAGAGGTTTAGTCAACCTCCTAGAGCTTGTTATAGGCCCTGGGGGCTTGCATACCTACCCCACAACATGCTTAGTCAGCGATTGGGGAACTGTAACATGCAATCTAAATGTTGTACTATGTGCATTGGCTCTAGTGACATACAAAAAGTGATCTCCTATCTCTTAATTAGACCATTAAATGTTGCAAATCATAATGATATGTGGTTGAGTAATTGCATTGTGGGTGAAGTAATGTGCATCCACAATATACATTGAAAGAAGCAAGGTGCATTGTAGAATGCATGTGGGGTCATAAGAGGGGTATCATATCAATATACTAGGTATAAATATAAAGGGGTATAAAAAATGTTAATGAAAAAATTGATGCATACAATATCTAGTGAAAATAGGGGACTTTTTAAATTGGGAAGGCATTTTGGGAGGGGGTTAAAAAAACGATTTTGGAAGTTATTTTCCAATATTTAGTGAAATTAGGGGTATTTTTTCATATTCCACCAACGAACGTGCTATGATAGTCGTTTATTGAGTGAACCCCCATGGTGTGAATGCTATGATGTAATCTTTGTTTTGCTTAAAATAATCTATATGCTTTGGTTCTTTGCACATGTTTAAAACTTACAAGCTTCACTTGAACAAAATCTATATGCTCCTTATGTGCAATCTCCATCTGCAAATTATCCATGATTTTGTAAGAAACACATAGTAAAGTTATTGATCTTCATCCTGTAATGGAGTACCTGGAAATATTATTTGTAATGAACTTAATCAACTCCTCATTAATAGATTTTTTCAATCATCTTTTGGAAAATACATCCTAAGCCATGTGATTGAATTCATATCTAATAGAATCCCACGTATCCTTATAGAAGTCGCAAGGTAGTTGATCAATCCCTAATGGTTTACCATTCTTTATAGATATAACGACTCCAAAAATTTCATCCTTCATTAGATCCTTTTGTAACTTGTCATTTTCAACAACAAAGAGCATGTAAGACACCACCTTGTAACAAGCATTAATTGCAACAATAATTCAGTCTATCAAAAGATAAGGAGAAAATACTATGAAAATGATCACATAATCTAGGGATATTAAAGTGATATTTCTCAAGCAAAACATCATCTCTATGTAGATGATTTTTTTTTTCAAAAACCACTTTTTTAAGAATTTAATGATGAAATTGAAGCCCTCATCCCCTTCCTAAATCCATAGTAACCTGGTATAAACCCTTGATTGTTGGAATGTTTAATAACCTCTACTATGAAGTCTAGTGGTCTCATTTATTGTTGTACAAGCCTAGATAAGGAACTTTGTAAACATAATGAGTCCTACCTAGAAAAGAAGGCATACTATTCTTCATAACTCCCTATCTTATGAAAAATAAGTTATCCCACATGTATCATGGATTAAAATTATCCTATTACCACTCTTTATATAAGGGAGGTGGAAAAAATATGTATCCCACATGTATTATGGTATATGATCTTGCATACCTCTAGCATATATAATATAGATGAAAGAGACCCATTGGAAAATGAAAACATACGGAAATTACTGTGACGACTGTTGAAAAACTGTGATGTAAACCATGTGTGGGAGTGCCAAGCATTGTAAGAGTAAACTTTTTGTGAAGAATAAGAAGATCAACCTTTCGTGGCTATTTTCCCATATGGGTTTTTACATGTAAAATCGGCCCTCTCTTATCTCTTTCCTTTCTTTCATATTTTTTATTATTATTTGATGCTTGTGTTGATAATATATTAGACTAGCAAGTTTTTGGCTATTTATGTACAATTTAGTAACATATTGTTATATAGTAATGCATATTTATCAATTCTAACATGGTGTGTGAGAGATGGTTACTAAGCTCTACCTCACTATTATTTTCTAGGTTTTTTCTAAGAATTTTTCATTTTTTCTCTAAATAATTTTTTAGATGTGAAGTAGAAATTCATTGTATCCTAACTTGCTATCAAGGATCTCCCTTTTTTGCAAAACATATTTTCATTTGTCCTTGTGTATTTGTATTTTTGTAGGTTTCCATCCAGATGGATTCAATATATGTTGTTTTTTGTCCAAACAATTGTAGATGTATATGGGTCATTGTCAACAAAGTCATGTATTCGGCATACACAACCTTTAGTCTAGACATTTGTGTAGAAATTCTCTTTTATTTCTAAGAAGTCATGTACATATGCATGTTCTTGTCTAGTTAGTCACAATTTTTTCTTGAGAAATACACAGGTTACAAATGAAGAAATAACGCACATACATGATTTTTCTTGATTAAGTAGTGTATACCCTAGGGCCATACGATCCTTTCCCTTTAGGAAGTAAGTATAACCCTAATATCATTAAAAAAATGGTGTTATAAGTAGTTCCTTTTTTATTTTTTTACTGATGGTTTGTTTGATATACAAGTAGGTTCCTCATGGTTTCGCCATTAGTGAGTATTTATCTTAGCTTCTTGTCTTGATTGCATTAGTTTCATAGTGTCTATTTTAATCGTCATGAATTTGGAGTTTGATTATGTTTTTGAATGATTGGTACCAATTATCTTACTTGGAAGAGAAAGATGATTGACATTCTCAAAGAGTAAGAGAATCTGGTGCTTAGGCAATGATGAACATCATAAACCAATCGATGCTGAAGACTTAGATATATGGGAAGAGTGTTGTGATAAGGAAAGATAAATGATTGGTCAAAATATATCAAATGGTTTATAAACCTACCTATTAAGGATGGAGATAACCTGATTGAGGTATGTAAAAATTTAGCTTCTTTGTATGATAAATATGATGATGTTTCAACTTATTATCTTGCAAAGAAGATTCATCAACTTGATACAAGATATTTTGATAGAATTGAGTCATTTCTTGATGAATTAAAAATTTATCATGAAAAACTTAACAATTGTGGTAAATATTATAAGAAAACTAATACTTTCCTTATTATTCTTGTAGAGAAAAAAAATCATATTCCTATGATTAGTTCAACCAAACTAGGAATAGAGCTATTGAGATGTTTACGGGATCTGTGAAACCTACTTTTGAATAATTTTGCAAAGCTTTTCTTTGTGAGCACGATATAATGATCTCATTAGGTCAATCAATTATTAGTAAAGCTGTTATGGAATATTGTAAAAAGAATCCCGGTAAAGGTTTTTACAAGAATGCTAAACTACATACTAATGGTTCATCCCATCACACTTCTAATTATGCTTCTAATGATGCTCCTAAAAAGAAATTATTTAATCCTTGTAAGTATTGTGCAAAAACCAACCATGCTGAGAAGAACTGCTTTGAAAGGATAAATGAACTAGCTACAGCCAAGAAGAAATCCTCCTATGAACAACAAGTAGCTCTTTGTGCCTTTTTTATTCACCCAACTAATTCATCTTTTTCTATGGAATGGATTATGTATTTAGGTGCTTCTAATCATATGACTGGTACTGCTTTTTTGTTTTCATCTTATGACACTAAAAAGCACACATCACAGAAAGTTTCAATAAGAGATGGTAAACAACTTTCGGTCATAGGTTCTAGTGATATTAAAGTTCTTAGTGGTACATTGGAAGACGTTTCTCATTTGAAGGCACGACCATCAATTTTCCTTCTATTTATCATGGTTGTCAAAAGGATTATAAATTTGAAGCATGGCTAGATAAATATGTTGTTAAAGTTATTAAAAATAATTTCAATGTTGTTTCTTCTGGCCCCGTTGATCATGAAGATGGATTATTTAAATTTACTGGTTTCAATTCACCTAAAAATCAACCATTTTACTCATATGTTGCTCATGTTGATGAACAAAGTAAACTATGGCATGAAAGGTTAGGTCACTTGATTTATGGTAAAATGAAACTATTATCTAAAATGGTACTTAGGCTTACCTAAAATTTCTGCCTCTAAATGTGTTTGTGATGGTTGTGTGCTTGGTAAACATCATAAGGAAAAGTTTGATAAGACTAAAGCCTAGTGTTCCAAAGGGCAATAAAAGGGAATTGAAATGAGCATGTGCTTTTATAGTAAGGAAGATGAAGATTATCCTTTAGTGAATATTTATAAACAAAGATATGATGAATATATTTTTTTTAAATTCTTAATTAAAGATTTCTTGATGTCTACTTTAAAAAAATTTATGGACTACTCTTGTATACATTGAGTATACATTTGCACATAAATAATATTTTGTATTTTAGTGATTTTGAAAAAATGACTAAAAAAACTAGAATGACTACTTGCATATATAGGTTTTAATACATAAAAAATAGACATAATAAGAACATTTCAACATGTAATAGGAAACTATGTTTTATTTTGTTAAATCTCAGAAACTGGTTTTCTAGTTTAAAACAGTGAAGTAAAATTATAATACTTTCATATATAAGATATCAATGAGTAACAATGATGCATGAAAATGCCTACACGGGTAAACCCTCATTGAAACACAAATAGTATCTAATCAAAATAAATATAACATGTGTTACCATCAAACCTAATCGAGGTTCATTTATAAACAAGGGTTTGATCAACGGATCAAAACTCATATTGAGAACATGAGAAAATAAAAAGAAATATATTGTTATAAAAGAAAGAACTATGCCAATATGGGAATATTGTACATACTTGCCTAATTAAGTAGATAGACTATGGCAAGAAATAAATCGTGAAATAAACCCATCAACCTTTGTAGTAAAGAATATATAAATAAATTTTTCAAACAAAATAATATCCATAATTCCTATGTCAAGCTAGTGTATCCATAATTCCAATGTCAAGCTTACACTAGCTAAATGAATAGAAGTACAAAATGTTTTATGAGACAATGAATACACTCGAGACTTATACTATACTTGTAAATTTCTATATAAACAGGTAGAATAATATACAGTTCAAGGTATGTTGTAATCCATTTGATAGGTGGAAATAGAACTTTCAAATATGATTCCATTAACAATCGAAATTCCCACGATAAGAGAATACAAGGAAACCTCATAAGGACTAATTGACTGTCTGTTTGAGAATGTTATTAATCAAAATGTTAATCAATATAGAGTTAAAAAAACTATGACCCAAAGGGTTTGCTAATGTTATTAATCAATACAAAGTTAAAAAAAACTATGACCCAAAGGGTCTTGAGTTTAGGAGCTCCGAAATCGAGATTTATAAACTTGATGAAATAACTTAACTTATAGGTAGTCAAAACCTCAAGGTTCCAGGGTCGAATATGGGTGTCGTCCCCTCAATAGGGTGAAAACCACTAAGGGAATAAAATCGTAGTATTAAACTTTTGTCAAAAATCAGAACAACTTAGTTATTATACAATGGGTTGAATAGGGCAATAACCTATTTTAAAGAGACTACACGGACACCGCATACCACCTGCAACATAACACAAGAGAGTTAGTGAAATAAAATGAACGAGAAGGGAAATACAAACTCATGTCTTAAACTATCAAATAACCCAAACTTACCTTGAATCAAAATATTAGTGGCTGGGAGGAGGTAGAGTTCCTCCACAACCCAAACAGTAAATAGTCGTCAAAGACCTCTTATAACCTCAAGAAAGGTGAATGAATGCTCACCATAATGTTGTAAGGACCTAGGGATAAAAACACCCATATTAATATATTTATCAATAGAGAAAACTTGAGACCCAAAATATAAGAAGAACGATAATATTAAACATGACTTTGAACTTGGGAAGAAATATATTACATGTTCTAATGACACATGGAACCCTTTTCAAATTGAAAATTCTAAGTTGTACCGATGTGGGTAGGAATAATCACTAAAACCTTGTGAAAACACAACCATCATTGAAAAGGGTAGGATTATTGTTAATTGAAAATTTTAAGCTGTACCAATGTGGGTAAGAGTAATCACTAAAACCTTGTGAAAACACAACAAACATTGAAAAGGGTAGCATCATTGTTAATTGAATTAGATGGATAGTAATATCATTGGTGGTCAACTTCTTCACTATGTTATTTTAGGGGAAGGTGTAATAAGATATCTTGTAGTTGGGTGGCAATGGCATAGCATCGTCTATGGTGAAATGAGGGCGCTCATCTTTTGCAAGTGTAATATATGCCTGGATTGGGTTTAGTTAGGATGTGTCGATGCGAGGTAGTCTATGTGATACACGTGATTGTTAATCATGCCTAACTAGCAAGGTCACGGTGGTTCCAAGTGGCAACTAGAATTCTTAAGTGGTGTGCAATGGTTAAGAGGAGCAGTAAGTCTATCCCCATTACACTTTGTTTCAACCAACATATTTAAAGGATTTACAAAATGTTAATATATACAAGTTATGTTATAGTAGTATTGCTTACCACACTATTGCATAGTATGATATGGATCATAGAAATTAAAAAGTAGGCAGATTCAAAATTCCTCATCAAACATTTAAGAGTTAAATTGCATGCTATTGTAACCCAAAAATTGATAGTTCTTCATGAAACTAAGTTCAAATAGTACGTCATTCTCAACTAACTCAAATATCTTGAAGTCTAGTGTAGAATGTCTTGAAATTAAGTTCAAATAGTGTTTCCTTTTCTACTAACTCAAATCTCGTGAAGTATAATGTATCTATTTACAAAATCTCAATTTATGAAAATATAAAAACATTACCAATTTCTAATTCTTATTAAAATAAAGTAATAATTTAATAATTGATCATATTTTTAACTAATGGAAAAAGTTAATAAACGATAAATTCACTTTTTTGAAGGTGTTAGCTAAAAAGTACTTTTTTCTTAATTTAATTTTGTAAATTATTTTAAAAATGATCAAAATCTCAAAAAATAAAATAAAACTATGGTCTAATTTTTTTAAAAGTTGATGGAACTTTGATTGCAGAGATGAATGCCAGTGTTGGGATTCATCGAATTATTAATAATTACGAAAGTTCATGACATGACACTCATTGGTAACGACCTTATTGATGGACAAGGAGCACAATGGTGTATCTCTTAGATCACAATGAGGTGAATTTTTTTTAACTGAATCAACATCCTAAATTTTTATTTATTAAAAAGTCGATGCCACAAACTAGAATTTCCTCCACCCACTCTTAGACATTCACATCTACAAAACCTCTTTTTCGAAGAAGTGGTGTTTATTACATGTAAAAACTTTAAATTATTGTATTACATGTATATAGTGAAGTTAACATTATATGTGACTTTTTAATCACTTTTTAAAGTGAAGTGATGATATAGTAGATATTGAAAATTTATTGAGTCCTTTCGATAAACATGGCTTGGAGAGTGCCTTATATATTTACCTTGATGTCTTAAATTCTTGTGAAAATGTTGATTAGGGTGAGGGGTTCCATGACGTCGTAAATCATTCGAAAAATCATAATTATGAGAGAGCATAATAATTTCATGAATGTTGTAATTGTAAATATATTTAATATTTTATTACACTAAAACCATTGAGATCGAGTACATCGAATCCCTTGAATCTGCCTACCTTGCTTGATAACCCCGAACCCATATATGGGAGGGGAATGCCCCCCCGCTATAATGGTGTTTCACAACCTAGTAAAATCACTTCAAAAATCATCGGTGATTCCTTATCTATCCAAATTTCTGAAGCAACTATTTGACATCCTTAATTTCACCCTTTTAACGTTGGCCTCTCTGCTTAAAGCATTTCCCATGGTAGAGTATGGGTACATAGGCCAATTTACAGGATTGTGGGCCTCCCCCTACTCGATGGAAAAATGGATGACCAAGAACTATATGGCTCTTATCAAGGGCAAGATGACATATTTTTTTCTATAGAAGAGATCACTACACTTTTCTTTTTGAAATGAAAGATGATTGTGATTTAATATTCATAAACAACCCTTATTTTATGGATTCCAAAGGAAAGTACCTGAAGAAATCAACCCCAAATTTTGATCCTAAAGTGGGTGAACAATCAACAATTCCTATTTGGGTTCATCTTCTGCATCTCCCCATTCACTCTTGGATGGTAAATCCTTGAAAACGATTGGGAATCCCATAGAGAAATATATATAGATAAATGATAACCAAAACTCAGAATGTTTCCATGCACCCGAATTTGTGATTAAAATATCTCTGGGCATGTGGAGTCATTTATAGAAATTGGACTACAAATAGTTTCCATTTAAATGAAATATATGCCATGAATATAAACATTTTGCAAAAGTATGTCCGAAGGCCCTAATAATTGGTCTGCAAATTGAAAGAGAGGATACATGGAAAATAGTTAAGAAGAAAATTGGTGTACATCCTGAAGAAACTACCTCACCATCTTTAGCACCAATGTCCTAGTCAACACCTGCACCTTAAGCTTGAAATATTATTGGTAATGGTTTTACATCCAATAAATTTTATATTATTTATCATCTTGATTCTATAGAGTGTGATATTTCACCTCCCTTGTCCTGCTCCAATCGAAAAAAGACTCCACCCTAGCTATTACTATGTATCTTCCCAACCCATTGACCTTAGAAACATTGATCAATTCTTCTTCTTAACCCCCTCCTTCATCCCATCCCTTAGACCCTTCTGAAGAAACACTCCCCTCACGGGTTCTCATCCATCATAAAGATCAACTCTTGGAAGAAGAATAATCAAAAGAGGAGAGATTTCCAGAGAAAGTTGAAGAAACAAATTGAAAATAAAAATACGAAAAGCATCCAACAAAGAAAAAAAAATTCGATCTCCAAACACAATATAAATCCTAATAACAAGAAGTTAAAAACACACAGTCACCAAGACTCTGATGGTGCAGAGGAACACAAAGTAAGGAGGAATCATCAAACAAATAATGAAATACTAAAGATTGTGTCCTAGAGTTGCAAAGGATTAGGGAGCGAGAGTAAGATAGAAGTAGTAAGACATCTTATAAAATTAGAGCAAACTAATATTCTTCTTCTCAAGTAGAAAAAGTTATAGGAAATAGAAATTAAATAAACTAAAAGAATATTTGCAATGATTTCATGAGTGTGTAATAGTTCGCTCAAGAAGAGCTTCGGGATGTTTATGCACTTTATGGAATAGGAAAACTCTAGAACTGCAACAACATTTCAAATCTTAGAATTGACTTTATATCTAGATCTAGAATACAAACTCACAAAAAAAACACTACAAAATCCTCAATATCTATGCTCCCATGCATTACAAAGAAAAGAAGGAATGTTGAACAACAATCTAACATGGAAAGAAAAAATTATAATTATAATTATGTATTATAGTTGGAGACTTAAATATTCTTCTATCTCAAGATGAAAAATGAGTAGGGAAGCATGTTTTTGATGCATCGTGAGAGGTGGTAGAAGACATAAAGAACAAATAGACTCTTTATTACATCAAGCCAAAAAAAAGAGATACACATAGTATAATAAGAGGCATTAGATGATTTTTCAAGCCTAAAATGGGCCTCCTAATTAAGGGAAATAATAAAATAAGAGTTCAAAAATTTGGAGGAGAAAAATAAAAAATACTTTTTCTTATCATATTTTTTACCTATATCCTTATTGGTTTACCCAAATTTCAAGTTTGGGCACTCACATGATACAAAATTTAATTCGACATCTAGCGCATACCCACATGGCATACTTTTGAGGCATCCACGTCGTGAAAAACAAAAAATTAAAATTAAAAAAAAAAATGTATTTAATACATCAAATATGTTTTTTTATTGAATATTTCATTTTTTGTGCTTTGGGTGATTCAAAAGTATGTAGTGTGGGTATGAGTTGGATGCGTATTTGAATTCAACATCCAACGAGTGCCCAAACTTGAAATTTGGGCAAATCGATAAGGAGATATGTTGAAAATACAATAAGAAAAAGTAGAATTTTCTTTTTCCCCTCCAATTGTTTTTACAAATTTTATCCCCATAGTTGACATCATCATCTTGAATCCTATTGGTTCTTATAAAGTAAATTTTAGGTACACCTTTTGTTTTGACGTCTGTTTTTTACCTAAAAACTCTCCTAATGAATGGACAAGGATATATTGTTGCTCATTTAGATCTCTTTCTCATTTTGACAACTATCTTGAGGAAGATATGGAAATATACACCGATATTATTCCTTCTATCACTTCAAATCATTGGCCCATATCCTTGAGAACGAAAGAAAAGGAATATTATTGCTCCCTTCCTTTTCATTTTAATCTGCGATGGTTGTAGTGAAAGGATTCTAGAGACATGATTAAAAAACATGGCAAATGAAATATGATGAATCTATAAGTTTTTTTTGGAAGTCAGAGCTACGGGAAACCAAATATGCATTAAAAACTTGAACAAAGAAAAAATACAACGAGCTTATCTTAGAGTGCAAGGATCTACAAAAGCAACTAGAGATACTTCAATCTAAAATGGAAAATGAAGAGACCACTCAACAACATCACAAAGAAGAATAAGATAAATGCAATAAATTATAAGTAGCTTATTTAAAGGAAGAAACCTTATGGGGATTCAAATCGAGAAGTATGTGGTTGAAAGAAGGAGATAAAAAGACATCCTTCTTGCATAAATAGACAAAAGCTAGGATTTTTAGAAACAATGTTAAAGAAATACAAATAGAGGTAGGAGAATGGATAATGGATATTGAAGGATTACAAATTGAGGATTTAAAACACTTCAAAATCTTGTAGATTTTGAGCATGTGGATCTAAATACTAAACAAGATAGAAATATTGTGAAAGAGATCAACAATCTAATGAATTCATGCAACAAATGTGCTAAACATTAATTATTACACAAAAGATATCTATGTCAATAACATGAGAGAACATGTATTACATTGAGCTTCAATGAATGAAGTGGAAGGAAATAAATAACAAGGCAATTTGAATTAGGTTAGCATGCAATTTGAATTGCTCATGCAGTGCATGAGAGGCTAATGAGGCTTATCTAGAGCCAGAGACCACTAGTTTTCCATCCAGACTCTCCAAGATGAGCTAAAGTGACTCAAGACATCCTAAACACTAGTTCTAACTACATGAAGGACATGCAACTAGGTAAATGCACGCGCATGAGGAGAAAATCCATAGAAAATCTCAAGGAGGGAGCTATTGTCTCAGAATAGCTAAAACAACGTGCATGGAATCCCTGAATAGTGGAGTAAACTCCCTAGATTCACTCCACAACTCTAACTTGAAATGTGGGACCCTAAAATCAAGAAAATCAATTGTTAATTGAAGTAATTCACCCTCATATCCCAAAATAGACTTCAGGTGTTCCAAAAATAGCAAGTTAGGCCCTTAAGACATTCAAATAAGCTCCAGGGTGACTTAGATGGTCAAATTGAATGGGTTTTGTCCCACTAGAGTCATTAAGTCATGTTCTAAGCCACTAGGTAGGAGAATGATGTTATGGAAAGGGTTAATTTTCTCTAATACCCCCATATAATCATGACTAGATGAAATAAATGCAGAAAAATGGGTCCCGACAATTTGCAACCATGTTAGGTACCCATGTATAAAAGTTTCTCTAAAAATGAGTAACAGGAAAAAACACATTGGAACCTGCCCCCCCCCCCCCCCCCGCCCAAAAACAAAGAGAATTCAAATGAGAAGGATAAATAGTCTACTTATAAGGAGCCTTCAATTTGAAGGAAAGTCATAACTTGGTGAACTGCTTCCCAATGAAGGGATTTGCAAAGATCCCTGCAAGCTTTCATGAACTCCTCCTTCTCTTGAAGTGCATGTGATCCCATTCACAAGATAAAAACACTTTAAAGTGATTAAATAATGGTTCTTTCCCACTCCTTTCTTTGAATGATGGAAACCACTTGAAAATTTTGTGCGGAACTTGGCGAATTATAAGAGCAAATGTTATAGATTCAGAGTATGAAGGAACATTATCGAGGCCTTCTTCAATGAGAAACTGATCTATAACAATTTCTCTTGTATGTCCTAAGTATGAAGAAACATTTTGGAGGTATTATTCATTGGGAACTTGATTTGGGTCAAGTTCTCCAATGGATAGTAGAAAATTGTTGATCACTTCTTCTTCTGAGCTTGTAAAAGCATCTTCCTTAGTAGAGTGGTGGATCATGGATGTGCATATGTCCTGATAGTCAATATGTTGTGAAGTATTTGGGTACTCTTTAATCCTCTCAATGGATGTGAATATGTCCTCGTAGGGAATAATATGTTGTGAAGCTTATAGGGCCTCCTTCAACATTCAATAAGACCAGATCCTTGTACAACTTGTATACCAACTACTTAACACACATGCAGGTCTGATACCATGTATAATTTTAGAATGTGGATCTAGATACTAAAAAATATAGAAATAATGTGAAAGAGATCAACAATCTAATAAATTCATGCAACAAATATATTAAACATTAATCATTACACAAAAGATAGAAGTAAAAAACAAGAGAGAATTTTGTATTACATCGAGCTTCAATGAATGAAGTGGAAGAAAATAAATAACAAGGAAATTTGAATTAGGTTAGGAGGAAATTCGAATTGCTCATGTAGTTCATGAGAGGATAGTGAGTCTTAACTAGAGCCATAGACCCTTATTTAGCCATGCACACTCTCCAAGATAAGTTGAACCGAATCATGACTTCCTAAACACTAGTTCTAACTCAACGAGGCACATGCAACTGAGTGAATGCACATGCATGAGGAGAAAATACCTAAAAGCACTCAAGGAGGGCACTATTGTCTCATAATATATCAAAAAAGGTTAATGGAGTCCCTGAAGAGTGGAGTCAACTCCCTAGATTCACTCCACAATTCTAACTTGCAATATGGGACCCTAAATCAAGGAAAATAATCCCTAATTGAAGGAATTCACCCTCATATGCCAAAATAGGATTTAGGAGTTTTGAAAGTAGTAGGTTATGTCCTCAAGATCTAGGAAGAAACTCCATGGTGACTCACGTGTTCAAATTGAATGGGGATCGGCCAACTAGATTCATGAAGTCATGGTTTAACTAGGTAGCGGGATGATTATATGGAGAGGGTTAATTTTCTCTAATAAAGATTACTTATGGAGGAAGAGGAACAACATACAAGATGCACAAAGACCTTGCTTCATGTGGTTCCCACCTTTTTCACCAATGATGATAGTGGTGCAATATATAAATACATGGAGGAGACTGAGATTCAAGCAGATGTTTTGGAATTGGATCTAGATAAAGTGCCAACTCAAGGTTGTTTCATTATTTCCTTCTATAGAGCATGCTAGGAAAAAATAAAAAAATATTTATTGGATGATAGATTGGGTGGAAACTAAATAAAACATGAGGGGAAGTATCAATTCAACCTCCCCATCTCTAATTCCCCAAGAAAAAAATCCAATTAACTTTTCAACGTTCATGCTTATCTCTCTCTGCAACAACTCGTATAAAATAATAACAAAATTCTTAGCCAATCACCTGAAAAGCATCCTCCCTAATGGTATATTTGAAAATCATGAGGGATTTCTCAAAAATAGAGAAATCCTTGATGAAAATCTTCTAGTCCAAGAACTGATTCACTCCAACAAATCATGTAAAGAGAAAGGATTCATCATCAATATGGACATGGCTAACAATTTTAATTGGGTGGGACACTCCTTTATCATTGAGGTTCTTTGCAAGTTTGGATTTTCTAACTGTTTTGTTGGATTTATCAAAGGATGCATAAGAGGGCCTTAGATTGTGCCATTGGTTAATGGAAGGACCAATACTTTCTTCCATATCAAAATCATATTAGTACAAGCCTGTTTCCCTCTATCTCCATATCTCTACATTTATATTATTGATTGATTGAACAAGATGTTAGAACAATAAATACACAAGGGAACTCTTCTAGAAATTTCAATCATTCAAGGATTCAAAGAAATCAATCATTCTTGATTTATGGATGACACTCTTCTAATGGAAGGATCCTCAACAATAATATCTACATGGTTGAAATCAATACTAGACACTTTCATCAATGCCTCAAGTGTATGCATAAACAAAAGTAAAAGTCACCTCTATGAATGAAATATCTCAATGAGTTGTATTTGATCTCTTGCTAGTATTTTTGAATTTTTTTATGAGTTAACCTAAAATTATTTAATCTATCTTAGTAGTCCCATATTATTTGGTAGCTCCAAATTTGTGGATTGGAGATGATTACAAGATGAAATACAAAAATAAAATGAAACATTGGCATGCGATTTGGATTAACCTAGATGGAAAGGTCATTTTATTAAAAAATGTTCTCTTTACCTATCTTCTTTTCCAATGCTTTTCCATGTTAGCTCCAATGGGAGTGATGTAACAGGTTAACACTATGATAAGAAAATTCCATTAGCAAGGTGGAAAAACCATTGGGCAAAAAATTCACTTAATAAACTAGAACATAGTAATATCCCTTATGGCCAAGGGTGGCTTTGAGATAAAATATCCATTCATAATGAATAAATCCATGGGGGGATCCTTTGGTGATTAATATCATGCCAAAACTCATGGTGGAAGGAAGTTATCTAGAAACTGTACTCGAACTAAGTAAGATTGAGATGCCTAGATCAACTGATTATAAGTAAACAAATTTTCTCAATATGGAAATCGTGTCTTGCTTCCCTCCCTATGATAAAAACTAAGTTAATTTGGATCCCAAAAAATTGTGAAAAATCAATATACGGAATGATAGTGTTCTTGGAACACTTCTATCTAAACCAAAAAGGAGCTCCAAGGTCTCCAAGAATGATAAATTATAAAATGATATCACACCCTATTAGATATCATCGATTTGAATTTGGAAGGAAACATTTGGAAAGGATGGAAGATGGAATGGTTTCCAGGTCATCTATAAGAAAAATGGACAGTGTTATACTAATGTCTTGTTAGCATGGAACCAATAAAGGAAGGTACCTAAGACTCAGGACAGTGAAGATATTGCGAGAACTATATCATTAATGAAGGATATATAATTAAAATTGAAGAAATAAGTGCACTCCTTGGTCAACTAAATGGAAAGAAAAAAATATAAAAGTGAAGTGCTCCCTAAAATAAAAAATTTCAACTCGCTATCCAATCAGAAGAATATTCTTGTACCGTGGAAAATATATGGAAAGGGACATCTCTAGAATATGATGATGTCAAATGTGAAAAATATCAGAATAAAGTTCCAATCATATCTTCATGAAGTGCAAGTTCACAACCTTGACTTGGAGGTACATGATAGTAGACTTAAATATTCAAGTACCAAAAAATTGGCTAGAGATGTTCTTTACTTGGCACAAGCAACACCCTAAATCTTTCCATAAAAAACCACTTATAAAAAGGAATTTGAAGGACATTCCATACTTAATATGTTGGAAACGTTGGTTGGATCATAATAAGGGTATTTTGAAGAATGAGGAAACCAACGCTAGAAATGTCTTGTCTCAAGCCTAGGGAATGTTATGTGAGGAAATACAAGTGATGGGATAAAAAAATGAAATATATATTGTTTGGATGTGGAAAGAAAATATGGGTAAGAGAAATCCTACAATATAAACCTCCATTCAAACCAAAGAGATGCCATAGACCTATATTTATTCAAGATTGGAAACTCATAATAGAAAAACAAGAACTCAAATTGTGGTAGCAAAACATGCATCAATATACCTTATTTTTCAATGGAGCTTTAAAAGGTAATCTTGGGGTGGTAGTTGAGGGGTCAGGGGGGGTGCTCTATGACCTTGAGGGAAATGAGAAATACACATATGCATGGAGGTTATGAGTGGTGACCAACAACTAGGAAGAAATGTTAGCATTGTGGAGCTGGATACATATAGTGAATTCAAGAGGAATTAAAGTCCCGACAGTAATTAGTGACTCCGTGATCACCATTAGAAATATCAAGAAGGAAGCATTTCTAAAACGATCCATATAAGAAGAATCATGCTACACGTTCAAGCTATAATTAGGATTTTTAACGAGATTCATTACTTCCATGTTTATTGAGTTCTCAATAAGAATGTCGATACTTGGGAAAACCAAGGCATCCGCTTGAGTCTAGGATAAATTATTGAGAAAACTAGGAAGGAGGGGTATTTATCCATCCACTAAGATCCTTGTTTTAACATCATTCCACCTCTTTTAATGCATGATTTACATGCCATACTTGACATGCACTATGTCTTATAAGGGATCCATCGAGAATGACCGAGATGCAATTAGCACACCACACATTGCTTTAAAATATCATTGCAATTAGGGTAAATGAATAAAGGATATTTCTCCCATTCACGAGGCATGTGGGAATGCACTATCTATTTAGTATTCTATATGTTCACATTGCTCTCCCTATAGATATGGAAGACTATTAATGGGAATCAATGAATGTGGGTTTCAAACTGTGCAACCGGTTTTAAAGGTGGCTACTCCTATTCTTCTCATATTTTGATTTACAGGTTGTAATGTACCAAATTATACCAGTGATACAAAAACTCTTCTCTTCTCAAAATTAATCAAAACAATGGCTAAGGAAGCTAGTACTACTGGGGATGGGAAAGATCAAAGGCTATGGAAGGATGGAAGGTTCTGATGTGGTATGATACCTCTAAAAAATGTACTAATACCATTGATGTTTCAAGAGAAGAAAGATTCAATTTACTCCAACGCTCCTAGGCTACTCAACATATACATACTAGTATGGGTGAGATATTTAGCTGGATACTAGATATGGATGTTTCTGAGCTTACAGAAGTTAAATATAAATTAATAAAATTAATTCAACAGTAATAAATCATTCCATAAAGTTACAAATAGATCTGAGCAAGTCTCACAAAAATATACACAAAATTGCCTTCCAAGACAACTCAACTAGTGTGAATTCAGGATTTCCAAATAGGCTTTAAAGGGTCACGAATTTATGAACTGAAGCATGGGATGTGAATTTTGGCATCGTAGTGATATCCAAGAACAATAATTACTTCATTTGGATACGTTCTCATACATTTATTGCTTGCAAACTGGAAACTAGTCAAATTCTAGCTAAATCTAGAGAGGGTAGAGAAATATGAGAATAAAACTGAGTTCTGCAATTTTATTCAAGATGAATGATATCAGAGGATGAATTTAACTATTATTACATCATATATGGGCCAAGAGGCTCATCATATCATTACAAAGCATTCTCTCCATTTCTACTGAACATTACAACACTAGAAATCAATGAATGGAGCTGAGATTCGAACCACGGACTTGAAGAAGAATCCTAAAATTCTAAAAATAGTATCGGAGGATTAAATTCACTTTAATTACATCAGAAATAGGCCAAAATACTTCTCAAAATATTATGGAAAAATATCTCTTCTTCTACACCCAAAACTAGCTCTAGAAAGCCATAGGAAGCTTGGAGATTTGACCTCTGGAATGGATGATGCTTTTTCTAATCTTCAAATTCGACTTGATCAACTATAGGACCTGCAAATAAAATCAATTAAAATGGATTAATTCTATCATCCTCTTAGAGAAAGCTGGGGCACATCTCCCATGCTTGACTAGGGGCACATCTCCCAAGTCTCAGATGCATAAATGCATTCATACAATTTTTAAAACTAACAAAAGATGTGAATGTGGTGCTCATGACATTATTTATAGATATTTCATGACTTGGAGAGAAATTCTCCATGAGGAATGCGCTTTCCTTGAGTGGATGAAGAAAGGTTTCTTTCCTTCCTTGCTTTGCTTTGCTTTGGCTTTCCTCTTTTTCCTCTTTTCCTGACTTTCCTTCTTTTTTGAACTTTGCTGCTTTTCCTGTTTTATCCTGCTTTCTAGATTTATGCTGCTTTTCCTGAAATATTCTTCTTTTCTCATTTTTGGCATCATTTTTGGACTTGTGTGCTTTACTTGACTTCTTCCTCAAGTCACTTGTCCAACCTTATCCACTAATTCCCTTATTGGAGCATTTTCTCCATTTATTCAGCATAATAATAAAAATATTAAATACACCAATAATATTAAATGCACCATAAATATTTATTCCAAGTGGATAGAAAAATATTAAAGGCACACTCCTAATTAATTAATTGCCTCATGTTAACCCCTCATTAATTAATTAATTCAATCTGTCACTAGGATCGATGGGGTTCAACTTGCTTCATGGTACCGTGAAAATGGGAACATGATAGTCCTCCCCTCCCGAGGTTGCTTTTCATCAAGCAAAATATCCCAAGAGGTCCATCATTCTTTTGTTGCACTACTCTGATCATATTAATCATCTCTCCAAGGAAATATTCACTACATTTGTAACTGAACATACCTACTTCTATCCAAGTGAAACAACTGGAATGTGTGCCAAGATCCCATAAGAATATCAGAAATGCAAAGATACCACTACTATGTAAACTATAAGTCGATCCAAGGAGGTTTTCCCGATGTAGGAAACTGAAACCAAGTGAAGCATAGATGAACTGGTGCAAAAGAGGGTTGGCTTGCTCCATCATGCCAACATACAAACAACTGATCCAAGGACAAACAATGCAAGGATCCCATTGCTTGTATGGCACCCCCATGGATCGGAATACCATCCAAAAAAATATTCTAAGCAAAAGAGTGCCTGGATCCCACTGCTTCAACTGCAAGTTCCCAAGTAGCAGTGACATGTGTGAAAAGCTATCATGCCATTGGATATCAGGATCCCACTGATCATGCTGCATCTCCCCAAACATTAGTAACAAGAAAAAATCAACATCATATGAAATGTTGGGAAAGAAGAAAACATCATACCACCATATTGGGAAATCATGCTTTCCAATGCAACCCTGAAGCTTTGAGGGCCCCTCAATCAAGATATGCAACTCTCCATGGTAGGACCCAATCAAGGAAAGACTATGCATCACCAAATATGCCTCCGAAGAGTGAGGCCGAACCTCATCAATTCTTTCCACTCCTTAAAGAAGGTTCTCATATGCTGAATGCACATAATACTACAAAATGTCATCACTGTAGCTGAAATGACAAGGGTGGAATTCCCTTATCCAATCATGAGAAATATAGGCATCATATAATAAAAAATGCCTTGTTAGCTGCTCACAAGTAAAATATGATGAATACATTGAAAAACCATAAGTGCAAGAAGACCTAATACCCTTAAGGACATACATCCCCAAGGAAGTAATCTCATGGCTCAACTCTTTACCACGGGATCCAAAAGACAAACATGTACTATCCCAATGGATCAACTCTCTGCCACTGGTTCCACTCAAGTGGAAAGAACATGTGCTACATACCTCCATCAAGTATGTACTCATCCCATCAATTGATGAAGAACCACTCAACAAATCAAGTCCAAGTAAGGAGCTTGTGGTTTCTCCATGTGCATATCTCGAATAGCTCACCAAGTTTCCTTTGGCAACGTATTTGTTTAGTTGTCTTCCACCTACCATGTGCATAATTTTTTTTGCGAGGAGACTACATGTGGAACATGTAATCTTCCACCCAATCCATGTGTGGATGAATGGTATCTAATGGAAGCAATATGTCCCTATGCTGTTGTTCACAAAACATATCAATGTGAGAGGCAGTAAAAATTTTACACAGAGAAAATTTGCCTCTTGGAGTCTTCAACTTTGTGGTGTATCTATCCATAGATGGAAAAAAATATCTGATACTTGATTCCAAGGATATGAAATAAAGAGCATGGCTGCTAGGGGGAATATGATACTTTTCCAAACCCCATGTATTTACCATCAAGTCATCCAGAATGACTGTGGGAGCCTCTTGCTCCTCTTGGGTCCTTATCAAGAAAAATCATTTCACCCAATTCTCATCTTCAGGTGATGTGATTGAAACCGAAGTGTGGGGTGAAAGAGAATGGATCAACTCTCTATAACAATTATCCACCAAGCATGTGGATCTAAGTACCTCATCCTCATCGGATAATTCCTCAAATGTGAGACCGTGTGTCTCCTCCAAAATTATGCATCTCTCATCATGAGGTAACTCCTAATCTCTTTGAAACAAGGCAAGTTGTTGGTTACCTTCTTGCTTGATTTTAGTCCTCTCAAGAACATTCAAATCAGTATGCTCCTCATGTTCCACCATCACATGAGATTCCTCCCCAGAAATCTGAAAATAATCAACCAAAAGGGAATGGATGATTGGAACATGTTGATGTATTTGTAACTTTGGAAGATATTCACTTGTATATTTTATATTGTATTTGTATTTTATTAATGTACCTCCGAAGAAGATGTTTATTCCTCCAGTCAAAGAAGTCATTATTGTATTTGGGTCATGTAAAGTCAATGAGGTTAACCCTCCATTGTATGACGGGGCATGACCCCAGAGTTGAGTCTTTCATGAGTTATTAAACTCTTGTAGAGAAGTTGGCCTAGTCAGTTACACTTAGGGGCCGACCTGTTTAAGGTTAAGGCTAAGTGAAAGGTAAAGTATAAATAGAGAGGGTGCTCCTCTCTATTTGATCATTCACACACTCACTCACTTCACATTAGTGAGAGAGAGGAGGAGTTCGAACAAGTGGAGGAGGAAGAAGTTGTTGGAGATTACCAACTTGTTTTGGGGTTTTGCATTATTGCTCATTCCATCTCTGAGGAAGTTGCGGGGTTTTCTCCTTTATGGTTTCCCCAGTGAAATGATTTGTGTCTCTTGTCTCTTGTGTTTGATTTGCTGTGCATGTTATTCTCTTAGATAATATCCTAGATCATATTGAATTAAATTGTTAAAAATTAACATGGTATCAGAGCTAGCTTGAAGGAAGGCATTGTATGCCATTTACGACACTTCTTTCACTTGCGAAAATTTGAAAGCTAGGGCTTTGTATAGCAAAACCTAGTCATTGTGGAAATTTCACTATAAATAAATTTTGAAGAAGGTTCGCGACCTTAAACTTGGACAGGCCGAAGATGAATTTTCCTATACCTTGTGTCTCAGTTTCAGCCTCAAATTCATTGTACTTTCTGAGATATGATCCGTACAAGTCAGGGTTTCTGCCTCTTCCGGAATGAAGACTTAAACATGTGACCTAGGTAAAAGGGTCATATCTTGGGATAGGAAGCTCCAAATGGAATTCCGTAAAAAGTGACAGTTAGGGAACAGACTGTAGTTTCACAGGTTTGAGTTTTAGAGGCCGAAGTTGAAACAGCGACACGTGGCACTCCATAAAATTTTGCTATACAGTTTCATCCCTTAAACATATCATGTTGGGAAAATGAGCAGATCTCTCTAATGGAGAATCCAATAAAGCTAAAAACTATGGGGTTGGAAATATGATAGGTCAAGCTACCATAGGCCAAATTTTCAGACCCCGCAGATCCAAAATTTTAGAGATACACCAGAAACAATACAGCACATCTGAATGACTCAACAAAGGAAATCAAAGAAGAGGAGGAAGAAGCTCTCACTTAGGGTTTTCAGTTTTTGGTATGGCATGACGTGATACAATGTTGGAGACACCTGATGCAACATTGGAAACTTTGAAAATGGATTTGGAATCCATTCATCATAGATATTAATCCTCCATCAAAATGTTGTGGGAGGAAGGAGATTGAAAATTAGGGTTTCCAAGTAAGAAGAAACCCTTGCAAAGTTGGGAGACTCATAGGGAAGCAATGAAGGAGGTTTAAATGGCACAAATATTCTATCATCGTAGCACCATGAACCTATATAAGATGTTTACAAGTGATATACCTTGGATGATTAGGTTTTTATCCTTATAGAGAAGACTACAAGCAATCTCGAGAGGTATGACTTGAGGAGATGCAGGTATGTTTTGAAATTTGTTTCATTTATCTGATGATTAATTTTACGATATGTTTGTCTTCATATTATTGAGGTTATTACAATCTTGAATAATTTTAGACTTTTCTTATCGCCTTAGTAAAATTATGAATGCATGTGAATAATAGAAGACATTCATTTATTAGGGTTATGACACTTATGATTGTACTAATGCACTTGTGGTGTTGTATGAGGATGATGTTGTTTGCTAACATGGAACGTACATCAAGAAAAACAAATCAAGTTCTAGATCAAGAATATATGACCATGGTGACATGAAGACAAAGACTCATCCATAGTCATTGATCGCATAGAGTCTCTACTTACGAGGTATGTATAATTTGGTTCTACAATGCTTAACTTATGAGATATGCAGGTTGCTAGCACAAGGTCTCTAAATCGTTGAAGAGAACAAAGAAGACATTGTTTGGGTATGTTAGACATAACTAGAAAACATGATAATCCAGGTATGTTTTCCTATATTGAGTTAGATTCCTACCTTGTGTTAGGATCTTATATAAGTATACTTTTGTATGATTGTTAATGATTATTCATGAAGTTATAAGTTTGAGTAATCATGGGTTTATGGATATTATTCTTCTTAGTTTGATTAATGATATGACAAACTAGAAGAGTCCTATGGTCAAATAAGAATATGCATGAGTAAAATAAGTACTCCCTCAAACCTTGAATACTAACGGTTATGATAAATTACCTATGTATGAAATGATCATGACCATACATGTTAAGATTATAGGATTATAATGTTTTGATAGTATTGAGATTATACTAATGAATGTATGATTATGTATGAGATCTTGAGGATGACACAATGATGAAACTAGTGCACACTTAAGCATGCATAGTGGTGCAGGATGGATAGAATTTCAAAGACCTATAATCATGATGCTATCACAAAGGGAAAATAGAGATCAAGGCGGAGCACACTCCAGTCGTTCCTGCAAGGAAGCAAAGATTGAGAGGAAGTACACCCAACAACCAAACAAAGATAATTATTTGAATTGTCATTTCTTGTGTATATGATTACTTAAATGATGTTGTTCGGTCATGTACATACTTATGTTCCTATATTTAGGATGTATATTATGCATATTATAAAAGTTGCATTAATGAACAAGATATTACTAATATGCAAGTAATTGGTAAGTGGCCTATGGTACTGTACAACACTCCATTGCTACTTATCTAGATTGAAACCTCTTTGCTGACATGTTGGAGTAGTGCACACTCTCAACAATGTTCTGGTAGAGATGGAAGGCATCTAGAAACTTACGAGATATGTATAAATGTTGTATTGAAGCATTAGCTAAGATAATTGCATGACTGTATGACCTCTGTCTTTGTGTGTAAGAATTTGTTCTGAAAACTATGAGATGTTTCTAATCATGCAATTGAACTTGACTTGTAGGAAAGATCGTATACCATCACCTACAAGAGAAACTTGTTCCGAAGAAAAAGCGACGAAGACCCAACATGCACCGAATCTAGAAAGCTACCTATTGAAGATATTGAAGAACCTATAGTTCCCAGGATCAAAAATACAGTAAATGGAAGAAGCGATTTCATAAGAATATGAAGAACGCAAGATGGAAGACCCATAGGAACCTGTAGATCCACCCCGTGACAAGAATTATCACAAGAGGAAACCAAGATGACTACGAGAGGTAATTCAAGATGCAGAAAGATATGGCACTATGAAAGGAATGCATAGAGAAAGCAAGAGATCGAGGCCATACACCAGTTATGTAGCTCTACTATGTGACATCATTGACAAGGAACCTGCCAACTATGAAGAAGTGGCAAAAAAAAAGGAATGGAAGGATTCCATGATTGAGGAGTACTAGTCAATCATGAAGAATGATGTCTGGGATGTGGTCCCAAGACCAGAAGGGAAGTCTGTGGTGACTTCCAAGTGGATCTACAAGATTTAGCATGCTGCAGATGGCAACATAGAGAAATACAAGGAAATATTTGTGGCACATGGCTTCTCCTAGAAAGAAGGGATAGACTATGAGGAGACATTTGCACCTGTAGCCATGTACACTTCCATCAAAACAGTTCTTGCTCTGGCTGCAGTGATGAAATGGAAGATACACTAGATGGATGTCAAGACAACATTCTTGAATGGTGTAGTGGAAGAGGAAGTATATGTGGAGAATCCACTGAGGTTTGAGACACATGACAGGGAGTCTCATGTGTGCAAACTGAAGAAATCCTTGTACGGCTTGAAACAGGCACCCAGGACGTGGTACAACACGATAGATAGCTTCCTAACTAGTTTGGGATTTACCAAGAGTAAAGCGGATTCCAACCTTTACTACAAGGTTGAGGAAGGAAATCCAGTGATACTCCTACTGTATGTAGATGACTTGTTTGTGACAGGTGAGGATGGGTTGATTGTTGATACGAAGAGGAAGCTTGCTATTGTTAAATTTTCAGAATTTAATTCAATCTGATCTAGGATCTTAACTGGGAGAACAACATGTACAGCAAATCTACAACATATCAATCATGGACACAATAATGCAAGCACACAAGAGACACAGAGTTTACTTGGGGAAAACCATAAAGGTGAAAAACCCCAATAACTTCCTCAAAGATAGATAGATGAATGATACAACCAGAATACAAGAGATAGTCTTCTCCTAGCAGTAGAGCCTCCTCCTCCACAAGTGCGCCACTCTCCCAAGTGTGAGTGAGAGAATAGAATGTGTAAAATGAGAGAGACACACTCTCTATTTATACACTAACTTGACTTGACCTTTACTCAACTAGGTCGGCCTCAACTTAACCACTTAACATAATGCTGACTTGGCCGACCCCCACTAGGGTGGTCTAATAACCCATTGACCCACATGGCCGACCCCCAATAGGGTGGTCTAATAACCCTTTGACCCACATGACTTATATAGGGCTGAACCCAACAAGGTGGTCCAATAACCCATCAAGTATAAGTTACGACCCTTACAATATAAATGACAACACTTCTGTATAGAGGAATAATAACATCTCTATAGGAATACAATATACACATATGTGAAATACATTCTGAAGTTACATATACATCAACACTCCCTCTTAACTAGGAAGGTATTTCTCGACACAGGTCTTCTAGCACAAGTCTTCTTCTCTGGATCATCGTCATTGGATAATCGTCTTCGAGTCATCATCATCGTCACTGCTGCTGCTATCTCAATCAATCTTTGAATCTACTCGTCATAAGAAGTTCTACAGAGCTAGTCTTTTTTCATACTAGATGTAGGCCCACCACCTGCAGGTCTTCTTCATTGCTGGCCATACTGTGGAATCCTCAGGACTTATTACGTGCATCACAAAACCTCGAAAGAGCATCCCAGGCTATTACGAGCACATGGCTCTACCTATAGGATCTCCTAGGGCCATATTATATGTGACCTCACCACAAAACCTCGCAAGAGCATCCCAGGCTGTTACGAGCACACAGCTCTACCTATAGGATCTCCTAGCGACAAATTATATGTGGTCACCACAAAACCTCGCAAGAGCATCCCAGGCTGTTACGAGCACATAGCTCTACCTATAGGATCTCCCAGGGACAGAGTAGATGTGGTCATGGCAAAACCTCGCAAGAGCATCCCAGGACTTATTATGGGCACACAGCCCAACCTATCAGATCTCCTAGGGACATATTATATGCCATAGGACAAAACCTCGAAAGAGCATCTGCCAGATATCCCAGGGCCAGATTATATGCCATAGGAAAAACCTCGAAAGACTATCTGCAGATCTCCCAGGGCCAAATTATATGTCCTCCCAGGGCAAAAACTTGAAAGAGCATTTTCCAAATATCCCAAGTCCAAATTATATGCCATAGGAAAAACCTCGAAAGACTATCTGCAAATCTCCGAGGGCCAAATTATATGCTCATTTGCACAACCTGATCCACGGCCATAGAGTATCAACTTGATACTCACCATACATCATCCTGATTTATACATGATCATCCTGATCATCATCACTGCAACATCCTGTTGCAAGTCATCTGGAGCAACATCGTGAAGCTCGCCATCCACGATCATCCTGATCATATCATGCATCTACCTGATGCATACCAAGTATCTACCTGATACATATCATCATACATGATCCACTTGATCATACAATGTATCCACCTGATACAAATACAAATACATGATCCACCTGATCATACATGATACATATCAACATACATGATCTACCTGATCATACAATGTATCCACCTAATACATATACAAATACATGATCCACCTGATCATACATGATACATATCAACATACATGATCTACCTGATCATACAATATATCCACCTGATACATATACAGATATATGGTGAAAGCATCCAACATGATGCGTACATACATAAATGATCCAACTGATCATATCCAGCATCCAACATGATGCATACATACATATACATATAAATGATCCAACTGAACATATTCAGCATCATCC